>WBNH01002709.1:656171-758401 GCA_013401255.1 Urocolius indicus | reverse complement strand
GGAGCCATGGGGAAAGGGCTGACCGAAACCCCCTTCCCTGCCCTGATCAAGGGGGAAGAGGTAAAGACACCGGGATCAAGTGCCCCAGAAGAGGGGAGGCAGGGGGGAAAGGTGGCCTGAAAGGGCTCGTTGTGCTCTTCATCATTGTCTCACTGTGTTGGTTTCTGTTTGTTATGTTTTGGTTGGAGAAGGATTAAGTTCATTTTCTTCCCCAAGTTGAGTATTTTTGTATGTTTTGCCCAGGACTATGAGTGATACTTATGGGTGATCGTCTTTGTTCCTAGATTTGCCTAAACCATGACAATTCTTCAAATTAAACAGATAAATGCTTTGTGAGAACATGCCCATGCTGCTCACAAGGTATATCAGGCATGTTTACTTCAGGCCCATAGTAAATAAACCTAGCGCCTGCAGGGATAGATCGCTCTTGGCTGCAGGTGCTGCACTGTGTATGAGCAGTCTCAGGGATGTAAAACATGTCTGGGGTGGAGTGTCTTGTGAGCAGTAACGTGCCTGTTTCATTAGAAGCACTCAGAGTTGTGCTCTGAATTCTGCTGGAGCTTGTGCGTCTGAGGTGGGGATGGGCCAAAAAGGCAGCCACTGTGGGCAGCACTGTCCTGTGTGATGTGAGAGCTGCCCTGAGAGCTTCACCAAGTAAGAAAGGTTGTAGGTTTATGAAAGATAGGTACTTATAGAAGATAACTTGAAGAATTTGCAAGACTGTATGTGGAGGAGTTGGAGAGAATGTGGCTGAGATGATATCAGCAGAGGATCCAGATTCCTTGCTGGGAGAGGCCAGTTCTTACTGGTATTTCATACAGCATAGACTCAAAAAAAGCTGAGTCCTAAGGTGTTTTAGTCAAATCTGCAAGAAAGAGGTAACCTTGGAATTAGCTAGCAGCTTGTGTAAGACCTAGATAAAACATGATGGGACATCTATGTCTGCAGAAGCTGGATGGAGTGAGATCTCTTATATCTGGCAGGTTTCGGGCTAAATCAGTCTCAGCAGAGTCAGCTGTGTGTACTTTGCCATCTACAAAACTGGGCAGCTTCAAGAAAAACAATTCATTGGCTCTGTAATCTAAGCTGATGTTGCTCAGCGTTTGCTCAACACTAGCTCCATCAGTAGGCTTTTTCCTGCGCTCTGGCTGCACAGACTCCGGTGATTTGGATAACTCTTCTCCACAACTGTAGCATGGTATGGTATAGCATTGAGTGATAATATTGAGGAGGGAATAGGAGGATAAGGCTGTGAGACTACCATATCATGTTTGAAAGAGGGGAAGTAAATGAATGGCAATCAATTACTCTGTTATTTATCTTCAGGTATGACATAAGGTTTTGCCAGGTTTTATAATTTCACAGGGCTTCTTGATCTCAACAGCTGGCATTGTAGTCTTAGATTCCAGCTAGATGTTTATGTGATGTAGCATTTGTGGGCTTAGTGAATGCTTTGGAAAATGTTGTGTAAGAGTGTCCATTTTGCATTTCAGTGAGGTCGCTGCGGCTGTTTTGTAGAACGAGGTGCCTTTGTTGAAATCTTGAGTAATTACATTCTGCTATTGTCAAACTTGGTGTGTAGGAATGGGGGGAATTATACTCAATTATTTGAATTAAATTTGTTTTTACATGTGTGCTTTATGTCAAGGTAAAAATTTGAGTGTCTGCTCATGTTCATCGGTCTGAAAAGCTAAGAACAAGTTGAAGGATTTTGATAAGATCCCATTGAGTGCCGTGAGATTTGGACACACATGTATGTGTGATTAAACGTAAGAAAGATGTTAAGGTGAGGCCCTGAAACAATAGTGTGTAGTCTGTGTGAATAATTGCAAAGGAACAAAGCAGATCTCCCCTGAAATATCAAGTGCTATAAATTATTGAGGAATAGTCTGCATCCAGGCACACGGTATGCTGAGGAAAGGCATGTTGTGTTGGTTGAACTTATGATCAGGGAGGGACATTTGTTTTATGAGTAAAATACTTCTTTTAGAATTAATTTCCTTAGGTCTAGCTCATTAGTAGAAGTCAGTCACGGTTTACTTGTGCTCAAGAGTGATTACTATCCCACTACACAATAAACAGTGTAAAATCTAAGTAGAAAAGTTGACAGCCATATATTATTTAAATAATGCCAAGTAACATAGAAGTTAAAGTGTGTGATCATGGCTAAGTAGCAGCATGTGTACAAGGATCCCTTGTTTCTATTTGCCTCATGTGTATGTAGGAGGCAAGTATGAAGTTCCTCCAAGTTTGAGTGTGGGGAGTGTTTTGTTTTCTTTGTTTTTTTAATTTGGTCTGTGAATTGTGATGCTGCTGCTCAGGATTAAAGGTCTGCTTTATTTCTTCAGTATCCTGAAGTCATTTACTCAAATAGGTTTGACTTACTCTGAAATCAGAGGCTCTTTTGTTGAGCCCCTTTCCCACCTGGGTCAGAAACTGGAAAGGAGAAGATTGCAGGAGAGTTTCCTCTTGCTGATAGGAGTTGAATGTAATTAGAATCCTTTTTTTCATCTGCCTCCTTGTATTTAGTATGTGGCACTGAGGGAGGCCCACCACACAATGTATTGTAGAAACAGTCATTATCTGTATCCTTATGAGATGTGGTGCTTACTAAAGCCTGATTTGCAGGAGTGCTCAGCACTCCCAGTAGCTGCTGAAATCAATGAATGTTGTGCTTCATTAGATGAAGTGCTCTGGACAGCCAAGTTCTCTGAAAAATCAAATCTTAGGTGCTTTCTAATGGACGCTTAAAATTAGCAGATGTTTTTGACGTGAACACGTCAGAGCTTTAGGACAACTACCAGGACAACTCTGTTGTTGCCACCTATAAAATGGGAATAGTGAAATGCTTTCATCTCGGTAAACAGCTGTAAAATAGGTCATTGCTGTTTGTTGAGCATCTGATATTCTAGTGAGATGCCGTATAGAAAAGCCCTTGAGGAAATTAATAATAGTGGATTTGGAGGAGGGAGTGAATGGAGTGTAAGTAAACAAGTTTTAGGTCCACATGTTGGACAAAGAGGTGAAAACAGAATCTTGTGTGGCTGCTCATTAGCTGAATACCTTCCATTCTGCACAGGAAAATCAGAGTGTGTGATCGTGTAATTAAAGATTGTATCATGACACATATGCACAAGAGAGTTGAATTAAAGTGTTGGTTGCAGCTTTAATCCTGGCCTTTCATAACTTGTAAGTCCTTGTCTTCATAACCTCAGTACTGTTGCTTTAATGTATTTTTTGTGTGTGTGATTGAAATCAGCAGCACCTGAAAAGAGCCTTCTGTTAATCAATGATATTGTTAACAAATGATTTTGGGATGAGAAATCAAAGCAATCTCTTTGCAATGGAAGCACTTTTATATAACATGTCTCCAGCAGAAAGCAACTTGCTTTTCTATTGTTTTGCCTTCATCTGTAATCACCACGTAGCGTCCTGCAGCCTGGTACAGCATTTCATCTTCTGTCTTGTTGCACAACCTTTTTTGCACAACACTGAATCACTTTGGTTTTGGATTCCAGATAGGTGCAGGAGGCGATGGATTGTAATTTTATGAAACCAAACAGAATTAAACCTTTCTGCAGTAGTCTTGAGACTCCCAGAAACTGCTGAGATGAGTGGGTGGGCTGCTGCCCACGTTAACGTCATGGCTCTCGTCACCACTCCTTTGTGTCCTAAAACACCAGGATGTGTACAGTGTGAGAATCCTTTTCTCGTTTGCATTGCACTGTACACCTGCTTTCCTTTCTCCCTGGTGTTGCTTGAAGAGTGTTTCCAATTTTTTTTTTCCTCTGGATATATACTTTTGAGGAACTCATTTTGCATTCAGAAGGATACACAATGTGTCAAACCATCTCATCTGGAGGGAAATGAATGACTATTACAAACACCTTGGTTTATTTTCTGATTTTGGAAGATTGCAGGGACTAGTCAGTGCATTGTTTAGAGACTTCTACATCTTGTTGTTACTGCCAGGACTAAAATAATGAATTATGAAATGTGAGAGATATTGAAGTCTTAGGCTGTTTTCATCTCTCAGCTATAAATTTTTTTCTGAACTGTTGGAGAAAACACTGTATGAGTCGATGAACATGAAGGCAAATTTGGTACCCTCAGACTGGCACCGTTTCCTGATCCTCAGGGGTTTTGGTTCAGTTTGTGCAGCTGTGTGTGTGTGTTGCTCTGCTGGATTCACAGCTAACGATACCCACAGCGTGGTGCAAACAAAGCTGCAGCGTTTCTCTCAGCATCAGAATTTCTTGCAAGCTAAACTTTTGTAACAAATTTTCTCTCTCAGTGAATATGGAGGTGGTGGTTTTGTCAGAGTTTCTGTTTGTGTGTTTTTTTGTGTGTGTGTTTCTTTTGGCTGCTTCTTGCTTCTCCTCACGTAGCATCCCTGGCAAATGAAGCACTTCTGCAGCTGACAGCCAGGGCTGAGGTGCTGAGTCTGGCTTATAGTTGTGTCCGTAACTTGGAAAGAATTTCAAATCAAGTTTTGTAGCTAGTGAAAATGTCTGTCTTTTCTTTTTTTCCCTTTAATTGGCATCTTCCTTCTGCACTACTGTTCCTCATGAGGTGTGAATTTCTTGTACCTTGAAAATAGGTGAAAAGCTCCAAAAGTACTACTCTTAAAATTCTATTTGACAAGGATGCTTGGGTGACCAAGTAGTGGACAAGGGCAAACTGGTACATTAAAACACAGGTACAAAACCAAGCTTGAAGTGGAGCATTACATTGATGCTTCATGACTGTTAAATAATTTCTGGTTTTTACAAGTGCCTTTTGTCTTTATACTTGTTCTGCAGTGAATGATACGTTACTGGGCTCTGGTGTAAAGCTTGTTGTGGACTTTAGCAAGAATCTGAGGAACAAGTAATTGGAATGTAGTTGTAGACCGATGCAGTTGTTTGATTTTTCTAGCCCTGCAGTGTAATCTACTTTTGTTTTTAATAATCAGTTTTTAAAAGCTGCACTTCACTGGGGTTAATGCTCAGTGTGAGTTCAGAAAGTTTGCACAACGCTGGAATCACAGTGATAATCCGCAAGAATTATTTGGAAAGTTCAAGGCTCAAAATCCCTGAGCAGTGCTTGAAATATTCATCCAGATAAGTGCCTGCCACGTGTTTGTTACACAGTGCAATTCCAGCATTGCTTTCCATCAGGCATTCCTGTAGAAAAATGCTGGAACAAGGAGTGCAACAGAGTTCCTGTTGATTACATGTAGTTTTAAAGTCATCATCAGAGGGAAGGTGGTGGGAGGGCAAGGGCAGGAGAAAGGGCAGCGGCGATGGTCTGGCTCTGGGGTGAGATTCCTGGGGGTGAAGTGTGTACCCCATAAAGCAGTGTGTAGCATAGCACTGTGGCTGCTGCTGAGGATCGGATTTATAATTAATGAGCTGTCATTTACATAGCAAGAAGATGGACTCTTCTGAAATAAATCAGGCGTAGCTCCCTGAAAGCTCAACACTTGATGAGAATCCAGTGTGTCCTTCAAGCCTCCTACCTCGAGGAATTATCTGATGTACCCACAGAGGCTGCTTCTCCTCCCCTCAGCAAATGCAGGGCTGGGATTGAAATTGTTAGTATTAATTGGAGCTGAGATGATTGCAGTGCCACCCCCATCAGGCTTCAGCAGCCCTCCTGCTCGCTGATGTCGTGGCAGGAGTCTGTTCAGCATGGGCGGCTCTTCTCTGCTGTAGCACGTACAGTGGCATCAGGTTGATTAATGTGCCCAATAGAAATAAAACAAATGGAAATTTTTTAAGATTATACAGTACACTCATAAATATTAATGTACTTCTGTATTGAATTGCATGTAATTACATATTTATACATTTAAGTCACCTTTCTGATACACTTAAGGCACTTTACTGATGAAAGATATCTCTGAGTAAGATGGCTTTTTAAACCATGCCTAATATGTTTGCAGGATTTATTTAATAATGTGTGGGCTTGTACACTGGCAGGAGAGGAGAAAAACCTCCATTAAAGTCTGAATGTGCTGTTCACAGGGTCTGCTGCTTGGTTTGAATCAACTCCATGGGTAGCTGCTGAAAAACGTCTCAACATGAAATATTGCTGCATCTCCTTATCTATGTAGATAAGGTCTGTGCAGTCCTGTCACCTTAGAGTAATTACAGCTTATTACTCTAATCATGATGATGCCTGAAGTCTGTAATTAAGATTGTGCTGGCTAATGTACTAGCACACGGCATGGTACAGCTATTGTCCTATCCAAACAACAGAGAGATAACAACGGCATGAGAGAGAAAGGGCAGAAGGTAGGAGAGTGATTTATGCAGGGCTGTGGTTCCCAGCCAAGCTCTGCCTCTGCCCAACCCGACGGCTGCTGAGGGGGCAGAATCTGGCCCCATGTGCGCTGCGGGACCAACAGTGTGCCCAGAACCATCCCAGGCTGCTTGTGCCCTCAATCATGGGGTTACACACCCCACGTGATCTCCAGTCAAGCTAGTCTGAAGACATCCTGTCCATCTGTATCTAAGTTTTTGTTCTTTTAATGTGTCGTGTTGCAATCCACTCTGCAGATGAAGGATTTAATGTATATTAGAGATATATATATATTAAGGCCAGATCACTTATGTTTTGAAAGCAATGAGGAGTTCTACCATACAATTCAATAAAGAAGGTTTTGACCCCCAGCACTGTGTAATTTTCTCTGCAGCGATGTCAGCTGGTGGAAAGCAGATGGCTTTTCTGGGGGAACGGGGTTGTCTAAACGTCAATCTTTGTCTGAATGTGAGGTTGCTTTCACAATTTGGAGGATGGCAATCTGTATACACACGGAGCTCCGTTTCCTCTCTTTGGTCCTGAGCAGAGAAGACACTTCATCTTTTGAGATTTCTGCAAGTTGTTCCTTCTGTGTTGGAAGGTCCATTTTCACTGTGTTTGCTTTGTGAATTTGGCGTCACTCATCTTTGCTGTAGATATATAGGCAGATTCTGTGATCCCAGTTCAGACATAAGCTAAACTTTCTTTAGGTGTGTCTGACAAATCATGAAACCTTATGCAATTTGTTAGAAAACAGGCTTCTGATGAAGGAGGATGTCCCACATAGGCCCATAATGACCTGCAAAATTTGACCCAGCTTACACCCTCTTTAAAGCTGATGGGAACTAGTAATCTCCTGATGGCAGTGCTAGACTTTTTATAAGCTTCTGGAAGCTTGCCCCTGTTTCATTTAGATCACTGACAGCAGAAAAAAAAATCCCACAAAAGCTATTTAGTCTTCAGGAGATCTTTTTTTTTTCATCCTCACAAAGTTTCCCTGTCCTCACTCCTTCAGCTTTTCCCATTTAGAGTGAACCCATTCAATAGTATTTCTGTCTACAATAGTTTTAACAGAAGTCCTGTGCTGGTATAATGTACAACCCATAAAGGATTGGATTTTTTTATACTGATCTGGAAATAAGGTAGTTCTCTGTTCATCATTAGCAGTGTGATGAAAATTATCTGAAGGTGCGGATGTGGTATATGGTAAAATATCTCATTGTTTCAATACAGTGCATTGCAAGAGTTATAATTCTGGTGTTTTTTCCCTTTAGTGAAGTTACTCTATGGGAATTGCAGTGTCAGTTTTCTAGTTTATTTCATAAAGTGTAGCAAAGCAGTGGTTGAGTGTTTGAATGGCTCTGTGAGGTGCTCTGCGTTTGTTATCTAGGAGATCAATGTGTGTTTGCATTTGCTGTAGTTGCTCTTTGATGAAGCTCGTGGTGATGAGCATTGAAATCCTTGCTGCAGTATAGGAGGCCTGGGCACTTCCTCTCATGCTTTTCTGTCGTGTATCTAAATCAAAAACTTTCCTGGGAAATGAGATGGAAAGTGTGCTCAGAAAAGTGATTCTTCTAGCTTTGTTCTTCCTGGAGCTTGCTCCATAGCATCTCTCAGCTTGTGTACAGGGCTTTTCACAAGCAGATCTCAAAGCATATTATGAAAACTGGTGTTAATACTGACTGCTTTTTCAGTAGCTAGAGGAACCAGAGAAGGGAGACAGGACATTCTTAAAATACTAGTCCTATTCTGGAGCTAAGGATGCTGAAGATTTTTTTTCATGAGCTTTGGTTAAGGCTCCTGACTTCACTGATATAAATAAAGCTGCATGCAGAAAAGTTTAGTATGGTTCCTACAATATCTTAAGTGAAGAAAAGGTGTAGAAGTGCCTTATGTTTTCTCTTCCATGCTCTCTTCTTTAATGCTTGTAAAATTATTCTTTGTAAAAAATATCCAGTTCAAACTTTGACTGTCTTCAGTCTAATTAATCTTCTCATTGGCTTTACTGAAGATGTTGTTGAGGCTCTTGTGTTTTGGATAGGCATTTAGGGAGCATTCTTTAATTAAAGGCAAACTGATTTTTGCCTTTAGGCATGTGTTTTTTGCATTAAAAAGTGGCATAATGTGAATTATATTCTCCTGAACCTGAATCTTTGTGACACAGGGACCAATAGCCCAACTTCTTTCCTGCTGTCAGTTATAATATCAACTGACACTAAACAGCAGCTTGAAGGCTCACACAGTCACAGAGTATGTTATGGTGGGGCACGGATCGCTTCTGATGAAAGCAGCCAGGCATGTTAGTGGAGAGAGCTTATTTAAGTAATATGCCCCTCATATGGAAATGCCGTAGTCTTGTGTATGGAGTTCTTGGAGTAGACCTGACTCTGCAGATTGTATTTCTTAAATGCATAATATGCATTGTAATTTACATCATGCCAATAGCTTTTAATTCTTCTCTCCTAATGATTCTCCACCCTTCTCTTTCTCTGCTTTTAATTCTGTGTTGTAGGATAGGATTTTTTTTTTGCATGTAACATCTATTTGAAATCAAAAGCAGGAATTCTGTGTGTTGCAGGTTATCGGTAAGAAAATAGCCTAGATGAAGGCTAAGCAACTTAGCTCGTGTTTATGTAACAGGGCTTGAATGTGTTTCATAGACAGACATAGATTTTGGGATTCAAGAAGGCTCAGTAACAAAGTTCAAGCTTTGTGAGTTTTTTGCACACACATTCCTCCACTCTCCTGCCCCCAGATTTGTAAATCTGCTCAGGTCAGGCTTGAGTGGAACATCTGCTGAAGGCAACTGAGATTCACTGACTGTAATTGGATTCTGGTCAGCTCTTGCCTTGGCTTGTCAAATATAAGGAATAATATAAATCAGTGAGAAAAGCTGAGCCTTGTTTAAATCAAAGACGACTGTGAGTTTAAACATTATAAACATATGCTGTGTTCTAAATGTCTGCTCACTTGATATATGAGATGCTTTTGAGAATGATGAGGTTGATGGTGTGAGATCTAAAGTATGTGTCTGCTTCTGTGCACTCACTTCACCTTAAAGATTTTATGTTGCATTTGCCCATCTTTTGGTTAAAGGAACATCAGTGAAGACTTTTTTTCCTTGCCTCATGACTGGAGCATTGCCTTGAGAATGCTTTGCTGGTCACACAGAATTGCTGCTTAAGGAACAGTGACAGTGTCTAGTGACAGGACAAGGGGTAATGGAAAGAATCTGGAATAAAAAGTTCCATTTGAACGTAAGAAAAAACTTTATCACTGCTGAGGTGAGGGAGCCCTGGCCCAGGCTGCCCAGGGAGGGTGGGGAGGCTCCTTCTCGGGAGTTTTCCAAACCCATCTGGACACATTCGTGTGTGACCTGATCTGGGTGGGACCTGCTTCTGCAGGGGGGCTGGACTTGATGATCTCTAAAGGTCCCTTCTAACTCTACCATTCTGTGATTCTGTGAAGCTGACCAAATCAGAGCTGAATCTTAACCACTGTGTTTTTTCTTCTCCCTCTGCAGAAGGACGTAGCTCTGAAACCTCAGGAACGCGTGGAAAAGCGACAGAATCCTCTAGCCAAGAAGAAACGGGAAGCACTTACGAATGGGCTGTCATATCTTCCAAAAAAGAACAGACTTCACCACCACCAGTACAGCTCAGACAGAGAAAATGATCGTAATCTGTGTCAGCACCTCGGGAAAAGGAAGAAAATACCGAAGGGCCTCAGACAGGTGGGAGACAAGTTATCTGCTGTGGGGAGGGAGGGCTTGTACTGTTGGCACATGGTATGTGGAATTGTATTTCTCTGTGAGATCACTGATTTTTAACCCCTCAGTAGCTGTTTTTTGCGTGGGCATTCATTTGCCACTTGGTACCATGTCCTGGTGTTAGAAGAGACTGGAAACTGAGTTGGGAAAGTGAGCAGTGTATTGATGCTAGAGCTGAGCTGATTAACAGATGTGCAAAAGCTGGAAAAGCTTTTTATCGACTGCCTGTGAGACTGTCAGGGCAAACAAACCTGACTTCTCTCTTGTGTTGTTAGGCCAGCTTTGTCCTATAAAGCCTTCCTGTCGTTGGAATTTGTACACAGAGGTATAAGACTCCCTCTGATCATCAAGAGCAAGGTGAGGTAATTCTGAGAGGGATAGGTGTTAATCAAGACTAAGCTCAAAGACTGAATACAGTGCAAGGAGCTGATTCTGTGTCAGCAGTACCAGTATGTGCTCTTTTAAGCTACTGATTTCCTACCAGTTAAGCAAGAACTTCTTGCCTTCCCAACAGTGATGTTCCCTTACTGCAGTAGCTGTGGCACACATGTGACAAAAGTGAGCACGTGGCATCTGGAGTTACACAGCTTGAGGCTGTGAATCTTGCTGTCTTCTTCAGAACTGTGCAGTGTTGTGGTTATCTTTTTGTTTTAAATGAAGAAAGCATGTTTTTTTTCTCATGAGCACGGTATAGAAAAAAGAGTGGTGTTTTGCTGTTTTAATCAATAAATATCCCTTGTGTGTGTTATAAAAGACTAAATTAGAGCTGGGCATTTCAAGTGTAGCATGTGGTCATTTGGATCATTGTGAAACTGAAGACTAAAATAACAGTAAAGAGGTCAGTTTAAACCTAAATTTGAGTGACATTAATGACTCTCTAACCAAAATGTATGTGTTTTAGGGAGGTGATTGATATCCATTGGGTTCTTGTTTAGTGCAAACCAATTGTTGCTTTGCAGGGAAACTGATAAAAACAGTGAGCATTCGCTGCTGCTCATTTTGTGAATTCAGGGAAACAAAAGGAACATTGAGGATGACAAGTACATTGACTTGCATTCAGTTTTGATATTCAGAGTTACAGAATCTGGTAAAAAACACATTTTCATTATTATTTTTGAGCCCACACTGTATATAGAAATCAAATAGGAGATTATACAGTGCTTCTGTAAAATGCCATCTTCTACAGCACGACACCCGTTAAAAGTTTGCTTTGGATTTAATTTCACTTCATATTTCAAAGAGAGATGGGAAACCCTTCAGGATAGTTGATGCAGTGGTCATGTTCTAAGCAGATATTGGAGGTTTCCTTGACTGCTTTATTTGTTCAACTCCATAGTCTTTACTCTGTTCTTTTTTTAGTATATCAAGTGGTAAATGTATCTGCTCTATGCAGGAGGAACTGGCCTTTGTAAAAGCTGACTTTTTGCACTGTTTGATTCCCTTGGTACAGCCTACTGTTAGGTGAAACCTTTTTTTGCCTGGTACTTGAGCTGTGAAGGAATTGGCCTCACTGCTGATGGAGGTTATTTGTGAGGTTATGTTTTTAGGAATAAATAGACACTGGCTTGGAAGGTATTGAGTTGACAAATGTCATGGAAAATGGTTTTCCTTTTAGCTGATAAATCTGAGTATTCTGCTTAATTCCTGAGGGATAAGGCTGAGAAGAAATAAAATATCTTGCTCAGTATAAATTTAATACATTTGGTAGGGGTATAGCTCCTTAGATAAGAACATTTTAGTCTCTTAAAGAGTTTAGGTGCTGACAAATTCAAGTGGCTTTGGCACTTAGATGTGGAAAAAAAGATGTCATGGAAAAGACTATAAAGCTTATTTGAAAAGCCATGCCCACAACCTTTATATACAGTATTCTTGGTAAGAATTTTCTGTCTTCTTTCAAGACAAATGATAAAGACCTTGAAAAAAGGAGGAGAATGATAAGTTCTGCGGACAGTTTTCTATTATCATGTAACACTTTTACGCTGACTCTTGGCTGCACACCTTGGGCTTGTTTCCCCACCCTGCTCAATCACACTGAATTCCTGGGCTCTTGATGGGAAGTAAAGTTGCTTCTCAACCTTCTCAGGTGACAACAAGCCAAGAACTGGGGCTACTGTGTTTTATGCTTGACGAAGTGGGAAGGTACAAAGTTCAGTGTGCTTCTGGATATACATGGTGTCCTTACTGTATTAGGACCTTATATTTTACATGTAAACATTATGTCTTGCCTTGGTTGTGCCTGGAAGGATCCTGAATTTTCACATGTGAATATTATAATGGGATGGCAGGATGCAATCTTGATACTGTCCCTTTCATTCCCGTGCTGGCATAGGGCCTTCCCTGCAGTCTGTGCCTGTTGGGAAGTGTTTTATAGCTGAAGATCTTGTTTGTTGTTTTACCAGTGGTTAACAGTCCTGTCTAATACACCTTTCTGTGAAATCTGTTATCTGCTGCAAGTGACTCTCACAAGCAGGATTTACAATATGAAGCTCCCTCATCAAACAGATTTATTTGAAGCCAGCTATTGGAAGGACTGCTAATTAGTTTTCAGAGGAAATCCTTGCAGTATTCATGCAGGTATTTATCCAGCTATGCTGAAATGCCTACAGGTTTATTGAAATCCAGAAAATGTGAAACTCTGGGTTAATTAAGGCTCATATTTTACTAGCGAGAAGACTTTTGAACTCTGCTTTGTGAGCTTTTATAAACGTTACTTATTAAATGCCTCAAGGAAATTTTAGTTGGCTTTAAACAAATGTAAGACTCATCAGAATATTTCTCCAGTGTTTTAAATTTCATTTCCTTTATGTTAATTGCTGATGGTATGTTTTTGTGTTTTCAGTAAAAATCATTTGGAGATTTTGAAGTGAACATTTTAAAACTAGTAAAAGGATGGCAAAAATGTTTAAATAGTTTTGAATGAGTTTTTATTCATCAGGGTTTGAGTGAAGTGGAGCATGCTAGGAAATGAGTTTTCATTGCAGAAGGAATGGTGAGAGTAATTTGACAGGGAAGACGAAAGGATCATTTCTCTTTATCCAGTGAGCGTGTGTTTTGGAAAGAGCAGAAGACACAGACTTTTGCTACCTCTACCATTTTCCTCATTGCTTTCTTTATCTACTGGGAGATTTGTGTGCTGCCTTGCACAAAAAGGATTGTCTTTGGCATATGCTTTTGAACCAGCAATCTGTGTGCTGGGCAAATGGTACACACAAGCTGAATTGCGTATATATGAGAGCCAGCTACTACTGGGTTCTCCCTTAACTGTCTTATTCTAAGGTCACTTGCAGAATAGCAAATCCCAATGTCAGGTGATTGTGAGTGCAAGGAAGGAGATAAGCTGGTAATGTGGTGAGTAATTGGGAGAAAACTCATGATGGAGAGATGAATTAGCAGGTATTTTGTGCTTTGTTTTAATAAAGCAAAGAGGTACACCACTGACTTTGGCAGTCATCAACTACAAGCATTATAAACTATTAGCTGTAACCTCATAGTCCATTTCAATTAAAGGGGAGGGAGGGAATTATTGAAGCTTTTCTTTCTCAGAGTGAAGTCCATGATCCCCTTGGCAGTCTTGCCCTGAGTCTATACATCTTACGTGTGAGACTGCTGAGGCTTTTGATGGCTGATCTGGATGGCGCTGCCATCCTCTGTCATCGTCGCTTGTGCACATCGTGTCGTTCCTTGTGTTGCAGACTTAGCGCACTTGGAGTCTAGTGCAGGGGGTGAAAAACCATGGTGTGATCTGCATTTAAGCATGCTACAATCAGGAATGGCTTTTGCATGCTCTTAGACAAGCCTGTACATGACAGGTAATGAGAGCAGAGCAGGAGGTGGGTGTTAGCTGTATGGTTTGTGGTGACATTGGTCGAGGAGCTGAGCAGATGGGTTTGATTGTCACCGGCAGTGTGACTCCAGGGAGAGCTGACTGTGGTGACAAGCGATTTACAATGTGCTATTTACAGTTTGGGTTTGCAGTCTCTCAATGACATCTGAGTGCTCTTTAGCAACTGCTTTCATTACTGCTTTTCTAAGAGCTGTTAATTGAAAATGAAATTGTGGGTGGGCTTTGAAAGTGCAATAGCAGCTACAAGGATTATACACAGCCACGGAGAACTATTTAATTTCTTTGACTTCTATGCAGCAAAAGGGGAAAAAATGTGTATATATTTGTAGTGTGAGGTCAGACACCTTGGAAATGCAGCATACAACATGCACACAGCCATAATGAGTGATAAAGGCTTGAATCTCCTGTTATATAGCTGCTGTGAGTGGGATTGCTGTCAGAGATTGGATTTCAGGGACTGTAAAACTGCTGAAAATCAGGAAGAAACCTGGGCCATGAAAATAGCTAAGAAAACAGAGGGGTTTGCATGTTGTGCTGGTGCATTTGGGCTGATTTTGCACCACTGCACATTGCTCTGTATGATTGAAGTTCATGGAAATGCATCTCGCACTCAACCAGTCGGTAGCAAAAGCCTCACGCTGTAGGAGTAGTACCAACTAGTAATCAGGTCAGCAGACATACTGCCATGCTTTAATGGCAATTGAGATAGTACTTGTGTGAAAAAGGGAGTTAGGGAGACTGGAGCTTAGAGAAGCCTTTGTAGGATGGAAAAGGACGAGCACATCTGTTGTGGGGAAAGGGTAAAGTGGTGGGACTTCACACAGATCCAGCCGTTTTGGAAGGGTAGATGTTACATAAAGGTGCACAAAGAGGCAACCTGTTGTGTGAATTACCATCCTCTGTGCCTGCTGATGTCCAGCTCAGTGTTATCTAGTCTACCATCATGCTGTTGAAACGTTGAGTGCTTCGTGCTGGCCAGTCAGTAATTTCATCCCGGAAAAGGAACCGTGTTGTATTTTGCACACATCTACAGTATGTGGATTTCTGTATGTGTGAGAGAATGTGTGTCTAAAAGCTGGGCTGCTATTCAGTTGCCCCTCTAATTTCCCTCTCAGAAACTGCCACTGGTGACAAACAGTGCTTGAATTACAAGTGCTTTGTGATTCTCAACTGCTGTTTGCTTCTGATCAGAGGCCACAGAAATCTCCAGCTGCACTTAACCCACAGTCACCATATCCAGTGCGTCATGTGTGAAGGCACCCAGCTGCTCGAAAGCATCCAACTTCTGGGCCCTGATAATATATAATTGAGCTCAATGGGCACAGAAAAGATTGTTGCTCTCTGTAGAAAGGACTGAAAAATGATGTGTTGCTTCATGCGCCTGTTGTTCTGTGCTTGCACATACCCCACCCCGCCCCCAACACTCCCCTCAGGTTTAATGAAGTTCCTGAATAGGCTCTCTGGATTCCTTGAAAACACACAAAAACAGGCACAGAATGTGAAATCCGGAGCCATTCACAAAACCAAGCACCATGACAGGATGCAGCTAATGTTTTGGGAGCGAGGCGTGGAGCTGCGCTGCTCAAACACCTGCATTCATTGATCAGCCAGCTCATAGAAGCTGCCACTTTAGTGAAGATTTGCCTGCAGTGACGTGTCACGGGCATCTCCCCCCCCCGCCTTATAATCACCAGTTTCACCTGCAATTTTTCAATAAGCTATTGAATTATACCTCTCAAAATGATACACTGCAAATCCAGCGAGTCCTAATTGCTAATGGTGGTTCTGAAAGACTTTCATTTGACTGTAATTAGGTTTGCAAGCAATCAGCTGCCCTTATCAGCATTGAAAACACATATAATGTAAAATATGGGCTGGTGGGAATGTGGCGTTTTCTTAAAAGGAGGAGGGAAGAGGAAGATGTTTTATTAGCAGAAGCTGTGACATATTTTAACACCTTGAAAACATCATGTGTGAAATTAATTCTGTTCAGTATTATCCCATCTGGCAGTGTTATTGTTCTGTATATATTGCCGTGTAAAGTGCGCTGTTTTTTTTCGTCTGGGTATGAGGCTGTGTTTGAAATAGTAATCATGAGTCAAATTGATTACTAAGGATGTTATCCCTGCTAGGTAGGTTAAAAATATGTACTGGGAAATCCCATGGATGCAAAATGACTCCCCCATGGAGAGTTTCATTTTCAGGGTCAATGAAAAGGAGAAAAGGGCCTTGTTTTTGCTGTGTCTCTCTCCTGTGAATGAGTGTGTGTCCTCCAAGGTAAGAGAAACTCTGTCCAGGATGGTTTATTGAAGCCAAAGTACAAAATGTTTGTATCTTGAGTTTTGGTAGCATGATAATTATTTAATAACATTGCTATTATTTTGATCATGTCTCTGTACTGCTGTGTTGAACACCCGGGTCAGAGCCTCCTGTGAAAGCTAACGAACAGGCTTGATGTAGGCACAAAGAGTCCTTATTTGTATCTGTAGAACATAAGCTGAAAACCTAGTTACAGTCTGCCCATTGTGGTGACAAGGGGCAACAGGGACAAGCGAGAGCAGAAGAGGTTCCAAAGAAACACAAGGAAAAACTTGTTCCCTGTTGAGGTGAGGGAGCACTGGCAGGGGCTGCCCAGATGGGCTGTGGAGGCTCCTTCTCTGGAGACATTCCAACCCAGCTGGATGAGTTCCTGTGTGACCTGCTCTAGGTGGTCTTGGTCTGGTAGGGGGATTGGACTGGATGAGCTTTTGAGATCCCTTCCAGCCCTTAAGATTTTGTGATTCTGTGGGAATACTGTCTGTTCAGGAGTGTGGGATGTCTCTTAGCCAGGACTCAAATGTGGGCATTAATACCGGATCTGGTGACCTGTGTAATTGTTGTGATAGTGTTACTTTTTGATAGTATAGCTTGTACAGCCAAGGCAGAGCATGAATGAACTTAGGTCGTATCTAGAAACAGAAACAAATGGTGGGATATTAATATATCTCATATATCTTTGAATCTACTGGTGCAGTTCCTTTGCCTCTTCTGCTTTTGCCTGCCGTTGCTGTTGTGTTGCAGGTGATCAAGCTTGTAAGAAAATGAGCGATGTTGGCATGTTTTTATTTCCAATGCAAATTTTGCCATTGCTTTGTGATCTGCCCTGCTGCATCTTGCTTTGTCTTTTGGCACTTCTTATGAAGCTGTGAAATACAGTTGCCAGAGAGATGTTGTCACTCTGTCACCAAACCAGGTAGTGCTGTTGGGAGAAAGTGCCCTTCTGTGCACCACTCACCCTCTCCATCCAGTGTTGCAAACTCCCAGCAAATTCCAGACTGAAAAAAAGATTGAAAACAGTGGCTTTTGGGTTAACCTAATTATGTAAATCAATTAGGCATCTTGATAATAATAGTAAAAAAATGACTGTGCATGGAACAGTTATTGTCTCCCAGGGTTATCTCTTTTTTTTCTTTTAATGTTGGCACCCTGCTTTAATTGAAAACTGAAATGATTATTAAAGGTGCCGTTTGGGGAAGTGAACCATATTTTAAATGGATGAAGCAATCAATTGCTGCCTTAAAAGTTCCTAAGCATGTTACCAATAAAAATTCAGCACAAAATTACTTTTGACTGTTACTGCTTGGAGAGAAATTGAGCTCTAGCTTAAGTGATATAAGACAATATAATGAAGTGGTCTTCTAGCTTTCTTGTGTAAAGAACTGCAAACATTTTTTGTAAGTATTTTGGTCTTGTATTCCACAAATAAACACAACTTCAGTCTAAGCCAAGACTTCTGACCTGTAGTTTTGCCTGTGTACTAACTGGTCACACAGCAGTTCAGCCTCAGTTTTTTTTAATGAGAAAACTGAAGTGTTGATGCTATATTGCTTGATTCCCTTTTCCCCAGAAACTCTGTATTCACAAAAGGGGGAGGTGTAAGAGTGATGCATTTCAATGTGGCTGTAACCTCCAGCAGTGCACTTATGGATGTGTGGCATCTTTCAGGAGTGAGGCCCTGTGCCAGGGCTGTGCCAGGGGCAGGCAGAGAGGCACAGGGGGCTGTCATACCCTGCTGCAGGCACTGTGCTTTGCAAAGAGCAGAGGAGAGCAGCCTCAGGAGCATGTCAGGCTCCTGTGTGATGCTTAGGCTCCTAGGCTTTTGTTAACCTCAGGTCCAGCTCCTGAGTGCCTTAACTCCAGGGGTTCAGGGACAGGGATTTGGGCCATATGCTTGAGGAACGTGTGGGAACACTTTGAAAGTGTTAGTGAACCACACTCAGAGTAATTGCTCCCTTGCCAGGGCTCCTAGTTTGGCCTTTCCAAGGGGAGTACAGCAGTGGGGGTAAAGAGGCCATTCCTTGAATTAAGTAGGGTATTTTCCTGTCTCGTTGCAAACCAAAGGCACTACTCTTGCTTTTGTAGCCGACTCATTACAGCCACTCTGAAGTGGAGGGAGGCTGTAATTTCCTTAGATCTGAACAGCTGCTTTCTGGCTGAGATTTATTAGAAGTGGAAAGTAAATGGCAGTGTAAGTGGTAGGGTTACTGCAGCACGGTAAGCTAAGGCAGTGTGTGATTCAGATGCTGAGCTCTCAGGCTTACTGTCACAGTTTGCAGTGCTTTGTGGTGCCGCTGCAGAGGTTTTGAGCCTTCCCTGGCTGAAGCGTGGAGGGACAGCTCTGGCCAGCCTCAGAGGCCACATGCTCCCACCATGATGGCACAACATTGCTGCAAGAAACGTGTGTGCATTGCTAAACTTACTGCTATTTATTTCATGTCAGAAAAAAACCCTGTACATAAAGCTCAGGAAAATTACTGATAATCTTCTCCAACCTGGAGGAGGTTATCATCTACCTTGTGTTACATTTCTATACAACTAAAACATTTTAAACTTTGTGTGTGCCCAAACCCACTGAAATGGAACAAAATTCTAAATGTGATTCTCCATTTCCTATGTTTAACCCTTTGTCATAGTCTATGAGCTGTATACACTAGGAAAGCCTCCCTTGTTATTAGCAATAATGCAATATAGCTTTACTTTTTATACTCAGCTTGCTGTGTTCTTGAATAATTCAAAGGGATATTGTGAATCTGAAGGCAGTATGGCCATTACTACCTAAGGCTGGGACTCCTAAAACAGACCAAACAAACTTGTCCTTTTGTCCTGACCTTTCCCTGGAACAATTTTCTCTGCTCAATTTTAAAATACAGTGAGGTTATATGTGTGAAAATGAAAGAGTTGCCCTTAGGCAAAAGTTATTGTTGCTTAAAGGAAAGAATACTTTAATAGAAGGTCAACTGCAGAAATTGCTGTGGTTTTACGTACTGTGCTGTTGGAAGTTTTCCTCTAACACTGGCAGTGCTGTACAGGCTATGGCAGAGTACACATACATAATGAATCTAAATTGCCATTTTTTTTATAGTCAATATAGGATCAGTTTCAGATTTATGCTTTGGTATTGGATCAGCTATTAGAAGGATTTTTCAGATGTGTTACTGTAACATGAGTGAACTTTCTTGAATGAGTCCTAAATGGACACCAAGGTCCACCCTTACTCAGGAAAGCACACGAGCACGTTCTCAGCTGTAGCTGCTTTCCTGGTCTCTGCTTTCCCCCACTGCTGGTCTCTGCCAGCACTTTTAGTGACCTTTTCCTCCATTTTCTCCTGTTAAAGAAGAATTGTTGTTATAGTTTACTCACAGTTCCTCATGGTATGGAAGATGCTAGTAGAATGCTTTCTCTGTAGTCCAACAAAATGAATACATAGAAATACCTTGATCACCTTTCTACATCTGTGTGTGAACATCCATGAAGCATAAGATCTACTTAAGGTAAAGAAAGTGTTTGGCAAATGATGACATAACTAATAAATGGGGGAAAATAGATCTTAGCAGGAAGTTAAGCTTTCAACCCAAAGCTCAGTGAGATCCTGCAAGAAATTGTAGGAGCAGGAAGAAGCAGGGAAATAAGTTGATTTAGATCATATAAAAATAAAAAGCTCTGTGCCGTTGGAGTCTCTGTCAGCTGAGCTGAATCACTGACCTTGCAGCTGCCGTGTTCTGTGTGCCCATTTACCTTCCCAGTTAGTACAGGTACAAGTAGATGTTGGAACTTGCGTGCTTAAGGAAGAAGAATCAAGTTCTGTCTGACACAACTCTTTTCTGCATGAACAGAGAAACAAAAGAGAAACACCCGAGTTTGCTTATAAAATGCAGTCAAGCCTAAGCCAGCTCACCTTGCCTGCCCTCCCCCTGTCTCCCAGGGCTAAAGCACTCCTTAACTGAATAAAAATAGAGAAGCTGAGAATGGATGTAGAACTGGAGAGTGGTGTTCAGTACTTTTTCTTTAAGAGATTTCATGTTGGCTTTGTCAAAATATTTTAATGAAAATATTTAAATCATAAACCAGGTGCATTTTCTCTTAGCCATATGAAGCAGCAAACATTTGGTGCATGAACATTTTCCATGGGACTCGTTTTTACCAACTGTGCTCACCATTTCCTTCTGAACAGGTTTTGACTCTGATCTAGTGGAACAAAAATTTCTCATACTTCTACAAATAAAAATCAAGCGCCCAAAGCAGGCAGAAGGTTAATAAAAATGGAAATGCTGTTAAAATTACTAATCAATCTGTTTAATGTTTTATAGTCTCCCCTCCCCCTAACACATGTTCTTCCCTTGTAGCACACCTTATTGCTTCCTGCTTGTTTACTGGCTTTTAGCAAGTCAAGCAGCTTTCAAATGGCTTTGATGTTAATTATGGAACTTATTCAGTAGGGCTTGCTAGGTGAAGGAAAATAGCTCGTATGTTTAAGAAAATAATATACAGACAAGGGCTCTGTGCTTTGACTCTGAAGAAGAAAATGACAAGATACTGATGACTTTAGTGTTGTCAAATAAAAGCTATATTTGGGTGGCACATTGCTCTCAACTTGCAAGATTTGATATTGGTTGTCTTCACTTGGTAAGCTATGTGCTAAGGTCTTGATCCTTGTGATTGTATAAGGAGTTGAGTCTCAATAGCTCTTGTGCCAAAGATTCAGGAAACAGGGTTTTACCTTGGCCCACAGAAACTGTTACTGAAAGCAAGATCCTTGAATCTTGGGTTTGCTCAACTGCTGCAGTTGCTGCTCTGGACTCTGCTCCAGCCTGAGCTGCATTTACTCTGTTCCATTCCAGGGCTGTCATATCAACGTTTTAGCTGTAGCTCAGTTTGGGGACTTACAAAAAAATGCTCTTCCAATTTGGAAGGAGCCCTAACTGTCTCAAACTGCCACGTACTTGGATCTGAATCTGTCTATTCGTATCATGGCATAACCCTCTGCAAGAGAGCGTTTGGTCGTGATGTCGGGATGGGAGTTGAAGGTGGGAATCACTGCCCTCCAGCCACAGATACGTGCTTTGTGGCCTCTGGCAAGTCACAGCCTCACTGCCCCGTGTTCATCCTGTATGCAAATTGTGTTTAGTCATAAAGAACTTGTCTACCAATCCCTAATCAAGGTGTAAAGGTTTAATCAGATAATTTGTGCAGTGTCTGGAGATCTTCAGATGAAAGGTTCGGTACCTGTGTGACAAATGAATATTAATCATTTCCAGTACAAAGCACTGTGACCATTCCAGCTGCCTGTGGAGCGTGTCACAAACCAGTGCTGTGTTGAATGACCAGAGAGTGCCTATCAGAATCGATGTCAGACCTTCATTAGTGGCATTGTATTTATGAATTAGTAACGCCACACAGAGGGGAGGGTGGAAGGTGTGTCATTGCAGAATGCTTTGAAGTAGAATCTGTGGTCTGCTGTTTCCTACAGGAATTGCAATGTTTTTGGGGCTGGAAAGATGTTATTTTCAGTATTAAGGCTTGTAATTCCAGTGTTTGAAATGAACCTGTGCTTTGGTATGAAATGAATACTGAAAACAACCCCCTCAAACTTTCTTCTCCATGGTAATGACACATTTTGATGTAATTATTACTGGTGTGCTATTAACTGGTCTGCGGTAGGTACCAGTGGGTGTGTTGTTTGCAGAAGCAGTAAGTGGCATGGCATCTTGCACACTGTGTCAGAGGGATCATAAAACATTTCCTGGAGTAGGACTGTATGAGATTGAGATTGTAACATCACATCAGGGGAAAGAGACCTTACCTATCAATAGCAATGCAAGGCTTGTAATTTTAAGTCTTTCTAATTTAAATCATGAAAATCTGTTTTTCATGAATAATTCAAAGATCTGATTTAGAATTATTTCCAGCCCATGTATATTAAACAGCCAACGTGCTGCACCAGTTCTGTTTGAGACACTGTTGATGGGGGTTTTCTCTTTCCTGCAGAAACGATCATCTTTGTTAGAAAATAAAGCTGCTGTGGTATTTTGTCCTTTTGATTGCACGAGGATTTTTCTTTAAACCTCGTAGGCTAAAATTCAAGCTGAAGAAAAATAAACTCCTTACTACAGGAGCTCCTAGAATTCAATTTGGAGCGAGTAAACCTTGTACTATATCCATTAGGAAAATGGCAGTATTCTTCCATTTCCTGATGTTATTCAATTACTCACCCCGCTTCCTGCTTTTAGCGTAAACTGTATATTTTAGCTCATGACCTTTGACAGCAAATTGAATCAGAAGTGGAGATGCAATGAAAGTGTTTGGCTTTAGGTTTTTTTTTTTTTAAAGGCCCTTTCAAAGCATTGCTATGTAGGAAATTTTGGGGCTTGGGTGCTTGTTGTTGTTGTTTGGTTTTTGTTTTAATAAGCCTCGCTGTGGATTTTTTAACAGAATGCATTTTCCTTGGGAAACAAAAATGATTTAAATGAATGTCCTTCCTTCTTTGCCTTGGAGAACAGCAGAGTCTGCAGAGCCGCTCTCGTTAGTGCGTGTCGGCTGAAATTAGCATTGCGTATTTTAGTTAATACCAGTAAAAGTGGAGTTTGTTTAATTTAGAATCAAACCCCTGTTTAGATTGGATGAGCACTTTAAGAAAAACATTTAACTTGTAAAATGATGCTACTGACACAAAGTGGTTACAAGTCCAAAGTCATCCTGGGCTTTGTTTTACCACTGCTGTGGCTTTTCTCCACTTGCCCTCTCACAGATTTGGTTTTTTGTTTCTAAGTGATTTTTATGCAGTTTAAAGCCTTATGATGGAATGAAAAAAAAAAAAAGTGGTTTTTTTTTTCTGTGGAAAGTCATCAAAACAGTATAAACTGAGTCTTTGAAATGTGAGAGAATCTTTTTGTGATGTTACAAACACACAGTGCCTCTGAGTGAGAGAAGTTTGCCTCTTAGAACTGAGGAATGTTGATAAACAGTATCAATGTGCCATCCTAAGAAACCTCTCATGTATCAGTAATTCCAACATGCTCAAATGTATCAGGAAAGTAGAAACTAGTTGACTGTGAAGTCTTTCATGCCTTTTGCTTTGTCTCAGTTTTACTCTCTTGGAAGTACAGGCTTCGTTTTCTAAAGCCGGTTAACCACATCAGTGCCAAAATGACTTAGAGTATTTAGGAGCCAAAGTCTTAATGCAGCTGATGGGATTTAGGGTCTAAAACGCCTCACTGTTATTGACATTTAGTCAAAATCTATTTCTCTCCTACTTATTTTACACTGCCCTTCAGGAAGGACACGTCAGCCCAGCTGTAACTGATTGCACTGGGGTTGGTCATGGGGGCAGTAAGAGTTCTGAGACATCACCTGCACAAGCCACACAGAATCTGAATTGTGTCAGATTTCAAGCGGTCAGCCTCTCCAGCTCTGCCACCCCTTAAAAAGGCGTCGAGTGCAGAAGTGTTTGGACTAATACTGCTGCAAATATCCTCTTGCAATGAGAGGCGAATCTTCACATATACTTTCGCCTCTCCTACATTGTAGCCAAATTACAGGCTCTAGATAGTTCTGTTTCCCTTATGCTGGTGGATGGCGTGAACACAGAGAGAAGCCCAAACCAACAGATTCACTTGAAGCTTTTCAACATTGAAGCTCTGTTGAAACCACTGGCAAGAGTATATGTGCTGCCCAGATCAGCCAGCCCAGCCATACCCAGTTCCTTGCTCCTGATGAAACTTCTCACTTTGTTCCCTGAGCTTTTCCAGCAACAGTTAAGTAAGACCTTCATAGTCTTTAGCTTTATCTGACCAGAATGCCTTCACATCATAATTTCCCCCTAATTTATCACTTTTATTAATCCTGTGTCTTGGTAGAATAATGACATTTTGAGGAGAGTAAGAGCCTCTTGGTGTGTTCAAGAACATGCACTGGGATTGAACATGAACAGAACTTAAATTCAATAAGAAAAAAAACAAGAGATGTCTTAAATTTGTTTCTTCTAATGTAAAGAAGTGGACACTCCCTTGTGGCATATGCTTGCAGTGGAAGTGCAATCTCCTTTTCTACAACGTTGCAAAATTTTCAGACCTGTGCACAATGCAAAGTTGTATCGTGGTCTGTCTTGTGTCTGTGCTAGGAGAGAGCCCTTTTTTTTCTGCATATATATTTGTTTAACCTGGAACAAGAGCTTTGTTGCTTTGGGTTGTGTTGTTCTGCAGGCTGTTCCAAGTTTACATTTAATTCTTTCTTGTTCTGGCTACAGCAATGCCAAGTATTTGTTGAACATCTGTCAGTGTGTTCAGATTATTAACCTAACTTCTGTTCATTTATGTTAATAAAAACATTTGAGCTTCATAACAAGCATGTGTAACAGTTACTCATGCTAGTATGCTAGTCCCACTGAAATCCAGATGAGAGAGTTGACACAATCTTAACCCGACTGGCAAAAGCGTTGGCAGTTTGTCCTTCAAAAACATTGCTTCATGTTTTGCTGCCCAGACTTGGAAGGTGGCACAGCTTATAAATCACAGACTCACAGACTGTTAAGGGTTGGAAGGGACCTGGAAAGCTCATCCAGTGCAAGCCCCTTGCCAGAGCAGCACCACCTAGAGCCCCAGCTCCCTCAGCCTTTCAGCACAAGGCAGATGCTCCACTCCACACTCTCTGTGGTCCTGCGCTGAACTCTCTCCAGCAGCTCCCTGTCCTTCTGCAACTGAGAGGCCAAGAACTGGACACAGTATTCTAGATGGAGTCTCACAAGGGCAAAGTAGAGGGTTGCATTTAATCTTCAGACTCTAAAGCTCATCATATTTTGGGACAGACTAGAAAATAGGGGAAATGAATACCAGAACAGTTTGCAGATTTGGCATCTGCCATCAGAAGGTTGTGTCTTGTCATGGTGGTGCAGCGTGGTGCCTGTCGGCTGCCATCCAAAGTGTGCTGGGGAGCACAGAGCAACATAAAGATTAGGTGAGATTAGGATCCATAATTGCTCACGTCTGCCGTGGAGTCAGGTCCCTTCAGCCCACATCTCCTCTGAGCAGCCTGGTTTCTCCTGAGCTGAATCAACCTTTCTTGGAGTGAGGCTTGGATGAGAGCACCCCTAAGGGCTCCTCCAACCAGAACTTGTGTGTTGCACTGAGCAAGTATTTTCTGGAAACAGAAACCACCATTTATTGTGGTTATTTGGTGTCTGCTGGTGAGCTGCTGATGTATGTATAACAAGCAGCTGTGAAGCCAGCTTGAGAACAGTCCTGCATTTAGGTCTCCAAAGTGCTCCACTTTACCGTAAGCACACAGTTTTTGCAAGTTGAATTAAAAGACAAATCTTTTTGGACTACATGTAGTCTGCTGGACAGAGAAATGCACTTGGAGCCGTTCTCTCAAGTCCTATAATCTTTTACTACAGATTCCATTAATAAAAACATTAATTACACTGTTCTGGAATTAGGATTTTGTAATGAAACCTCAAACAGAAAACTCAAGCTAGGATGGCTAAATGTCATGAAACACTCAAACTTGAGCTGTGAGTAAAATAAAAGTCTGAGTTGCTTTAAGGTTTACAGTTAAAAGAATGTAAAACTTTTCAGCTTGTCCAAGTTTTGACAGAAAACCTTGCAGTACTTGGCAGGCCTGGCTGGCTTTCCTAAAGTGTGAAATGCAAGATAAAACTGGTGACTCGGAGCCAAGCACAATGAAACAAAAAGGTTCTCCTGAAACAAAGGGAAATGAAGGTGCACAGATTTTTCTCTCTTCAAGTTGTAGTCAAGCTTCAGTGGGATGTGCTGGCTGGAGCATCCCCAAGCACAGGAGTGCTGTGGGAGAAGGTGCAACTAGAAGCAACACTTGGTCCGGTGACAGGTCTGGTGTACATGACTCTGCTGATGTCAAGGGGAGCTCTGGGCTATTAGATGCCAGCTGAGAACTTTTGCCTATTAAGTTACTATATAATTGTAGAGTGAGCACAGAAGTGAGAGAAACTCCGACAGGCGTCCTTGCCGCCTTGCAAACACGTACAGCAGCACCAACATACAAGCTGCAATTAAAAGCTGTTTTGCATACATTCCAAATGTTTGACTTGGATGAGAGAGGAAAGGCAATTTTCTCTCTGTCCTTCCTTTCACCCTTGAACTGGGACTTCCACAGCCTGTTGGGTGAAGAGCTTTTCTGTTTTTTTCTATCCAGAAAAGCTTTTTGAGAAATAAGAGTGGTGGTAGCTCAAGTGTTGTGGGAGGTTTTGCTGAGAGCTGATAGAGTTGTGTTTGCACATGCGAGGAGCAGGGGCACTCAGCCATTTGACATTCTACTCATCCAGTATTTACAGGATTTTTAATCTGTCTCAATTACCTCAGTGCTTAGAGTATTCCATTTTAAGAACTTCAACTTTCCTCTTTTTATTTTCTGTTTAAATAGCCTGATGGAAGTTTTATGCCAACCAGGAATGGGTTGAGGTTCAGAGGAAGATAAATAGCAGTGGGTGGGTTTTTATCCAGAACTCTTTTATTTATGATTGGAAGAGTGTGGAACTCTTATGGAAATTGCTGCTAGTTCTTTCACATCAGCATGCAGTATGCTTACAGTCCCAAAAGCAGTTTCCCAGGGCTTCAACAGACTTTTGGAGCAGGGAGGAGGATGCATCTCCACTAGTAACTGTGCTGGAGTGATTGGCTTCTTTGCTGTTAACTCCCTGAGTGTGATGAATTGCAGCCAGTTTCCTCTGCCACCAGATAATCTCCACTATAACGTTTTGTACTGAATGTTGAAGTCAAAACCAGTTTGTAAGGCAGAGGAAACACCCCTGTCACAGCCTAGCAGTCAAGAATACAACTTGCACCCCATTATGTGGGCTTCACTGTGAATCTGGGAATGTGGCCATTGCCCAGTTTTCTGTGACTTTGCCCCAAGGTGATTAACCAGATCTTCGAGTGTTGTAACTTTTTGATCTCCAGTCTCGGTAGGGTGAATAGATTTGCAATCTACAACTTAAAAATGATGCTTCAGCCAAAGAAATCTTGTCTGGGACCTTCATGCCACTGCTCTTTAGCTCTGAGCACGCTGCTGTCGCCTCAGCCAGTTGCCCCGTGAACTTGGAGGGAACAGTTTTTCCCTCTGCTCATCCTTCTGCCAAATATCAGGGTTGAGCACAGGTAGAGGCTGCGGGTGGATGACCTCCAGAGGTGATGCTCCGGTCGTGCCTGAGCAGATTTCGTGTGCCCTGGGAAGGCTTTGCTTGCCTTTCCGTATAACCTGCTTTAACACCGTTGTCTTGCTCATGATGGCGTTTAGTTGTCTCTCGGTGGGCTCTGAGCGGCATGGGCACGCTTGAGAGGGCGGTTTAGTGGCGGGAGGTGTTTGCGGGGCTGCGGCGGCTCCTCGGCGGGACTGGGGCTCCCTCTGCGGACCGCAGCGGCGAAGTGCGGGGCCGCTCCCGCGCCTGCGGACGGACCAGCCACCACACAGCTCCCATCCTTTTGGGGTAGGGTTTTTTTTGCCCCCTCTGCACCTTCACCCCATCTACATTTCAAACTAAGTCTTTCCTTCCACTCGCTTTGACAGAGGACGTTCATTTAGGGAAGAGTTTGGATTTAATTAGTTTTCCCTGACGTTGCAGGAACACAGCAAGAAGCACATTTCACTTTTGATCAGACATAAACAGATCTCCCCTGGCTGTCTCCTGCTGCCTAAACAAGCAAAAGGGAAAGCAGTCGTATACAAAGGGCAGTTACAGCATCAGTTGTCAGGGAATCAGAGTTCTACAATATCCCAGGTTTATTCTTTTATCTCATGAAAACAGAACAAAGGTGCTGCAGCCCTTGCTGTGGCATTTATCAGCGTTGCTTGTGCAGAGCAGTTGTTGGACTCCATGCATTGAAATCGGTGAGAAACTGTAAACATTGAGCCTTCACAGAAGTCTGATTGGAGTTGAAAGTGGAAATATTTATTGACGAGCAAGAGACTGAAGGTGTGACTTGCCAAGAGTCTCACTTGAAATGGAAACTCTTCAAGAGAAAAGCAGGCCTGTGGAGCTGCCTATCACCCTTTGCTGAGGGCTGCTCAGGCTGAGTTTGGCTGTAACTGAATTGGGAGTGAGTGGTGAATCTTTGTTCTGAATCCTTCAGTTAACACTGACATTTTTGAAGCAGTGATAGGAGCCTTTCTTGGAGAAACAGACGTAACATTTCTAAAGGTGTTGCTTGCGCCCTGGCTCCTTGTGGAAACACCAGTAATGGGAGTGTAAATGTTGATAATGTTAGTTGTCTTCCTCTTTCTGAAAGAGAAAAAGAATGAAGGAAAGTTTTTGTGTTGGAAGATCTGTATGGCCTGGTACAAGTGATGGCCTGTCTCAGCTTCTTGAGGAACTGCTGCCAGGCAGTGACCAAAATCAAGGAGCAGGGAGGTCTCAGGAAGCTGACAGAGCCCAGCAAGCTGTTGGGGTCCTCCTGCTCCTCCTCTAAAGCATGTGAGAGCTTTGGCTATTGGCTATTAAGACCTATTTGCAGAGGAGCAAGTGAATTGGCAGAGGGAATGCAATGCTATTAAGCGTCTTCACAGTCTGTGGGTGTTACCGTATGTGACTCAGGCCACCAGCTTTCAGAGTGACTGGAGCTACAATTTTATTGGGTCCTGTGCTGTGAACTGTTAGAGGTTCTGCTGCCTTTATAATGTCATGGCAAATTAGTAGCAGAACTGGAAAACTCTATTTTGCCTGCCATCAGCATTAATAATGTATTATTCAGCCATGATTATTTTTTAATGGACTAAGAAGTGTAGAAACCACCAGTGTGGCTGGATGTGATTGCTGGATATCACTAACTATGACATCTTCATTAGAAATACAGGTAAAGTTGAAGGTTAAAGATGATGTGTCTTTTCTCATGGAGTAACTAGTTGCACAGAGTGTGTAACTGTTTTTTTCCCCTTTTTTTTCAAACATTTAGAGAAATGCCATCAAGTTAATAACAGGTATGTCTCAGTCTAGTAAACCTGCCATAACTTTGGCAGCCAAAGTTATTGTTTCACAGCTATTGTTATACATCTTTCTCCCTCATTTCCTCTTTACTGATGAGGAGCAGAATCCTGACACACATCCAGCGCAGCCTGACCTTCTGGTTGGATTCTCTGATGTCTAATAAGGAATAAGTTTTTGCTGCAGTCTGTCTTGCAATGGAAACACTCTATGCTCTTCTCCTCTATCTTGATGCTTCACTTCAGGATTCAGTAGTCAGGGACTATCTGAGATCACAACTTATCAATCAAACATGGTAGCCATTGATTTTGTAATGCTAAATCAGCATATGTTGCACTATATTTGATACGGTAGGTGGGCTGAAAATCTGGAGAGTGACAGCTAGTTTGTTAGACTGAGCTTTTAATTTCAGCCTATTGAAATGGAGGCCTTCCAAGTAGTCTGGTGGGTTTAAATTGATGCATTGAGATGCGTGTCAGTGCTTAACTTTTTGCCTCAAGGATAGGACACCAAAGATTTGATTATGCATCTGAAAGTGCCATGGTTTCCATACAGTGCATCAGTGACCCTCTGACTGAACTTCAACTGGGCTCACTGCATTCTGCTGGGTTTAAATTGCATCTTGACTTTCTATTAGAAGAACTATAGTCGCTCCAGTTCTGTTCTAGGGCAAGAAGAAGAGAATAGCAGTGGCTTTTGGCTGCCTGTGCTAGGCTGATCCTGTCGACCACCCAGCTGTGTTAGAGGGCCATGGGACTGCCCTGTTTTATGCTTGACCATATGCTCAGGGGCAAGATGGATGGTGGAGTACTCTACCCTGAGCAGAGATGATGTAAAGCTCTTACACCTGCCCTCTGGTAGCTTTCTCTGGGCAAGGAAGATGAAGACAAGCATTTCCATCCATTTCTAAGATGCCTGAGTGCAGTAAAGGGCTCTTTGTATAACTGAAAATTGTGGTGTATTACACCCTGAGCAGGAAAGTGAGTCGTGCTCTAGAGACATCTGTGTTTTATTGATAAAGATAGAAGTGTGCTGAGTGCTTTGCTATCCCTCTTACTTCAAGGCAGTAGCGTGAGTTATCTTAATTATTGAAACACCATGTTATTTTACCACTTCGAATTGAAGGGTGAGCAGAAGACTAAGACTCAAAAGAGCAACTCAGGCAGTCACGTGTGGATGTGAAAAGTGGACTTTAAAGCTTTGAAAGGATTGTAATGCTCTTCTGCCTTGAGATGCTAATGCTGAAACTTGAAACAAAGAGGCAGCATCATTAGCAATTAAATATGCCTGTGTACTCATCTTACATCTTGTAAGGCTCTTGCAAATCAAAAGGGAGATGTACACACATCTAATAAAATAATGCTTTTGAAAGCAGTGTTCCAAAGCCCTGTTTGCAATTCACAGACAACATCTTCATGTCTGGCATATTTGTATAAGGTTTTAGAATAAAATTAATTGCCCCGGGCTTTGGACTTGTAAAGAATTGACTTTTATTCTTTACCTGTGTAGTGCTGATACTTTGTCTTTCTGTGTCTCTACTCCTGCAGCTTTTGTGTTGTAGTATTACAAGATTTTAATTTCATGCCTTTTATTTTCTACCTTGGAATTGCTTGTACCACTCTTTTGGTGGCAACAAAATGTGTAAATAGACACCCAAACAGCCAACTTCTTGAAGAAGTTAATTGCGTATTTTAAGTAGCATATACAAGATTACATATGTAACTACATCTCTCCAATAAAGAAAGCATTTTAGTACTGAAGTAGAAATGCTTCTAAATCCTGTCTGCAGAAGCAAATAGCTGAACAGAAATGCATTGGAAATACAATTTTTGTGGCTGTGTTTATTCCAGTTATGAGTTCTAACATTTTTGGCACCCGTTTTGTGTTTATTTTGCTAAAACAAAACAGTGTATGTGCCTGTATCTGTGCATGTATGTATGTTTATTACGCACACGATGCATTTGTTACAGAAAATGTAAAGTAAATATACAAAAGTTCACATTTCTTTAAATACTGAGCTTCACTGTCAACCACAAAACATATTTGCAAACTCTTTCAACATGTGTAACATATACAATCCTAATTAGAAACAATACAATAGCAGAGATGCCCATATGTTCGTGATAATTATGTTGAAAGAGTTTGTCTTGTGGCTTGGAATTACGCTTGGAAGATACAATGTGAACTGTCACATGTTAGGGTTTTGAAACATTCCTTTAAGATGTACAGTGGAATGATTTGCCATGCCCATGTTGTGTTAGAGTAATTAAAGATGAAAGTTTTTAATGCAGTCCTCCTTTGGTAGGAGAAGGTGGTATTTTAATATATATTCCTAACAGATGCAGAAGTATTGCCTTCAAAAGGTTAATGTTGCATGTTTCACACAGAATCACACAATCTCAGGAACTGGAAGGGACCAGTGCAACCCCCCTGCCAGAGTAGCAGCACCTAGAGCAGGGCACACAGGAACTCATCCAGCTGGGTTGGAATGTCCCCAGAGAAGGAGCCTCCACAGCCCATCTGGGCAGCCCCTGCCAGTGCTCCCTCACCTCAACAGGGAACAAGTTTGTCCTTGTGTTTCTTTGGAACCTCTTCTGTTCCAGCTTGTGCCCATTGCCCCTGTCCTGTCATTGGCCATCACTGAGCACAGCCTGGCTCCAGCCTCCTCACACCCACCCTTTTATATAGGTTATCTTTAGAAGATCATGAGGAAACTTATGTAGATACATCACACTACAAGGCACACATGAGAAAATTCTGTCCATGGCAAGCTACAATCATTATAGAGCATGAGCCAAAGTGTGTGTCCCTCTGGCACACATACAAGTAGATATTTATGGAAAGCAGAATTTCCAGCAGAATAATTAGAAATAAATTTATGAATGGGTCAGGGCTCTCCATCGAAAGAATATTTCAAAATAATTAGTTATTTCTTTAGCACACTTGTGACCAGCTCGTGCTGTACTTTGTCAGTTTAAATATGCTTACAACAGGATGCAAGCCCAGCAGGAAATGGGTATGTTTAGTTTTCCATTATATGTGGGCAAATAATAATAATAACTATGAAGATAAAGGCAGCAGCCACAGCAGTAGATAACATGTTGGCATGATAAATACAACTAGGCTTACAATTTGTTCTGCCTTATATCTTAAATGTGTCTCGTGGTTTCTATATCCTTCAAATCAGTGAGAAACAGAAGCAAGTTGTTCTCTAAAAAAAAAGACAAGCAGTTTGAAACACTAAAGTGATGATTTAGGTGAAATAACATAGAATGTATTTGAATACAGTGAATAAGCAGTCTTTTATTAATAGCACCAGAAAACTGAGGCACTTTAGGCCCAGATGGGCTGTGGTGTCTCCTTCCCTGGAAACATTCAAACCCACCTGGATGAGTTCCTGTGTGACCTACTCTAGGTGGTTCTGCTCTGTCTGGGGGGTTGCACTAGATGTTTTTTGAGGTTCCTTCTAACCCTTAAGATTCTATGATTCTGTGACCTCTTGGAGTTAGTCTAGAAGAATTCAATTCAGAGGTTTAGCATCTTAAATAAGCAAGTATAGTGTTCTTCTGCTGGTGAGCACTGAAGCATTACTGGTCAGTAACATGCACCATTTTGATTAAATAGGCTTTATTTCTGTAAAACATTGTGGAGTGGCATTTCACTACAGACTGCAATGGAAATATGGAGGATCTAGAGGAAAGTCTGTCAGGGTTTGTATTTTAGGAACCAACAACTTTGTGTGAATCTACAAATCATGACTAAAAAAATGGACGTTGTGAATGAACCTGCTGTCAGAGGCATTGTGCTACGGATATGTATTTACTGATAGTCCTAAGATGCAACTTCTCATTTTAGTAGGAGTAAAGAGTCTTTATTTACTGCAGAGGTTAGAGTGTAAAGTTCAGAGCAAGCTCTTCTGTACTGGGTGGTTGTGGAACCCATCTCTCCTGACTCCTGTACCTGTGCTCAAGGGCAGTGCTATTGATTTGGTGAATTTATAGTGTTAAAATCTTGACCAACCTTTGGTCTTGGTGGCTTTATCTATCATTTGTTTCTGCTTTGGTCTCTGAAGGTTAGTCACTTCTGTGATGAGGGTAGGAATGGAGAGAGAAGAATAGGGTTTTAATCTTTTCCATGTTGTGGGAGTGACTTGTAACTTTATGTCTCTTTCAGTTATTGATCCACATCTGGGAGAAATGGAACATGTGCCTTTTACTGATTGTGCAAATACTCCTCCCCTTTGGGAAGAGCATCCCTGCAAAGTATCATGGGTCAGTCCTCTGTGAATACATAATTAATTGCTTTGAAATCAGTGGGACAAAGCTACTTTATACCTTTCTGCATTTGTAATGGTGAAGTGGTGTGGGTTTGGTTATTTTTTCATCAGCCACGTAACTGATCCCTCATGTGATACAAAGACAGGTTCCCTTTGTATATGCCAGTGTAGGAATGTAACATAGTGATGGTGCCAGAATTTCTGTTCTGTTGTACCATGGCTCCCTGCACACATCTGCAGAGGAACTGCTGGCCAGCCCTGGTGCCCAGCAGCTTGCTTCAGTTATCCTACTTTTGGTCTATGAAGTGTGGCTGGTCTCTCTGTAGCCATAACTCTGAGTCAGTCTATGGTTTAGGGCGAGGCTCCTTCTTTGGTGGGATGTTTTTATGGGCAGAAATGGTTTTCTTTTCAGGGCACACTTTTCACACGTTAAGTGATCTGAGAGCTTTTTTCACCCTACCGACTATTTCATAGTTTGGAGAGGATATGGCTCAAACTGTCCACTCATGGTAACATGCCAGCAAATCTTGGTCAGTTTGGAACAGATACTGATTTTTTCCTCTCTTAGAAATAAATGCCATGTTTGTATGTTTTGCTCTCCCTGGCACCCTGGCTGCTTTCCCAGGTGGTGTCAGTCTAAGGCAGAGGTGGTAAAACAGACTGGGAGACAAATGGCATGAAGCAGTTCTCATCTCAGTGCCCTGAATGTGTCTCACGGGTAGAAATTACGAAACTTCAAGGGATTTGTCTCTAGTTAAAGATAATGCTGTGGATGTACCTGCTTCTGTAAATCCCAGCATACCTACTGCTCTCCTTCTGACTCTTCCCCTGCAGTCACTCACATTAGGATGACGTGTTTCTGCAGTGTATCAGCAGTGCTGCTGGAGGCTTGGAGTTAGTTTGGCTCCGGGAGGTTCATTGTTTTGGGACAATGGCTGGGTGCAGGCACTGCACTGGGGAAGAGCAGAGAACATGAGCTGACTCCTTCCTTGCAGCCCCCTCGGCTTTGCAAGCAATTAAAAATGTTAAATATAGACAGCCGTGATTCCTCCCTGCCCGTGGGGGATGAAAGCATGCCTTGTTTGTGTGCCAGCCAGATGCTGGTGAATCAGATTACATCTCCACACAGATCTTTGTCCATGTGAGTCCTAACAAATGCTTTTTTGGACATCTCAGCAACTGCCTGCAGCAGGGATCTATCACTCACCAGCCCCTCTGTGCTGCTGTGCTGCTGGTGAACGCTGGGGGTTTAGTTTTGGACGCTTTGGAGCAATGGAGGCCCCGTGATTCCATGTTGCCCTTTGCTGTGTCTGCAGTTATCCTCTTCTATAGTGCAGTTTTATTGAAAGACACCAATAGTTGAAGTTTCTCTCTCAGTAATACATACTGTAAGACTATCTGATCTACTTCAGGCACAGTCATTTAGTTTGGCCTGGTGATGATTTCAAGCAAATACCATTTTCCTATTCCTCTTGCCTTCTTTGTTTGTTTTCCCAATACAAAACATCCCTCTGTGAGCCTTGAAAAGAGTGGAGATGTATTTTTCTCCCGATGAAAGGTTTTTGTCCTAGAACCATCAGCTACTCGGGAACATAAATCAGAGCTGTCTCTGCTGGGCTCGGGGTCCTCGTGTTAATAGTGCATCAGTCCCTTCCTTTCTCTTCCTGGCTCCAGCAGCATCAAATGCATGCTTTTGCCAAATACACTTACAGCCCTGGATCACTAACTTGTTTAGCAACATCCTTGCAGGCTTTGAGAGAGGATGGAGTGATGCCATGAGGCAAATGGCTTTCTGCTCCTCCTTCCTTTGCATGAGAGAGGAGAAACTCATACAAAATTCTCACAGGCACAATGTATGTGTTCTGTTTGCAGCCAAGCTTCTGTAGCATTCCTTCTGGAGATTTGTGGGCTTTGCAGTGCAGAAGCAGTGCCTGGTGTTTGTGTGGCACACAGCAGGAATGGGATCTAAAGCAAACTGATGTCTCAGTGATGTAGATAGCTACAGGTCCTTCTGATAGACTTTGGGTGTGAAACCCCAGCCCTATCAAAGCAGATAGACAGTTCATGGGGCAAAACCTCCAATAGGAATTTGCTCAGGATGTTGTTTCCCCAGCAATGGAGATGTCTGAAAAACAACCAAAAGTGTGACTGTGGTGGGGGCTGGGATAAAGTGAAGCAGCACCCAAAGCTGCTGGGGACAGCAAGTTTCTCTGAACACAAGCATGAACTGATTCTTCTCACCTCTTGGACCCCCTCATGCCTTCTCTTCCACCGTGTCTTTGCTAAGCCATGTCCCAGGGACTCGGATATCTTTTTCCTTTGGTAGTCCTCTCATCCACCGTGGCTACAGGAGCTTCTCCAGGGCAGTGCTGTGTGATGGCTCTGCAGGTCAGAGCATAGAGAGGCTTATGCTGCACAGGGAGATGGGCCACTCCTGTGCCTGCCAGCTCCCAGATGAAACATTGGAAGGAAGATCAGGGAGGATGTGTTTGGGGACTTTTTGTAAGTTGGGGGATTTTTTGCAAGTCACTTGTTTCTGAGCTCTACTAATGTTTTAATTAGGGTCATTATCCTTGACCAGGTAAGTGTAATGGCCTACTGCCATTCTAATGGCTTTGCCTTGTGATTTCACTGCTTGGCTTTGGGAGGGGAACAGCAAAAAATCAGAGCTGGGAGAAAAAAAGACATGACTGTATTCAAAGCAGAAAGTCTGCAGAGGTTGTTGCATCCACCTCAGCACTTGACAGGGCTTTCAAGTCATTATGGAAACTACTTTATGGCCTTTCTCCCCCTGCTTTTGTTTGTTTTTGTTTTTCACAGAAACAATCTCTCATCAGAAACGCTGTTTTCATTTGGGAATATGCATCGACTGTCTGGGCATGGTTTCCAGTTGGGAAGTTTCACTGTAGATTAGTTGGCAAAGTTTTGTTAAGGGACTGGTGGGAACTTGTGATGAGACCCTTTGAAATCAGAGACTCTAGGAGCAGCAATTCTCTGTCTGAAAATGTTTCCAGTTTGGGATGGGGGGTGTGTGGAGTAGGGAGTCCAGAAAATAAACGCAGCAAAGTCGATAGACTGCATTTATAAAACAAGAGCCAGTGATTTTGTGGTAAGATGAAGTTCTGGGGTACTCCATTCAAATTTTCACAGATTTAGTAAGAGATCAAGTGGTCGAAGTACAGAATATGTATTTTCTGGGGTTTATGTTTGACTTACAGAGTTTATCCTGCAGTACATGATCTCGTATTTTACTGGTGTGTGATGAAGACATGTCTCCTCGATTGCATTATCAATACTGAGATCTGGCCAGGAGAAGCCTGTTGTTCATGGGTGCTGATAAACAATCACGGTTGCAGGGGTTTTTATACTTTCTCTTGCTGGAGTCTGGAGCTTCTCACTGCTGCTGTAACACAAGTAAAGGATTGTAGTGATTTGGCCCTCGATTATTAATGCTGATGGGAAGGCAGCACTCAGGTTTGCTGTCTGGGTGAAGCAGCATGTGTGAAGTGTGCAGGGCAGGGGTCACAGCGGCTGTGATATTGCCGTCAGTGTCTCGGGGTGATCCGGGAAAGCCAATTCATCTTTCAGTGCTGCTTTTTCCTCGTCAGAAAGAAAAGCAATAATGAGATTTCCTTTCTGTGGAAGGTACTCGGGAGGAGCAGCAGGTGTAAGTACATATAATGCATATTTTAGCACAGCCTGGTGCCGGCGGTGCCTGGGATCTGTTTCCTCACTGCATTAAAGCAATTAACGGATACAGGGATTATTGTGGAGTGTGTGTATGTATACTAGGAAGGGAGTGTTGTGGGAAACATATTGCTCTGCTTCAGGTTTGCCGTCTCTGCTCAGCAAGCCAAGTGCTGAGCAATTTCAAGCTGTCTGAACTTTTCTGGTGCTCTTTGCTGCTGGAGGGAAGACACCCCAGAAAAATAGCTTTGGAAACCTGAGATGGAAGGACACAGAAGTCCAGCTCTGATTGTAACCACAGAGGGAGTTGTGAGTGGTAGTGTTCAATTTATAGTGTTATCTCACATTTTCGTTTCAAAACCCCATAAAGCCCTAATGGTTTTCCTGGAAACAGCCTCTAAAGTTCTCACTTGATTATTTTTTTTGCCTCCAAAGACACTCTTCCTCTCAAACACGTGTTGCTGATTGTGGTGAGAAATTTGGAACAGATGAAAGTATCTGTGTCTGTGATGTGAGCTGTGGACGTTTCCAGAAGTTGTGTTGCCACATTGCAGTTTCAGAAAGCTCTGCCTGGGTTAAATGTTTACAAAGACCTTTTTTTAAAAATATTTGGTGAGAGTGGTGGATTCTTTTGGTAAGGTGATAATGGGACTGGTGATAAATTAACAGTAGAGACAGGACTTGAGAATTGCATCTTCTGCGTTGTCACATTTCAGAGATGACAAATCTGGGTTCTGCCTCATTCATAGATTTGGCAAATCAAATTTACCTAAAGAATGTGAACTCTTTATTTTTCCTACACTGGATACCTTCAAAATAAAGAAAAATGCTCTTCATATGCCTTCGTTAGCATGCAGTGTGCCATGACAGGTTTATGAAAGACGTCTCCCTGCTGGAGTGCCCTGGTGCTTTATACCATTTGGTAAATAGCATGATGATGTGCTGGGCGCTCAGGTTTCATTCTTACTTCCATTCATCATCTTGCTCTGTGACTCCAAACAGACTATTTCACCCCTTTGTCTCAGTGTACCTGTTTAAAAAGTGTTGGTACCATCTCCTACTGCTGTTGTGAAATGTAATTGAATCAATACCTGAAAATACTGTTTAAGTTCAAGCTTACAGCTGTTATTTGTGAAGTGTGTAAGGGGAAAAATGTCCTCCTTGCTTCATTTCTGTTTGAGGTTTATTTTTAGTTTCTGCCTTTTTCTGTTCTTTTTTTTTTTTTTTTTTGTCCTTCTATAGCTGCTGCAAGAAAGTCAGGAGAATGTGACATTCAGTGAGTGACACCAGAGCTGGTGGAGGCAGGGAGGGGCTGGAGCCTTCAAGTGTAACCAGTGATGCTGGAGATCATTAACACTGCTATTTATAACTGTACAAACTAGGTTTCAAGGGGAAACATCTAGGCTTAGCGTGGCTAATTATACAGCTGTTAACTAATCTAACAGTGATCCTGATTCCACCAAACCTTCACATTGACATTTGATGGCATTGTGTGAAGCAAGCTGATACAGCCCCGAGCCTGTCAGGTGGAGACAGGCACAGCTTCCCAGCCATGCCGACTGCCTGTCTTCCTCTGCCAACGCAGGGTGAGTGGCAAGCGACAGCTAACACCTCTGGCTGCAGACACTGTCCATCTTAAATACAGCCTCTTCAGAATGGATCAGGGCACTGGACTGGAGGTTTTAAGGAAATCTCCAGTCACTGTGAAAGTCAAAATGCCAGAGCAGGGGTTCCTGCAGGGTTTGGCAGCTGCTGGATCCTCGGGATGACTCTAAATAAACAATGTTTGTGTTTTTAATGTAGTGTTTTTGCACTTGGTTTGTTTTCTATAGAGGTATTGCCTTGAGAATCTAGCTGCATAAATTCAGTTGTAAGATCAAGGTTGTTTTTTTTGTTGTTGTTTAAAGGCAAAAATAGAAAGCGATCTCAGTGAAAAACTCTGATCAGTAACAAGATCAAATGGATTCAAAAGAAACGTGTGATACACTTTTCTGTCATCTCCCCAGCTCCTTTGTTGAGTCCCTTCTGCATTTTTGAAGTTCAAAACCATTGAATTGTGACCTGTTTATATTGTTTGTTTGTATTTCCCACTGTTTTGCAGGTAGGAGTTGCCTGAAGGGCTGTCCCTCAGGCCTGCTGTCTCCTTGCTCCATCGAGAGGCTCATGAGTAGGCAAACAGGGGCTTAAAGGCCCCCAGTGCCTTGAGTTATTGTCAGAGAGCTGACTGTGTACACATTGACCTTATTATAACATTTATAGCTTCAAGGCAAACTCAAAGCAGCGAAGCCTCCAGCAGTCAGGTTTCCATTTGGGACCAGGAACAAGGGGAGTTTGCTTTCTACACTTGCTGGTTTTCCTGTTGTTAGTTCTCATGTGCTAGTGATTAGCTTTAGTTTCTCTTTACTCCAGTATTGTTTGATCCTCACTGAGGACAAGAGGAGGTGGCTCAATGGGAGAGAAAAACAGTTTGGGCCAGGGCATGGCACACGTGTGAGAAGCTTTTTGTGTTGCTCTCTGGAGTGCCTGAGTTTGGAGCAAATTGCCTTGCTGAGAGTCTTCTGAAAATGTGTTTTGGATGTACAGAGTTGGGGTTTTTTTGTTAGTTTTTACTTCTAAAAAAAGAAAAGGAATTATGTGAAGCACTTGTTATCTCCCCATCTTTGATGGTTTTGCTGTTTCTCGTTACATTGGTTTCCTTTCAATCTGCAGGGACTCATTGTCTTCAGTCCATCTGCCAACTGCTCTGCAATCACTGCCCAACAAAAGTACTCATTTTTCTCCCTTCTTTCCCCAAACCCTCCATCTCATCCTCCGGAGCTTCCACAAGTCAAAGGAAACCTACAGTTTATTTTTAAAATTGGTGCTTATTAAGTGAAAGGGGTAGTGTAATGTGATTGTGGATGGCATCCTTTCATACTGCACAGCAGCAGCTGTTGTTAACCTTCTTTGTTCACCGAGCCCCTTGTTGTTTGCAGGCTGGCGGGCAAACAGAATAACTGTTAGCTACATCTTGACTTCTTCACTCAAAGAAAGCAGAAGCCATCCTTAAGAAGCACAAAGGATTTGTTTTGGGAACAAATACAGACCCATCTTGCTAGATGTTGCAGGATGTGGAACTGAATTTGGATCTGCTCATTACATTGTGGAATGGGGCTATTATTCAACACTGCTGTGTTTATATCTGCAGTGTATCTGCAGATGATGCGAGCCACGGTCTGCCCATGTCAAAGCAGTGAATGCTGCCTCTCATTTCCTTGATTCCTGGTGTGTGTGTAGTTAGAGAAGACAATCAGCAGATGTGGAAGGAAGGGGAAGTAGCTCACATTGGTATTCTCTCAGATCACACAGGGAAAATATGTGGTGTGTGCTCTTGTCCGTAATATTGCCAAAAACCACGATACTCTCTTTGCTGGAGTCGTTTTTTTGCAAGCTGTTGTACACCATGCAGCTGCTTGGGATTTTAGGTACCTTGCTTTGTGCCCTTGTTCTTTGGAGCTTCAAACAATGTATTTGACTAGTGTACTCTTTTTTATTTTTTAACCCTTGAGCATTTCCTTCATCCTCTTCCATACTTAACCTATGTGATTCCATAAGTATGCAGTGAGACATGGTTCTGCTTTGTGAACCATGTGTCTGAGTGGTTTTCACATGTTCCCTATCATAGCCTTCCTCATCAGCAGGTGTCATTGCAACCTCATGACTGTGCTTCTGTTCCCTGATCGTTAAGCTCAAATCCACAGTCGTTTTGAGGCAGCTGTCCAAACCTTCTTGGGAATATGTGACACTTTTCCCGAAGGAAAAGTAGTCACAAGAAAATTGGAGTGACAGATTTTGCACAATGGAGAGCTGCAAATAAACTCCTGTTCTGGTCTGTTGGGAGAACTGCTCAAGCTGCTGGAGAGGTCATGTATGTTAACTTACTTTCCTAATGCAAACAGGAATCGGAGAGATCACCATCCTATTCTTCAGTGGGGCATGCTGAGCTAACAAAACTGATATATCTGGCCTCCTCCTGTATCTGAAAAGCCTATATCTGGCTTTTCTAGAGCATGTGTCTTTAGGAGATCAAGCTGCTTCTACTGGAAAGAGCAATCTTATGCCTTTGTCCGCTACCCATGTATGACAATAGGATACAAGCACCAGAAATCGGGCTCAGAGCAGCATTGAGTCCTGAAGGTGCTTATTCTCTTCTTTTTTTGCTATAAGTGGAACCCAACATCATGATTCACCGCCGAATTATAGAGACAAGTGAAAGCTGTGATTGAAGATTCATTAGTTTGAAAGCCTGTGTGAGTATTCTGTTCTTTCGTTCTACTGCTGCATCCTGGTTTGTCCCAGGAGCAACCTGTGCTGGGTGAAGAGGAGTCTCCTGCTACCTGAAACATGCTTTTCTTTTCTCTAAAGTTATAATCTGAGTATTTCGGAGCTCTGTGCAAACATTAATGGTCAAAACAGTCAGACAACAGAACAAAAATGAGTAAAAGCAGAGTCTTAAAGCTGGGGAAACTGAGGCTTGACCATGATAAATGACTTTCTTGGATCCTGGCCTGTCTTCTACTAGAATAGCTTTCCTCAACCTAAGGTCTCTATGACAGCAAAGGAGCTCCTCAAAACAACTGGTTTTAAGAAAAGGTAAACCTCCCCTCCCTCTGCACTCAATCACATTCCTGAAGAAGTTTAACTCTGTGCCTTTGCCTGCTGCCTCATTAAAATATACCAAATTAGAACACTAAGGTTGCTGTTTTGTAAAACAATCTGTCTCTGTTTAAACAAACAATAGATTCTCCAGTAGCAGCCTTTTCTTCTCAGCTAGGGGTTAGAAGTGGAATTCAATATGGGTTGGGATTTGATTTGGGTTTGTTGGGTTTTTTTTTTTTCATCCTCCAAAACAGCTTGGTCCTTCAGTGGCAAAAAGGTGGAGAAGCGTTGACCTAGATCATCTTTCCTGTCTGGCTAAAACCCAGCAGTGCATAATTGTATAAAAATGGAAGATAGAAGGACAAATTTATATCACAAAAGGCTTTTGGTTCTCTTAGATTTAAAGTTAATATTGGCTAATTTACCTTGCTTGGGTTTTTATTCAACTGTAGCTCTGCAGTCCTGTTGCATAACACATAAGAGGACTCGGTTGCTTCTTTCTTAACATAAAGGGAGCTGTAATTCAGTAATTTTCATACTGGACTTCACCACAGATAACTGGTAAAATTCATTTTAATTCCAGGCTACGTTAATGCAGTATGTGCTGTGGGTCAAGCATATACATGTGCCCCAAATGTGTTGCTCTTAACAAAGAGGCTGATTATCAAGCTGCAGTTAATTGCGAGGTGGTCAGCAGTTGCGTGTGGTGCAGCCCAGTGTCCACATCCTGCAGTTACTTTTGCTTGTCTTTTCCTTGGAAAATGTGACCAAGAAGTGGTGATACTGGTGAATGCTGCCTTTATTAACAGCAGCTTATGCAGGGATGTTACCCCATCACTTTGGGTCATCTCTCCCATGTGCTTTGCAACACTGTGGAAGCCAATGAATAAAAACATTCAGGGGGTAAACAAGAGTCATTTGTAAGGAGCTATTTGCCTGACTGCTTTTCAAGACTGAGTAGCTGAAGAAGACTCTAATGCCAGTAGTGATGTTGAAACACATCAGTCCTTTTCTCTGAATTCCTATTTTCTGGGCCTAAATGTGTTCTGCTATGGAAAAAGGAGGCTGCTACATTGACTGACCTGGGGAGGAACTACTAAGGGTTTGGTTTTTTTTCATATGCATCAGAAAATATTGCACAAGAATTGTTTGCAGCTTGTCTTCTCAGCTGTGAATCAAAAAACTGGGCAGCAGCTGAGAGACATTCAGCGGATGGTGGGCACTGAGGGACTCAAGAAAGCCCTCAGCTCTCCAGGTTTCCTAGGCCTTTAGAGAGTTCCCAAGGTACTGTGTCAGCCAGAAAAGTCTTCCTTCTTAGCCCTTTTGGTATGGGAGATATTTTCAATAATTTGCAGATTACTCAGCCACTCAGGTGCAACCAAGAGGGATTTAGTGAACATTGGACACTGAGGGACACAAGAAAGTACCTAGCCCCACATTTCCTAATTTTTTAGAGGGGTCCAAGGGTGGCCTGTCAGCCAGCAAAGTTCTGCCTTCCTAACCCTTTTGGTGTGGGAGCCATCTTCAGTTGTTTGCAGTTAGTCTGCTCAAGGTTGGTATTTGCTTTGCTACAATTAGTTTAGAGTCTTGGCACAGAGTTTGAGGTGTGGAGGAGTACAGTCTGAAGGACTGGGGCTTTGAATCCTTCTGTGCTTGCAGAAACAGCACAGATGAGAAGCAAAGCTCAAAAGATATTTAAAATGTAGTTATTGTAGGGTGTGTCTTTGCCAAACCCTGATCTCCCAAAGCCATTCACCAATCAAGGCAGCCGATGCATTTCAACATGTAGAAAGTTCTGTAGATCAGTAGCAAGTGCATCAGTGTGGTTTACAGAGGATGGGGAAAAGCGTTTCCATTCCTTACTTTCACTGAGAGATATTTGAGTCCTAGCACTATTCAGGGGTCATGCCCTCAGGTGATTGTGTAGCTGTTTCCTTAATAGCTTATTATTTGAGTGCTCTACTTTGTCTTTTGTCTAAATGACATTGAGGAGATGGCACAGAGGAGGATGCTCTTTGGGAGACCAAAACAAAGAGGGAGGATGCTGTTTGTTGCACTCTCCTGTTTGCAGGATGTGTTGGCAGAAGGGGTTGATGGAGACCCAAGTAAATTAATTTCTGTCTGGAGGGGCTTGCAAGCAAGAAGGCCAACAGCATCCTGGCTTGTATCAGAAATGGTGTGGCCAGCAGGACCAGGGCAATGATTGTGCCTTTTTACTGGACATCAGTAAGGATGCACCTTGAGTGCTGTGTTCAGTGTTGGACCCCTCACTGCAAGAAAGAAACTGAAGGGCTGGAGAGTGGCCAGAGTTGGATGCTGGAGCTGGGGAAGGGTCTGGAGCACAAGAGTGATGAGAAACAGCTGAGGGAATGAGGGTGTTCAGCCTGGAGAAGAGGAGGCTGAGCACTCTCTGCAACTCCCTGACAGGAGGCTGCAGTCAGGGTCAGGGAGTCAGTCTCTGCTCCCAAGTAATGAGTGATAAGAGGAAATGATCTCAAGTTGTGCTAGGGAAGTTAAATTGGAGCTGAGGCAGAACTGTTTCCCTGAGAGGGTTGTCAGCCCCTGTGCCAGGCTGCCCAGGGAACTGGAGGAGTGCCCATCCCTGGAGCTATTGCAAAGCTATGAAGCTGAGGTACTGAGGGCTGTGGGTTAGTGATGGTCTGGGCAGTGTGAGAGGAGGGCTGGGTCTCCATGATCTCAAAGGTCTTTTCCATCCAAAACAATTCTATAATTCCAAGTACTGTGGCCTAGATATCCCCTCTGTCAGGAGTGATCTCAGACTTCTCTGTCGATGCTGTTTAAATTTCAATGAGCATGGAAGAAGGAGCTGGGTCTGCCCGGCCATCATGCAGCAGGCTGTGTATCAGCAGGAGGGAAAAGTCCTGCCTACAGCCCTTGTTACCTGGCAACATGGAGTGGGATGCTGGGATCAGTAGGAAATTACCTGAACCTATGAACGCTCAGTTGTCCTCAGCATAGCTCTGACTCCTAATACAGAGCTCAGTTGCACTGACACAGATGCCAGGGAAAATGCACACATATCCCTCTGTGGGTGCAACGACCATCCCAGGGCAATGGCTGTGCCTGCAACTTACGTCCCTGTGGAGCCCTGTGCTGCCTATGACACCTAGAGAGGACCCCTGGGGTGAAATGGAGCCTTGTGAGCTACATTTGAGAGCCAAAACAGCATTTTGTTACCATGCAGGGAGATGGGCAGCGACTTACTGATTTCAGTCCAAACAGCTGCCCATACTTTCTTAAGTAAGCAGCAGATGGCACAAAGTCCCCTTTTGAGTGGTGTCAGTTATGTCCAGTGTCGCCTTTCTCAAATGCATGTTTCTGGAACTATTGTTTAATTCTCTATCCACTCTACAGCAGAAACCTTCTGGCAATTTGGTGTCGGGCTGTGCCCTGTATCGCAGCAGCGTGTTCTACATCGACATAGACACAGATCCTGATCTAATAATTTGTATGCCATTCAGTGCCTCAAAGTTTAAGGATTAGCCAGGTTATGCAAAGCCTTTTTTTTTTCCCCCACAGGTTCATTTGCATATTAACTTTCCTGTGCATTACTGATTTGGTTCTGGTGAACTTCATCCTGTTGCTAGGAGGTATAAGCTATGAGACACTAAAGAATTATTCAAAACGCCTGCAGACGCAGGAAGTTAATACTGCTCTGGTTTGTATTTGGACAGCTGTCACGTAATTTAAAAAGACTAGGCACTCTGGAAACTCTAGAAGCTTTTCCTTCAAGAAAACTCCAGGTGATTTTTTCTTTGAAGCTGTATTTAAAAGCCTGAATGTTACCTCTGGTTTCGAAAAGCAAAATCCTCCCCTGCAGTGGGAATTGAGGAGCTCCCATGGGACCTGCACCTGGAAGGGTGCTTTTAGCAGATCTTACCCTGGAACAGAAATCTCTTGGAGAGACTGCATTATCTTATAAAAAAGTGGGAATATGAGTAATTGAGTTGGTGTGTGGAGGAAATGAGTTTCCTTTCCAGGGAGACTCTGACTTTCTCTAGAAGCCGTCTTCTGTCTTCTTCAATTAATATGAAAAGGCTTTGCTGCTTATTAGAATTGACTGCATTTGGTGCACAGCAAATTTTGCCTTTAAAGGGATTCTTTTAGTCAGCTGTCACCTAATTCCTTTACATCGTGTTTACGTAAGAAGGACATGCTATTTTTAGAAACTCAATGTAGATATCAGTATGCTGGGAGATGAGATAGTGCTTGAAGAGAAGGATGTACCAGCAAATTTACTTCACAGTGTCAACAGCGTATTTCAGTGTGGTGTGTCCTGGGAGTATCACGAGCTAAAGCACTGTATTCAGCAGGGCAGAGGAATTGTCCAGCTGGTGCCTCTCCAACCTTCCAGCCCCTTTAAATATGTGTTTTTGCACATACACAGCTGTTGGCAGCCTGCAGATGTTGCAAGATCCCAGTTTGCCAGACTACAAGAGTCTCTTTGGGTTTTTTTTTTTTAAATAATGAAATCTTAATTTTGGATTCACATTGTTTATAGATTTTAAACTTTTACTGTGCTCTGAGACGATGTTTTTCAGCTTTTCTGCTAGCAGAGCTGAAATGTGCTTTGTGGTGGTGTTGAAATGAAAACAAACATTCTTAAGTGCCTCACTGTAGAGCCTTCCTTGAGGAAAAATGCTGAAGAAATTTTGGGTTTCAGAAAAGAGCGGGAATTACCTTGGGAACCATCTGCTTATATAGCATTTGTACATGAGCTACTCACTGTAGAGATGCACTGTCTTATTGTCCATGCATGTGCTGCAGTGTGCCATCTCAGGCTTGTCATCTTATTGATTCGATAGTATAACTCTAAAGCCTATTTTTATAGATAAGGCAGCACAGGCCATTGCAGGTAGTATGTGTCTGGTCTGTGGACAGATCGCATCCAAATGCACTTGTGTATGTAAGAACAAAGAGGCTCAGAAAACGTGTTTCATGATTTGTTGTATCCCGTTCTTTCCCTCCTCCCTCCCCTGCAGTTGTGTAAGTACTTTTGATGGCAGCTGCTGGATTAGACCCAGAAGCTTAAAAGATTAAAGAAACCACTAAAAGCAGCTAGGAGGAAGTGAAGGATCCGTTTGTCTGAAGGGTTGTGTTTTTGTACGCGTCGATGAGAAGAAAATTGCAAACAGGCCCTGCCCTGCAGCAGAGGCCTCGCGGCCATCTGGGCATTGCAGAGACCTGGCCCAGACCTGTGAGTGCAGCACTAAAAGCTCAGCCTCTGCTTCACGGCTCTTCGAGTCACCTCTGGGGTGCTGCAGGGTGACAGTGTCGGTCCCCATCCTTACCCCTTCTTGCTCTTGTAGCACACATGCTCGTGTAGTGCTCTGCAGTGTCAATGGAAGAGCTTTGGCTGTCCGCAGTTTCTTACAAAGGGAGATGAAACTCTGAAATTGAAACACAATGAATGGTTCAGTGAGCCACAGACTTTGCAAATGACTTGGCAAAAGGATTTTACATTTGCAGGCTGTAGGAAAGCACGCTGCCTGCTCCTACTTACACTGTCTGTTAAGCTGTACAAGGAGCATTATTTTAAATGAATGTGTGTCTTGTCTAGATGGTTCCAGTCAATGACAGGTAGAGCTGACCAGCACACAGCATCTTTCACCAAAGTCAGGCTAAAGACTGATATTTTTTTTTCCCCTTATTTCCCTTTATCCACTCTGCTTAGCTCCAAACCAAAGCAGCTGTTTCAAGAAGTGATTTTTAAAAAAATTTCTTTTTAAACACAGTCATTTGCTGTATGAAACATCTGCTGCTTTCTGGCTGATCCCTAAACATAACTGATGGTGTGTATAATCAAACCAGGGGGCTGGAAGAATGTGAGCCGGTCTTGCCTTTTGTCATTCCAAACAAACAGGTCTGTGCTGAAAAAAGTATTTGGTGTGGGCGCAAAACAAGACCTTGGCCACCCAAAATGCAGCGCTAGGGTAGGGAGAGTGCTGCTGAGCACCCCAGGATTATTAACATTAATCTAATCTTTCCGTTTGTCAAACAGATTTTTTAGTACATGGAGACAGCTTACCCAGTTCTTAAGACAGTGCTCCCTGATCAGCTTGTAGTTTGTTCTGTAATACCATGTGGATTTGCTGGGATTTTCAAGTAAATACATTATGTATATGGCTTACAGATTGCTTAGGCTGTCTGCATCAATAATTAAAATAAAGGAGGGGTCTATTCTGCAGTTTCCCTCCCTTCTGTCTTCTTTTTACGTGTCTGTTTTTCAGTTTCCTCTCTTAGGATCAGGAACATAAACTTGTAGTACAGCAGAGATTGTCAGAGAGAGTTTTTCCAGCAGAGATGGGAGCTCGTGGCACATCATTGCAGTGCCAGCTCTCAGCATCAGTCTGACCTTTGCCATTCTCTTTGCAGATGCTTTGATTCAGACTTGTCAAGAGCTGCCACCTTGTTCTCTTTGCCATTAAGACAAGCACATCTCTTCTACCGAGACAGGACAAAAAGCATTGCTTTTGAGTCTTGTGACAAACGTGATGCTGTGCTGTCTAATTGCCTAAAGTAGAAGAGAAGGGCTGGTTCAATTTGATATTGCTGTGGTGTGTGTAACATTGCCTAAGTTGGGTGAGGCAAGATTTTGGGCTTTGTTGTTCTGGGGTTTTTAATGGTGCTTTGTTAGATCAAGCACTTCAATACAAGTTAATACTTAAATTTCAAGGATATCACAAGAAAAGCTAATTTCTGCTTTATACCTCCAGCCTTGCCTGTGCTGGAAAAGTATATAGTGTGTTGGAGCTGACGTTTCAAAATACGTAGTGCTGCCTGGGTGCAGACAGACTCTGTCGTGTGATTTTCCTGATGTGACATTTCTAAAGTCCTGGCTGTGTTGCATTCAAGTGGGTAGTTATATCCAGTTAATTGTAAGATTGTCTTTTTCCTGTCTCTGAAATCTTTGCACATCCAGTCACTAACCTCTCTACCTTGAAGTTCGAAGTGATAGTTAGTCCTTCCTGGACTAGACATAATGTGCCGTGGTCTCAGTCAGCTTCTGTGGTGGATACAAAGTACAGCAAGACCGCGTGGAGCCCAAGACTTGAATGCTGTTGTAAAAATTACACTGAAGCTGGGAGAGTGACAGTCCTTCCCACACAGACATTACAATTAACAAGAGTTACTTGCTTAAATTTACGTCCTGGTTTGAATTAAACTTTACAGCACATCCAAAGAGAGAAACTGCTAAAGAGGGAGGTGTTGATCAGATGAAATGGCTGGATGTCCTTGCTCAGCAAGGCGCTTTGACATTGCCTCCATCAATACCTGGTACTTTCCACGAGTTGGGAATGCAGGTGGGAGGTGTTACAGATATAGAGCAAACTACAACTTGTCCAACATTACTTGTATTATTTTTCCTCACATGTGGCTGTAACAAGGATGTAGTGCAGCGTTAATAGCCTATGCAGTCTGATTGCTTTTTGAGATGGCTCATTAGGACGATTTCTTGGCTGGAAGCTTTAGAATTGGCTTGAGATCACCAAGTCATGGGCTGTAAAAGAGCCATTAAATAATGACAACTATTTTACTTCTTTACTGACCTGGCCCACACTCTGCCCAGCAGCCTGGCAAGGAGCTGCTGGCACATTGCGTTGTTGGCTGTGGTGAAGTGTAGCACGTGCTGCGAGATCTCAGGTGCTGCTGTGTTGCACTGACTGTATCACTTGTCTTTCCAGTTCACTTGGTTTAAAGCTCTTTGTAGTGTACTTCTCTCAAGACAGTTCAGTTTTGGTCATAGATTGCCTGTGGAGATCTGATGCCATCAACTTCATTTGTCCATGTTAGGGCAGTAGGAAACAAGTACTTGGGCTGGCATCACTCTGTGTGGCTTTCCCTTTTCATGTGTATAAAGACAGTTATGTGCTCTATGGAAATCTCCAGATTGGTTTAACATCTCAAAATATACCTGACCTTACAGTGGACATGATAAAAGTAAGCCAACAGCTGCTGTATGCTAACACAACTGCTTATTTCCAAGGATTTTGCAGTCCAAATATAAGAAAACAACACAAGTTCTGGTGCTACAGCACCTCAATGCACAAAACTGTTCTCTCTGTTTTTTTTTCTCTATTTTGTGTCCTTTTCTTTCAATCCCCTGTTGTAATATTTCTTAGTTCTTCTCAAGTGCTTAAAGTTCAGAAGCTTTTAGACAGGTATTTGTAAACACCAAGAAAACGGAATGTCTTATTTGCCACCTTAAACTCACCAAGGTCCAGAGTAATTTTAGTAGCAGTACAGTTACTCTGGATGAAAGAAGGACTGTGTTGCTCCCTGTGTGCAGTGCCTAGCATCGTGCAGTCCTGCCCATGGAACATAAACTCCGGGTGCTGATGTGATACAGATGTTAATCGGAGTTTACAGTAGTTGAACTGAGCTTGGAATTTAGCTGAAGGGACTGAAATGGAACATTAATCAAACACCACAATTACTGAGCCACACTTTCTGCACTGAAGTAAACTAATATAGAAGATGCATTACACCCCTAACATGTAAGTATAAAGTAAGCCCTGCCATGAGAACATGGTAACAGTAGTCATTAGCCTTTACCTTTGGCTGCCTGAGTAAGGGAAAGGGTTATATAGATGCTCTCAGAGGATTTAGGGGGAAAAAAAAAAGCTGTCTCTTCTTAATAAACTAGTGTAATTACAGGTCTGCTTAAGTGGAGGCATATGATACGTATGTTTGTGACAATTTTCCAGAGAGATGGTTTGGCTAGTGCTAAATAACCAGGCTTGTTTTCCCATAATGCAAATGTTATTCACAAACTATTACCATAATTGATGCACCGAGCCACTGTAGAGTAAATAATGTGTTGTGTGTGGGAAGCAAACTAGAAGTCAATGAATATTAAAGAATAAAATCTCATTTTTAAAGGGAAACTTCACAAGAATTAGACTTACTTTGAAAATCAAACGGCAGTGCACGTTCAAATGGCCTGGTTGTTTTTCAGTTAAGTATACATGCAGTGCCTAAACATGGCAGTTACAGGCAATGGTCTCCAGTCTAGTTCAGCTGGATATTTTTTTTTGCTTGATGAATACAAAGTGTCCTCATCCCTGGTCAAAGCAGTGTAGTGAAAGGGAAACTGGGTAGCATCCAGTGTCCTGTGAGCTCCTCAGAGATGTGGTTTATGTACACATTAGACCTCCCAGCAATTTGAGGTAAAAGGACCTTTCAGGGTGTGTTCTGTTGGGTGAAGGGGAGCTGGGACTGGGAACCCCATATTTGGGAGATATTATTTCCTTGACTCTGCCTTCCCACACTTTGCTGGGGTAACAAAAGAAGACTTTTGAATTGTGAGGAATCATGGCAGAGTTCACTTCAGCTTGATAGGTGGTTGTGCTTGGGATGGCACAGTGTGAGTGGACTGACTGGACTTGATGTGCTTGAGATATCTGTGACTCTGCTGTGCTGCATCACTGGGCATGGCTGTGCTGAACTCTCAGGAGAGGGAGCACCAGCCTTTACTCCATCCTTAGGCCCTGATCACGCTCCCTGTGCACAGCCTCGTTCCTGGGAAAGTGTTAAATAGGTTACAGTGCTTATTGCTGAGGTGTAAATTACCCTGTATCCATTGCTGACTGCAGGAGCTATTGGTGCTGCAGGCTTATCTATGCTGCTATGGATTTTTAGAGTAAAACGTTTTAGTGAGCAGCACTTGATTTAACTGTGGGCATTAGTGCCCTGCCATCTAATCCCTTTTTATGTTCAGAGCCATCTTGTGTTTGTGCTTAAATGTATCTACAACCTTGCATGGAAAGGTGGTGGGTTTTTAAAACGTTGCTTTGTTGTTTTTCTCCCTGGATATGTTGCTCCCTCATCCCATCCATGTGTAAACGAGGGAGATACATGCAAACAACTATATAATATATTGCTGAGATCTATCCCAGTGGGATGAAATGCTGGAGTGCCACAAAAGTCACTGCATGTGACGACTGTGTTGTTTCAAACACTTTTGAGGACTTGCTGTGTTCTCCGAAGTGAACTTTTCACCAGGTAACAAAATCCTGGCCAAATACTGCTGTAGCTCTAGAAAGCAGAAAGCCGGGGAACAAAACGGAGAAGCCTTGTGCAGGATTGCAAAAGAATCATTTGTTCATGTAATGTCACAAGGCATTTCATCCAGATGGCAACTATTGATTTTGTTTTTTCTTCTAAATTACAGGTTATAGCACTGCACCCTCTTTTTCAGAGATGTGAAATTAAAGACATTTGAAGCCACCTTTGCCTCCCATTGCTGAAGATACTCACAACACTTCCCTGGCACAGTTACATATCTATCATGTAACGTCAGTAGCTTTCCTTAGTGTAACCTGATATAACTCAACGTGGCAGAAGTAACATATTGTGAGCCATCATGAGCCTTAGTTCTTTTGTGCCAGGCTTATGGGCTGTCCTTCTTCTGTCTCAGTCTGTCTCTTGCAGACTGTAAACCACTAGCAAATGTCTGTTTCTTGTCCTCTGTGGACTGCGTCGAGGTGTCTTTGAATCTTTCAGGCTTCCGTGCCTGTGCCTCCTAGCCATAATTTCACCTAGAAAGCTGAGCATGTGCTCAAGATGGGTTATCACTCACCGTTAAATCATTACAAAATGATCCTTCACTGGGGGAATTAGAGTACTTCAAACTGGTTCTCAAGGTACTCTACGCTGTTTCTCTTCCAGCAGGTAGACTAGATTTTATCCTAGTCCCAGGGAAAATATCCCTTGCACCTCTCCATCTTTGCAAAAGCAGCTTCCCATGAAGCAGCCTGCAGTGACAATGGTTTCCAGACTGCCCTGTCCTGTGTGTCACCTGGCTGCAACAGTGCCTGTCCTGGGAACTTCGACATACTGACATAGGGTGCAGCTCATTCTATGCCTGCTCTAAGTGGATATTCAAGCATAAGAGCTCTTGGATATTGCCTGCCCACGTGGGGTTCAAACCAGTGACCTAGAGAGTTGCTTTTTACAATGTGCACAGAAGTGGGAATTGACAGCAGCATGTTTATGATGAGATTTTTCAGCAGCACTCAAGATGAAAGAGCAGATGGTGTTGATGGGAGAGCAGGGTTATAAGGTACAAGATGGGATTGTTATCATGTTAATAACAAGACAGCAATTCTCACAGTGCTTTCTATTAGCCTGAAAGATGGTAGGTCCCAGTTGGCCTCTGTGTGACACAGAAACGTCCGGTACTGCAGTCCCGGGAGGCTGTAGATACTGTTGTAGTTCATCCTATTGGTTCTGAGACAGCAATTGATCTGTCTGGGTTTGGTCCTTCTGACTCTTCTCCTCACTACCCATGCTCTGGGAAGCCCTTCAGGTGTAAAGGAGTTAGAAGGCAGTGCTGGTGTAATTCTGGGTTACTTCTAAAACAGAGACACTATTAGAGGACTTGGATACTTTGAAGTGAATCTGGTGTTTTACTGTTTAAAGCTTGGGAAGTGCTGAGCATGTAGGGAAGCACACAGACAGAGCACTTGCACTTCATTTAAAGTAATTCATATTACTCTACAATTCTCTGAACTTGAAGAAAACCTTTTTCTATTAGTGGTCTTGCAGGTCCCACGGGCTTTGCTCTCAGCTTCAGATAATCTTCCAGGGATCACTGCTTTGGCTGGTACATTAGGAGCCATTCTGAACTGTGAAAAACATTTAAAAATCCTTTTTATTTATCCTTACTGCAAATTGCCTTTTTTTACCTTCACAGGATGATTATAAAAATTGCTGGAAACTTTATATGGAGATGGGATTTTTGTGTTTACCTAAACCTTGTTTGTGCTTGTTGTTTATATCCTTTTTATTTTTATTCATGCTGGTTGGGAAGTGTGAAAGCTATTATGGTAATAGAGAATGAGATGATTTTCTGCTCTCATAGTGCCAAGGAGATGGGAATGGATGTAATTCATCTCGGATGTAGTCCCTACTGAAAATATATCATCTTGCTTTGGCCTCCCTGCACACATATGTATATGTGCAGAGGTTCATTTTACCATGGCATAAGTGTCCATGGCCTTTAGCTTACTCTGGGATCAGCGTAGGTTGGCTCCATTGTGTGCCTTTGCTAGTGGGTTCTTCAGAGTGTTTATACCATGGCACATATAGGGTGAAGTGCCCAATTTGCTCTTTTTTTGCTATGTGAGTGTCAGGGAAAATGTTAGTCTGACTTGATGACAAACCTGGTGTCAAAGATCAGTGAGGACGGCTGTTAGAAGACTTAAGAATCAAATTGGTACTACTTGCTGTTTAGTTTGCTTGTGTTACTGTATGTCATAGGGCTTAAACTGAAATGAACATGGATCGATATCTAGATGTACATTAGGGCTGTAGAAGATCTAGAACCAATGTCCTGTTAAAAAGGAGGTTGTTTCATTTCTTTTGTGCTTTGTCTTACATATGAAATGATGCATCAGATTATGGCAAAACCTGCTGAATAAATCAAAATATGATCATTCTGGGAGAACTGCTAATATTATTTCATAATATGACTATTTTTTTGTGGGAGATGTAAAAAAATCAAGTCTGGATTTTGGCTGTACAAACTTGATCTAAGTAGTACATTTCATGTTACTGATGGACGTTTGAAAGAGAAGGTGTGGGATAAGAGAGTTTTGGACGTTAGTGTTAGAGCACGTTTAGTGATTAATCCTTATCCAAGGTACTGTTTGTCTGACAGCGTGTCCCTAACAAGGGGAGATGAATTGGCAGAGAAGTGAAGCTGTTGTGTGATGCACCATGTAGACAATAACTCAACAGCATATGAGACTCAAATACATTTTGGACAAAGCAGTGAGGCTGTAGGTGTGGAAATCAATAGGGTATTTTTGTAACTGCAGAGATGAATGCAGTGTTGAAAACTTCAGCTGTTGTGTTCTTGGGGTGCACATCCAAACCTAAACAGCTATTAGTGTTATAATTATAAAACAGATTCTGCTGGTGCTGGCTAGAGCTGTTAGTAGATGCTAATGTTGGGACAAAAAATGAGCAGTGCTGTGACATGATCAGCTATTTCCTGCCTGGCTGGGGAATGTGATGGCTGGAAATTCTACATCTCTGTTCCCTGTGTTGCACTTGTCCTTTGATTACAAAAGGACAGCTCTCGGGGGATGTCGTTGTGCATTTTCCTGAGATAAAATAATAGCTCTGTGTTTTGTGACCCTGGAACTTTAGGTCCTGCCAGATGCTAATGAACCAGTGGAAAACATCCAGGGCCTGGTAATTGCTTTGAGCCACAGCTGTTTGTGCTTGGTACACAGTGTCAGAGCTGGCTTCTTTGGTGGCTGCGTCCTGTGATACTGCCCCAAGGTCCCCTTGGGGACTCCTGCGTGGTTGCAGCAAGCAAAATTGCCATAATTGGGTACAAGAGAGAGTGGTATCTGTGTGGACACAGGCAGCTTGAGGAGTCGTTGTGCTCTCAGCACCACCTCTGTGTTGCTGTTGGGTGGCTAGTGGGCAGCATATCTTGCTGCTGGGACCAGAAGGACAGCAGAGCCCGTGGCAGAACAGCAGCTCTTGCATTGACCTGGTCTCATTCATACATACAGTCAGGTCTGTCCTATTTATTCATTCACTGCTTCAAAAAACAGCTTTTTAGATACAGAAAATAGAAGGTGCTAGTAAAGCCCAGTGTTTTAATTTTCTTTGGATGTTTGTCTCCTCTAGGAGAACTTCTCACCTACTCTCATCTTTGCAGGTCACAATTTCTGATGTTTCCATACACAGACCAGGGCATTTTACCACCCTTTTAAACACAGGTTAGATCTCCCACAGAAATGCAGGAATAAATACAGTGGGGAAATACTTTTCTGTGGCATCAATGGAAGGTCATTTCTGACAGCTGTAGCTGGGGATGACAGAGACTTGAAGCAGCTTGGCTGAGATGTTCTGGGTGGAGGAAAGGACTTGTCTGCCCCGATACACCTATGCCCTGGCTGCGCAGGGAAGGACAGGGATCTAACTGCAGAACAGGGCTGGGCAGCCTCATCACTGCAGCTGAGTGTGGACTAGAGCGTGGGCAAAGCCATAGGGAAAGGTTAGAGCCATATGGTCAACTAGATGAGCTGACTGTTACTAGTCAATATTTGTATTTGAATCCCTTGCGTAAATCTTAGTTTATGAAAAGTTCTAAAAACCTCTCTTGGCAAATGAATGAGTAGCCAGAATCTCAAAGTTACAGCTTCTTTATGATACACCAACACCATTATCAGTATTGATAGTGCTTTCTAGGTGAGTGCTATCGACAAACTAGGTTTCAGAATCGGTCTCATCCACTGTCTGTCTCTGAGTACATATAGTAGGAGGTGGTAAGTCAGTGGTACCTGTATTTATTCTGTCTCACTCTCCTGAATGATGAAAAGGATCTGTTGAGACATGCGCAGTTTCCTTACAAGGAGAAATTTAATAATCTGAGAGTCTCTAGTCCCCAAAAGGTGTGATATAAGGGAGACAAGAAAAATCCGTAAAATCATAACTGATCTGAACATGGTGAAAAGCAAATGATTCTCTTTTTTGTAGGATAGGATACTGTGAGCCTCTCACTTAAAAAAAAAAACAGCTGTCTGGATAAAAGCAACAAAATGAAGCCTTTCTCCTACTGCACATAGTGAAATTCTGAACTTCATTCAGCATGTTATGGAAACACAGAGAGGCTCAGCTACCTGTGTGATAAATCCAGGTCTGTCTGTGTTATGAGATGTTACTGAGGACACATCTTTGGGCTTGAGATTTCTTGCATTTTTTCCTTGTGCATCTTAAAGTGTTTGGACACAAGATGCTGGGCCAGGCAGCTCTGATCTAGTACAGCACTTTCTATATACAATGGAAATACAGTAGGCTGATGATATTCATCCTGTAGTTTGCAACTTGATATTCACTGCGTGATGGTGTGCTTGGAGCTGGGAGATTTGCAGAGAGCTGCAAGCAACTCGGTGTGTCTCTTTAAACCAGAGACAGAGAATTGGGCTGTGTTTCTGGACAGAAGAACAAATCCTCTGATAGATGCGTTCTCTGGACTTTGAATACATCAGTTTCATGGTGTTTGTTTTGTTGTGGGGGTTTTCTTTCTGTTTTATTTGGCATCTCTTTCTTTGGTTGATTGTTTGGGTTTTTTTGTTTTTAAAGGACCTTTACAGATACTATTTTAAAACATTAGCCTGGTAGTATCAAAGCTGAACAAGCGGCTATGTAGAGGGAGAGCTGAGAAAGGGAGGGAGCAGAAGAGAGCCTGACTCCTCCTGATCACTTGCTCTGGTTACATGCTGGCATTACTGCAGCTGCAGAATCGGAAAGGAGATATTTGCTTTATGCTTAAGAGGCTTTATTGTTTCTAAACTATATATAGTTCTGTAATCTTTATGTGGAGGGGAGGGCGTCGTGGGACTGCCTCCAAAGCATCAGCACCCTGCTCGGTGGGAGAGCGAGGGGTTAACACGGTGGTGTAGGGTTCTCTGAATGGGCAAGCTTATTGTCAGAATAATGTTTAGCCAGGTGTTAATCTGTGTCTGGAGGGAAGTGCTGGAATTCATTATTCATCCCACTGGGGGAGGTCATGGTCCTGGGAGGCTGCCAGCGCTGGAGCCAGCCTCCTGGCTTTACTGACATGTGCCATTTGTGATGAATGCAGCTGAAGTCCATTTGAGGAATTCTCTTGTCAGGCAGCCAAGCTGCCAGCGAGCCGTGGAGCCGAGCCGAGGCATTCGGCGAGCTCTGTTGCAGCAAGTGAGATCGCGCTCAGCGTCGGGAGGGCAGGAGGGGACAAACAGCGACTGCGGGAGGAAAGCGGCAGCTTTTCTTGCTGAATACCGTGCTCCCCTCCGAAACTGGCTGGCTCTGACAGACAGAGTGCCAGCACCTTTCCTCTGCACGGCAGCCTTGGGTTGCTTTCCTCTTTTTAACGGGGGGCAGGAGGTGAGACAATGATCAAGTCGAGCTGGTTCTACGTCAAGTTCAAGTATGCGGAGAAGGTAAGTCGGTACCTTTTCTGCCGCAGCCTTTTCCAAGGGACTGCTGCGTGGTTGCCTGCCTTGCAGCCCCCTTCTCTTGACAGGCAGCTCCGGCCACCAGCGTAGCAAACGCTGCTGAGAAGTTCCGCTGGTGAATTGGTTTTGCTGTGGTTTGATAGATAACGCTGTGCCGGGAGCTGGCACAGCGCAGGCTCCGGGCTTGAAATGTGACAGCCGCAACTTCAGCGTGTGGCAAGTGGAAGAGAAAAGCAAAGCTCAGGTCTAATTTATACACTGCTGTGTCAGTAAGGCAAACAAACAAACAAAGACAGGGGTAGAGATGTATTTGTTTTTCTCGTGTGGAGCTTGAAAGGGAGGAATATTTCTTGTTCTGTAGAGCTGGTTATGAGATGTGACCTGCTTCTGCAGCAAAGTCAGTTCTTTTCTTTCTCTTTTAGTATTTAATTGTCCATAATTAGTGCTGGAAGAAAGAAGTGTTATTGATCAAAAAGCAGTGAGATGTATTCTAAGGCTGTTTGATGGGGCTTTTACCGGGGAGCTTGCTGTATTTCCTATGGCACAGAACGCAATGTTTTCTGTTAGATTTTCCTTTTACACTCATCTTTCACTTGATCTTGCCTGTCCCTTGGTACCCATATGCCTGGGGGGAACAAAGGGATGGGGAAGGGGAGAGAGAGTGGACCAAGATTTCAGCAGGGACCTGCTTGACAGTGATGTATTGTCATTGAATCTCTCCCTGGAGGGTTTCCTGCCTCAGTTTAAAGACTGTTCTTGTTGCCAATAAGGCTGAGCCAGGGTCAGGGTATTTGGATGTAGCTTTGTTGTTTCTTTAATCCGATAGAATGAGGAAAAGAGCAAGACAACTTTTTTTTTTTTTTTTTTGTGAAACTGCCCAGAAGCCTCACTGGTCTGTTCCCTAAACATCCTCAAGCAGTGAGCATCTTACTGTTGTTTAAACAGGGGGAAAACCCATGCATGTGCTGTTAGCCTGAAATTTTCTAGTCTGGCAAATAGTCTCGCATCGATTTGTTGCTCATCTTTGTGCCTCAAGTTCTACTGCACACAGTGCAAGCGTATCTATTTCATTTAACAGGAAGCATATCTATTTCATTTAACAAGATTGCCCCATCGTTTATCCCAAGCTGCAAGTAGCGTGTTTAACATAGTCACAGATTTAACTCTTCCTTTTTTCCCTTGTTCTGGGCAGTCTTACAAAGGCAAATTGATTGTGAAATGCACTATATCAGGTGGATCTGTTTTGTCTCCTTGATGCTTCTCTGCAATAATTCTTTGTTCACTAAAGTCATATCAGACCTATAAACATCTATATTGAAACAAATCAACTCTGCATATTTAGCATTTGAAACTCTTCCTGGAAATAAAAGTCGAATGAAATAAGCAGTTACTCGCCAGTGGGTTAGGTTGACTGTTTAAAACACATGGGGATTTTTCCTTTCACCTTTACATTTTGTGGTTCAATTTCTTCTCTTTTACATACCCCCTGTGGTTCAACCAGAAAGCTCTGGAGTCTCTGAACAGAGCAGATTAATGTTCCTGCTTTTCTGTCACCGGGTGATTCTCTGTGTGTTACATAACCTGTCATACCAGTTTTGTCAGACACAGATATTTTTGAGATCTACAACCTGGGAAATTTGAACATGGATGAAATCCAGGAAACTGATTTAATCTGTATTCTTCTTAGAGTTACTTGTACCTTACAAGATTTTCTTCTGATTCACTGGGAAAGTTGCCAAGTCTGTTCATCTGCTGGGGGGGGAAAAAACCCACCAAATCCATCATGCATACACGCAGGAAGACCAAAGCTGAAGTGCATGCCTGGTCTTTCATTGAATTTCATGTGTGATAAGAGAGACTGTTAGTCCTTTGTGTGGAAGTGGGGGTTTCCTAATGGAAGGCACTCCAGTAATTTCAGTCTTGGATACGAGGTAGGGACGTACCTCCTTGCTAATCACAGGAGTTTGTGTCAGTGTTCATGTCAGGGTTGGTGCTCAGCTTATTCCGTGTTAGATCCAAGTCTTGTCTGCCTGGAGAAGTTGTGCTGGTGTGGCCGAGGTGTGACCTGACACCGAATTGATGAAACTGGTGCAGTTCTCTGGCTGGATGCTGTGGATGCACGCTCCATCATACAAGTGTTTCTGCGTTAGTGTAGCCACATTGATTTAAAAAAATTAGGTCAAATTCTTTTGCAACTCTTCCATGTTGTCAGGGCTTTGGAAACTAAGCTGAAGTACCTTTGAAGTTCTCAAACCAGCTTTTTACAGCAGTTTGTCTAAATTCATTAAAAATCTCCCTTGGAGATGCAGCTTCTCTTATTCAGTTGATGTAAGTGTGGGCTGCTGCAGGAATGAGTGTTCTCACTCCCAGCTGCACGTTGTCAACAGTGGTGCTTGTGCAGCCTCATGATGTCAACTTGAACCAAACAGGTTCTGTTCCTTTTTTGAGGGACTGGTTTTGTTTTTCAGGCAGGTCAATGTGTGTCCCAGTTCACTCTAAGCACACAGCCGTAAAGGACATACCTGAAAATACCTAGTTGAGGGTGAGTAGAAAGGACAGTGATGTCTCGTCTGGCAGCAACTTGTGAAAACCAAATTAATTTAAGTTTGCTCTCCTCATTTGGAAGGGTTATATAATCTCTGTTTAAGACAATGATTTTAGAATAGGGGAAGATTGAGTCTCTGCCCTCATATCAGTGCAATATCTGGGTTAAATCACAACTCAAACTGCTTTTCCTGAGTGTGCCACAATCCTGACATCACACTGCTCCCTCCTAATTCTCTTGTAAAGAAGTTCATTGACATTTTTATTAGCTGGCTGGCTTTGCTGAAGTTGACATCCTTGCCTCTGGCCATCACAAGTATTTACTTTTTTTGCCTTTGATTTGCTTTGAAAGATTTTGATGTCTAAAGGCCCCTCTGTGATAAAGCATATATATTTGTATATGTGTCAAGGGTAACTCTGCAGGCAGCTTATATACTGTAAAATATTCCTTCACATATAGATTGTCTACCTGCTTTTTATTCTCTTGGCATCACTACACGTTATTGCTACAAACTGTTCTCCTGGTAGTGTTTGAACATTCCTCGTCCAGTCTGGGTTATCTGCAGCCTCTACAGACAGGCCTGAGCTTGAAGGAAATTCAACCCTCGCAGGTCATCTGGGAGCTTCCAGACTCATTGCATCCACACGGCACCTTGGAATCTCTTAGCCAGTCAACTTGTCATCTGCCTGATTGTGCAGTGGCTGTTTTATACTAGCAAGAGAAGAATTCGATGGCCATACATTTGTGACTGCAAGAAGTGGCCTGAGAAATGATCTTAAAGTGTCTTTGGATGTTCACCTTTTATCCTAAAGACATATTGGAATGGGAAGCAGAAGAGAGAGATGCTGGATAAACTGATTTACTTTGGCACGTTAACTTGCTCAAGTCATCCAAAGAGGCTTTTTGTGTTGTATTGGACAAGCACTGTAAAGGCATTTCACAGCAGTACATTTTTAATTGCGCTTAAAATAATCAGATAATAGAACTAACTGAAGTACAAATCCGCACAAGTTCATCTTGAGTCTATTATCAAGTTAATTGCAACCGTTCTATTATACAAACTTCAAGGGAGCCTACTGGAAATAACCCAAAGTTTTTATGTTTACCCCGACAAAGATTTAATGTAAGGTCATTTGGACATGAGCCATTTGTACATAATAGCCACATTCAGGCTGAGTGCATTTACACTGCAATTAGAATTCAGCCGCTTCGTACGAATAATAGTGCTGACACCACGAAATCACTTGGATCGGAGAGGCAGGGGGAGGGGAAGAAAGGCAAACTCTCGGAAATGTATGAAGTTCTAGAAAGTGTGGGAGATGTGTGGCAAGAGGCAGCATTGAGTGGGTGGTCTGGCTTCACGTGTTGCTGCTTCTGTCTGAAGGAGCTTATGGATGAAGTTGAAGGACTTGAAAGGCTTTGATTTGTCCTTGAAAAGCCTTGTCCCTTGTTTGAGGCTCATTGATATTGCTGAACTGAAGTAAATCCTAATTTTCCTGTTCCCAGCAGTGCCCAAAGGAGAGAGAAGTGCTGTATTCCTAGCTGGAAAATTAGATTAAAACACCCAGTGCGAAGAGACAGGGTACATTCATTCCTTCCTCTGTCGTAAGAGTCTCAGTACTCTGAAAGGCAGTTTACAGTTTTGACAGCTAAAATAAAAAGCCTTAAGGACAACCAACCACTTTGAATGTTCGAAGGGTTTCATTTCCAGCAGAAAGATTTCAATTACAGTCATTTTCCTCGAGTAAGTACAAAGAGGTAAATGGAACCCCTGTTTCAAATGTTAAACTGGCAGGCTACATTATTACCAGTTGTACTTTGAAAGTAACGGATGAAGCTAATCTAAATCAAAGCCCTGATTCCAAATTACTTTTTAAGAGTATGATGAGGTCTGCACCCAGTAATTCAGCCACTCGGGATTGAGCAGCTCACAGCACATCAAATGTGACTTTCATTAGATTGTGAGGCTCTTCCGTGGAGACCGAGGCAGGAAGCATCTTTCTCGACAAGCACTGAGAGTTGCATCTTGAGAGGGCTGCTCTGCAGCTGGAGATTCATGTGTTGGCTGTATTTTTAGAGTATTTAGGGTTTTTTCTTTCTTCTCTGACTTTGCTCGTTATTTGTCTTGTCTTTTATAACACTAATTTGACCAAGATTTGTTATTTATCTCCTGTGTTGCGCAACCACCTGCTGTCTCTCTCTCTCCCTGTGAAAAGGTTTTTCATCTCAGGACCATTTCTTCCCCTTGCTGGGGTAGGGAACACAGAAGTCTATGGGTTCTTTTTAGACTGGATGTTGAAATGTTCACAGTGTTTGGATGACATGCTCGAATGAGTGACATAGGCAAGGTGATAAATCAGTCTGGTGACCTGAGCTCACTGAAACATTCATTTTCCCTGGAATGATGAACTTTCCATAAATCTGCACTCCCAGCTTGATCAAGTCAGGCATAACTTGCTTCAGTGGGTGACTTTTCATGTCAGACGTGTGCCCAGAGGCTTTAGAGGGAGGGCAGGGAGCTAGAATTACAGAATCACAGAATCAGTTTTGGTTAGAATAGACCTTTAAGATCTTCAAGTCCAACCGCTCCCCTCCCACTGTCGAGACCACCAGTTAACCAGAGGTAACCAGCCTGCACCTAGAGCAACTCCCTGTTCTAGGGAAGCTGATTGTCTCAGCACTCTAACCATCCTTCTTTAATGCCTGAGATGTGGAAACCCACCTGCTTTTCGTCCACAACTATTTTCTGGAGCTCATTGTGCTAATTTTATTTATTTTTACTTCTTCTTTTCCTCCTTGCTTTGTAGATGGATTTCTGCAGGTGTGAAATCAGATGTCACTCCTTAAAGTGGTGATCAGCAAAGAGCTGTGTCTTCCCATATTGCTCAGCACAGGCACCTGGTTCAATATTTTTATCTCTTTTAGCTGCTGAAATTTCTCCTTTCCTGGCAGTGACTGCCAGCATTTTAGGGAACCGAGTGAGATTTGGTTTATATGTTTGTGTAAAGATATTGAGCCTACACAACAAACCCCCAAAGAGATACGTAGGAATTGTGAATACAGATGGCCACAAGTGTACTTTTGTGCCTCAGGACCTCCTGCTCACTGGGACTCAGCTGCTCACCCCCACCTGAGTTTGCTGGGTGACCCTGTAACTGCCACTACAGCCCTAACACAGCCACTTGCCTCGCTTCATCTCTTGCCTTTTTGTTATTGCATTATGATTTTAACATCACAGGGCAGCAGGTGCACACTGGTGATGGATGCAGCCTGTGATGCTGCTGCACTTTGCTCGAGGCTGATTAGTGGATCTGAGCAACAGTTGCCTCTTGTTTTGGCCTCAAAGGCTGGGTTTAGCTGGGACACCAGCAGTAAGCATAGGCTTGTGTCCCCGTGGCCTTGAGTGCCCACTCAAAGTAGTCAGGGCTCAAATCCAGAGGAAGAAATGCCATTACTGAATGGCCACCAGCCCTTGAGGGATGAGAGGTCACCTCCTCACAGCAACACTGAGCCCCTAAGCTACACATGGGCTCACATCCGAAACTGCTCCTCGATTTTCTTCTGCTCCTGGATCTGCAGAACTGAGTGAAGTTCAGTCAAATGTCCTGCAAGGAATAACCTCCTGCACAGGGAGGTCCCTGCTCTGCTCTGGTGCCCTCTCTTTACTTCTGCATGATGTTAAGTGGTGGATGAGCCATGGAACTGGCCAAGAGATGCAGGCTGCCAGCTGCCTAATCTCTCTATATTTTCCATCTAGTCCTTATGGTCATAAAGTTAAGTCAGAGTTCTAAGCATTTGGAGAACATTCGAGCTCGTTGGGCTAAGTTTGCCCATTTATTTTGATTTAAATGGATCTTTCTCCTATTCTGTCTGTTGGGCCAGTTCTTGTGAGAGCTCTTGTGTAGTTTTAGTTAAGGGAATTTTAAATAATAGGTTAAAGCTCTACGATTTCTCTCAGATGGCCAAATTGCATGTTTGCAGTTTGCTTTTTGCTGTGAGTGGTTATCACTAACCTGTAGCGTTTTGAAGTGGAGAATCAGAAGGGTCTCTAGGTTCACTTGGCTTTGCTGAGAATATGGTAGACTTTTAAAGGATATTTTCTTTCCTGAATCCAGGACAGTTGTTACATCCTGCATATCAGAACAACTCAAGGGCTGCTCATTGCCTGGGCAGATGCCAGGATCCCCTTGGGACTGGCAGCAGCCCAGCATGGCAGAGTCATTAGGAAGTCTGAGCACCACCACTCCCCATTTCCCCTTGATGCTTCTTACAAAGATAATCACTGGAGCAGAACTGTTTAAGCATCTCAGTGTCACTTTTGGATCCTCCCACCTATAAATGGGAGCATGGGGGGCTTGTTTTCCAGCTGGAGCCAGCTTCTGAACAGCTTTGTCTTTAATATGGTTTAGGATCTAAACCTGAAACTTTTCCATCTGTAGTCCTGGGTTTTTTGGTTTGTTTTTTTTTTTTGCATGTATATGTGAGACTAAGAAGAATTGCTTACTAGTGGGAATAGTCAGTGGCAGGTAAGATAGCCAGAAAAAACCAAGCCCTGTTACATTCTTCTGATGTAAATTTTTAATCAAATCTATTTTCTCCCGTTAAGCAACTTTTACAGCCCACTGCACCAACATGCAACCAAAAAACTTTGCACAATGAACTGCATGTAATAGCTATCCATTACACCTTTTTAGGTGCATAAAGCATTTAAATCCATTTTTGTGTGCACGGCAGTGTGGCCTTCAAAAGGTAATTAGAATTCACAGTCTTGCTGTCATAGTTCCTTAGGTTTTCTTCAGATTGCAAGGCTTTGGAGAGCATCATTACAAGTGGTTTATTTCGTAACAGAAAGGAAATACCATTTAAAATACATTAGGAAATACAATTTGAAGTATATTAGAAAGCTGGAAACATTCCTAAAATGATTCTACAGTGGTTGGCATCAGTGAACACTGCTCCAGCACAGCTAGATTGAAGAGCTGGTAAATGACAGACTAGGTTGTAATAGTGGTAATAATTACATTAGGTAACACTTTTCAGTCCACATTGAGGGCATCCTCAGTAAGTTCACAGATGACACGAAGCTGAGCAGGGGTGTAGATCTGCCTGAGGTCAGGAAGGCTCTGCAGAGTGCCCTGGCCAGACTGGAGCAATGGACTGAAGGCAATGGCACGAGGTTCAACAAGGGCAAGGGCTGGGTCCTGCCCTTGGGCCACTCCGAGCCCAGGCCCCGCTCCAGGCTGGGGCAGGGGGACTGGAAACTGCTGCAGGGAAAGGGCCCGGGGGGGTTGGTGCCAGTGGATGAACAGGAGCCAGCAGCGTGCCCAGGGTGGGAAGAAGGCCAAGGGCAGCCTGGCTGGAATCAGCAGTGGGGTGGCAGCAGGGCAGGGATTGTCCCCTGTGCTGGGAAAGGGCTGGAGCACAATGTACTGGGGAGGGGCTGAGGGAATGGGGGTGTTGAGCCTGGAGAAGAGGAGGCTGAGGGGAGACAGGAGCACTCTCTGACACTCCCTGACAGGAGGCTGGAGTTTGGCGCAAGGGAGTCAGTCTCTGTTCCCAAGTAATGAGTGACAGGACAAGAGGAAATGATCTCAAGTTGTGCTAGGGAAGTTAATTGGCCATCTGAAGAAGAACTTTTTCCCTGAGAGGATTGTCAGCCCCTGTGCCGGGCTGCCCAGGGAGGTGGGGAAGTCCTCATCCCTGGAGCTATTGCAAAGCCATGGAGCTGAGGTGCTGAGGGATGTGAGTTAGAGGTGAGGAGAGCTTGGACTTCAGGAGCTTGAAAGTCTTTTCCAACCAAACAGTTCTATGTTTCTGTGATTCTATAGTTAGAGGTAAGTTTTGTGGCAACCACATGGAACATGGATGTAGCAGTATCCCTTTTATGGGTGACCAGACTCAGCAGTGTCATCTCTTTATGTCTGTCTTCTACATGAGAACTCCTGCCTGGGGCCTTTCCTTTAAAACCATGGAACTGCCCTCTCCTGCACATCTCCCCACTGGCCAGGCACCCTCTGGGACATCAGGTGCAAAATGCACTTTCTTTTCCCACAGTAGCATGCCTGTAGATACTGAGCAGCAGACTTAGAGATGTTGCCACTCAAAGGGACATGATGTGGATATCAGCATCACGGTTCTGAATTTCTGCTTCCCACACTGCCTCTGTTACAAGACTCCAGTTTTCGTTTGACAGCTGCCCACACTCCAGGGGGCTGGACCTTGCCGGCCTCTGCTCAGTGATGCAATGAAACTGCTAATAATTGTAGCTGCACCCTCAGTGGAAAAAAAAAAAAGTGATCATCTGAAAAAGTCATCTTCATGGTTTCTGGGAACCTCGGCCAGGCAGAGTGTGCTTGCACCACGATGCCAAGAGCTGGCAGGCACGGGAGCGTGCTTCAGGTTGGAGGGAGTCTGTTCTCCCAAGTAACCAGCAATAGAACAAGAGGAACCAGCTTCAGGTTGCTCCAGGGGAGGTTCAGGCTGGATGTGAGGAGGAATTTCTTTGCTGCCAGGGCTGTCAGGCACTGAAACAGCTGCCCAGGGAGCTGCTGGAGTCACCGTCCCTGGAGGGGTTTCAGAGCCGGGTGGGTGTTGCACTGAGGGCAATGGGCTGGTGGGTGATGGGGCTGGGACAGAGGCTGCACTCCATGAGCTTAAAGGTGTCTTCCAGCTAAAACCATTATATGATGTGGGCAAGAGCTCTCTGAGTCTTACTGATGTTCTGTGCCTGGTGAAATCTGCCCCAAGGCGAGTTGGTGCCAGTGGAAGACAGAAGAGTGTGCACCGGGTAGGTTCTCATGGGTGACAGGCTGCAGTAAGGCCTTTGCTGTCCGGGAGGGCTTGTTCTGCGGCTGCTAAAGAAGCAGGCTGGAGCATGGCTGGGGTCACAAACGCAAAGGAATTCTGTTGAACGGCTGTTTGGGACACAGCTTTTGACTTGTGAGCTTGAGGTATGTTTAATGCTGTAGCTGACGACACGTATGTGCTTGGTACATTAATATTCAGACACAGTAGATGAAAGAGGCTGGCTGGGGGGATGTCACACACAATCTGTTCATCTAGAATGATTTTCTGTTTTGAAGCTAGATTCACCAGTTCTGTAGGTAGGAAGCAAAGAACTAAAATCAACAGGCTCACCCTGATTTTTCAATTTTGGGGTTTTTTCCTCACTGGACTTCACTTGCCTGAGGACTAGTTCTGTCCTTAATTATTTAAGAACTGGCTTTTGTTTACAGTTTGTAATAAAAATGATAAAAGATTAACAAGGTGCTTCTGAATCATTTTAAGCAAATTACAGTTTTGTAAGGCTTACAACCGCAAATATTTGAAAATTGTGAAGCAGAAGAATAACAACAGAGCAGATCAGATAATCGAGTTAAGGGATTTGTTTGGGAGGAAAAAAATGGTCTTGTTTGCAGTCAGATGGGAGAACAGCATTGTCTGCTCTATCAAATATTTATATGTGCTTTTAATAAATTTGAAGGTACTGTCTGTATGAAACAGCTCTGGGTACATTAAAATAACTGCCACAGGCTGCCCAGGGAGGGTCTGGAGGCTCCTTCTCTGGAGGTGTTCAAAACCCACCTGGACACGTTCCTGTGTGACCTGATCTATTTTAGCAATGGGGTTGGACTGAATGATCTCTAAAGGTCCCTTCCAACCCTCACCATTCTGTGATTCTGTGGTAATGTTTGATTACAATGTGAAGTAGCTGCCTGAATACAGCGTGGGTTGGAGCAGGGAGTCAGAGTGGAAGTGCATGTGTCTAGGTTCACTGTAGTGACAAGCCTATGTCAAAGCTGCTTTTAAGGACTGTGACTATCCTCTGAAACAGTCCTAATGCTCAGATGATGGACTCTGAGCTGGTTTCCATGCAGGGGTGAAATTGGGGAGGTGCTAATGCTGTTTCTCTGCACAAATGAGATTTTGGGGTTATAATAGGTATTTCCATTGAAGCATCAGGTCAATGCTCAGTAGTGGTAAAAAAGACTAACCAACTGAAATACTGAATGTACTAAGAATGGACCAAGGGACATTGCTATGATGGAACAGAAATCCCCAATTTACCTGTGTGTGGACACATTGTGCAGCTCTTATCCTCCCCTCTACAAAGACTTTCAGACACTGTAAATGCTCAGAGAAGAGCTGTTCAGAGATGTTAAATTACCTTTATGTGAGAAAGAGCTAAATGAACTAAAACCCTTTAGCTGGGTAATAGGTAAAGGAGATGAGACTGAGGTCTGTGAAATCAGTGAGACACAGGGAGGATGGGTATTGTTTGTTGCCCTCTGACACAAGAACTTGGGCACGTCAAAAAAAGATAATAAGAACCAGATGGAAGGAGTTTAGAAGTAGATGGTTCTCTGTCAAAGTGTTGACCAGTGCAACTGGTTGTCAGAGGAGACTGTAGATGCTAAAAATTTACATTGCTTTTGGGAGAGTGGACAAAGTAATGGGAAAGAAATGGACTGATTGCCACTGAGCAGGCAGAAACCACAACAGGAGCTCAGTGAGCTGGAGATGACTGGAGGTGGAAGCGAGGGGGCAAAGATGTACGTGTATAAATAGAGACTGGAGTATTATGTATACTGGGCCTATTTTTGTTCTCTTCCTTTGAACATCCATTTATGGACACCATTGGAAAGAGGATGCTTTGCAAACTGAGCCTTTGATCTGGCCCAACACAGCCGTTGCCGTGCTGATGGTGCTGGGGCAGCTCATTCTGAACCATCTTGTCTGATTAGACTGTTCTATAAACTGCTGTTTTTCAACACCACCAAGCTTCACTGCTATGGATTTGACTGCATTTGTTACCCTAAAACAAAGGCATAATCATGTAGTGATTACAGCTTAGTATTACTAGCTGGATTACTGATTTTCTGCTGCATGTGTTCTGGGACTGGGAAGAAGAATCATCTCCTGTCTCAACTTTTGTGTGCTTTATTTTCTCCACTCATAAAGTGGGTGTGAATGCACACATGTTATCAGGATTATCTTCTATGCACTATTACAGAGCTCTTTAGCACTCAGTGAATAATCAGTACAAACTTTTAAGCCTAAATTATGTTTACAATGGAGTGAGATGACAAGAGAGTTCTGGGACAGATGAGGAGACTTTGAGTCTAATTAAATGGAGTAATTTTATTCCTTGAGGAAAGAGCTGTGAAAGCTAACACGGTAACACAGCAGGTTCAAAGGGCTGTGTGTAGATCCTAATCTGCTTAAAAGTTGGAATAGAATTTCACTGACTGTATCGTAAACTCAGGTTCAGTAACCAAATAGTTCCTTTCTTGAACATCCAAATACAAACTGTGAAAGAAGACAGAGGAGTTTCAAGGAGGTGAATTATGATCTGCCTATGTACAAATGCTACCTATGAATAGTCATAATGACAGGAGTACTCAAAAAATTCTGTAGCTGGTCTTTTTCTCCACCCTTTTCACCTGGCGTCATCGCATCACTTCCTTGGTAGCTCTAATACAGCTTGTTAAAGTTGTGCTTTGAGGCAAATACCTAATCTATAAGATCTCAGCAATGCTTGACATTCTCTCCTTTTGCTTTCCCCTGTAGCTGTTTTCTTTTCCTCTGCGCTTTTGCAGATGAATTACATCCATCTCGAGGTCGCACACGTGGGTAGGGCTGACCTCCGTGTTGGATGAGGGCAGTGTGTCCCCGTTCTCGGGGAGCAACGGGGGGGTGCATGTGGGTTGCATTACTCTGTAGCCTCATTCAAGCAGTGTTTGTAGCTTGCAGTGTTCTACATGTTACAGATGTTAGAGATGAATAGATAGTGTTTCTATTTCCTTGTTTAGTGTTCTGTAATGCTTTAGTGTTGTGATCAATCTTTGTCCAGCCTTCTTGAAACTTTGCTTGCATTTCGTGTATTCTCTCTGATTGTCAATGATCTCCTTTAAAAACCCAGGATCCGTTCCATCTGGTCCCAGGAACTTGGCAGCTTGTGTGGCAAGCAATAGCTGATTTTTTTCCCCCTTCTGAGTGCTAATACAGAGAAGTCAATTCATGGCTAAAAAGATTAAAATCCCTAAATCAGAAAAGCTGGAAAAATGTAACAATTGAAACTCAGCCAAGGAAGTGCTTCTTGTTGGATTAAAGAATCTTATGACAAGTTGAAAGAGAGAGATTTGGAAGTGTAATTCAATTCTGTTGTCAATCCAGAAGAGTTAAAGCTGAAACTGTATTGGAATACATTAACAGCACTGCCTGGACAGAGAAGATCAGCTGCCTCTCTGAGACGATTCGGTGCTGATTTCCCTTCTGCCTCAGTTTGTTATGACCTGGTTTGAATTTCCTCACTTTGACATCACTGAGGTTCATCATCTGGTTTGCTCAAAGAACATCCCTGCTTCTGTGTCCATGTGTGCCCCTTCTGAAATAAACTTCTGCAGCAGTAAGGGAATGAGGAGTGGGATGCTGAAATGGAAAGGGGTCAAGGCAGCGAGTTTGAAGAGAGAGGCATCCATATGGTACGTTGGAGGTGTTACGTATGCCTTACGCTCAGAGGAACAGCCCCTCTCCTTGTCAAGGATTGACAGTAACTGGGTGCAGCGCTGCTGCTCGTGGTGATAAGATCTCTGGGTGGGTGGAGAGAATTGCTTTTACCTTTTGGATATGGCCCCATGGTGGTTATCAGTGCTTTGGAAGTGCTGTTAGGGTTGTGCTCCTCAAGATGGTGTGAAATCTTGTAGGAAAGGCAGCACTTGGCAGCAGAGCAGTACCCTCAGCCCACCGCTTGCTGCTGGATCCCTGCTCTTGTTATCACCAGCTTCCCAACCTTTTTGTTTCCCTTCCACGTGAAAAGGGGAAAGCAAAGAGAAACCAAAATAATCTGTCCCCTTGGCAGAAAGTATGGGTTGAAGTTTTGTCGTTTGGTCTCGGAAAATGGACTTGCTTAGTGCTCAGATATCACAGTGGCATGTTAGTGATAGGAACAGGGAGCACAAAATGCCAGTGTCAGTGAGGGAGATTACTTAAAGAGATGCTTTTTTGGTGACATCATGTAGTAGTCACCTCTGAGACTAGGAGAAAGTATAAATCTGAATCTCTAATAAATGTGAATAATTATTAACTACATCAAAAAGTGCTCTAAGAAACACCCTGGCATAGTACCCCATAGATTTTATGTTGCATTCTTCTTGATCTTGTAGTTTCCATGGAGTTGGGACATGGGTAAAACAAAGGTCATTTCTTTCAAAGTCACCTTTTTGTTAAATCCTGCTCTCTCCTGGCTCTAGGCAGCAGATTGATAAACATTAATATCTTACAAGATCATGAGAAATACCTTTACTTATGGCCATTTGTGGGACTGGCTGCCTTGGGAGACAGCTTCAGCCAATTGCTGTAAGGTATCAAGTAGTAAGTGACTTGCCTGTGGTCATGCACTAAAAAGGAGAGGGATAGTGAGAGCTATGTTAAAAGCTCATGGGTTCAAGAGCAGGATAATTTTGGGCAACTTAGTTAGACTTGGATCCTTCCTTCTCTGACCTGAAGCATGTTAATATGTGGTCTGAATTGGGAATCTCATCACTTGAGGGTCCTTGGGTCCGGTGGGAGAGAAATGAGCTCACTGCAAGGTTTGAATGGCTTTTGGAGGTTTCCAATTTTCCCTGATAGTATAGCAGCAGTGGCAATGAGGCCTCTAATTTAGTTGTTTCATTTAAAGGCTTGTCAAATGAGTAGGTGAAATTTTGCCTCTCTGTGCTACAATTTCTGTCTGTGTAAAAGAAATTTCTCCATCACTGAGGAGCGATCAGCTGTTGAATGGCAGAGGCTGAGATGCTCAGCTACTCTCAGAGGGACAGATGGGCTCATCTGCCTCTGACACTGGGAGGAAATGTCTTGAAATAGTCAAAGTAATCCTTTGTCATGAGTGAGAAAGCACCTACAGGTGTTTTCTTGACCATGAATCTGGCAGCTTTACGTGTATATGTGTTGTTTTTACCTAAAGTAGCTCTTGCAGGAGGAGCCCAGCAAAGTCAGAGCCCGACTGAAGCAACATTTGACACTATGTGCAGTAAAACAGGAGAGCCTGTCAGCTAAAAGGGCCTCACAGGACAAGGCTATTCAAAACACTGAACAAATATAAACCCAGCAAGCCTCTCAGAGATGACAGGAAAGCTGTCTCCGACAGCAGGTCGCCCACAGAGCACCGGGATGATGTTGTGTGCCTTCCTGCCTTAGCTCTCCGCACTAGAAACAGGCAGTTCTAGCACTCAATACAGCAGTGGAAACTGGCTTGTAAAACACTGCTTGCTTTGCATCTCTGAAACCAGAGGTATAAAAATACAAGGAAAAGAGTGTGTGTGTATTTCTGAAGTGCTGCATATCCTTTGCAGTCTCATCAATTATTTGATCCTCTTCAGTTAAAGTCAAAATAGAGCCTGCCTCTCCATAAACATTTCTGTCCCAAGTATGAAGACTGTGTGGAACAGAGTCAGTGGTGAGTGCAGACAAGAGTCCCAGCACAGTTGCAAACCAGTTTTTATCATGACCATAGCCAAATCATTTTAAATATTCGTGTGCAGGTGTCTGTGTATGTGCATATTTATAGTCCTGCAATATTTCTAGGTTTAAACATTGCTGAACATTGATACAACATTGAATGGATCCTTTTGATTTTGATATATAGTCTTAATATTTCCCCACTTTGCAATTTTCACACCTCAGTGAATTATTACAATAGCCTTTAATTTCCTTCTGTAATCCTGACTTGCATGCAGTCGATGTGTCTGCCCAGAGATGCTCTCACAGGGACCTGTAAGGCTCTAATCAGCATTGCAAAGTCTGGAAGAGAAGTTATCAATCTGTGAATTTCATGGGTATCTCTTGTGGTACATACTTCTGGCCTGTGATGAGGGAAAGTTTCTATAATTCCATAGGTCTTTTTAGACTGGATGAGGGTTTAGCTAAAATAAAAATTGGGGAGTGACTTGATCAGTATGTTTGCTTGTAGACAGATCTGACAGCTACACAAGATAGAGGAATGAGTTAAGCACAAAGGGATCCATGAGATACGGATGCCCAGATTCCTTATGTGATATTGAATGTTACACCAAGTGTGTATTTGCATCTTTTGATGCCTGACTTGATATTTAATATATTTAATATAGGGTGATTCTGTACACCTCCACTGGCTTCACTGTAGAAATGCTGACTAATGACTGGTTGATGAACCTAAGCCATTTTCACCTGCTGGATCTTTCCTGAGTCTGCCCAAGCCACACATCATCGTTCTACCCATTTATTGGTGGTGTGATTGCATGCAGCCATAGCATACGCTCCTAGCATCATGTACACTCACAGCATAATATAGGTAGGTAGTGGCAACTGGGCAGCTGCAGATCAATGCATCATCTGAGGATGAACTTCTAAGGGAAGAATAATGGTGTCTTATCATGGAAGACTCTCATATGTCATGCAATTAATCTAGCTGTAAAATGAAGTAAATATCTCCTTTTATGTGTAAGAACACCAGTCTTGGAGCCTGAGGGACTTGCACAAAGAACCGCTGTGAACCAAATAGGAGGTTGAGGTTCTGACCTGTGTTTAGCCAGGTCAGGTTTGCCTTTCGTGTCAGAGAGGTCAGGGTTTCAGTGCTGGTTCATCTCATCTAACACAATTTACATGTCTGTACAAGGCAAACTCTCCTCTCCAAAGAAACACAATGGTGAGGCTTTTTTGTTCCCCTCCCTCCACTCGATGAACATTTCAGCAAACACAGGAACGAGCAGCCTGAAGCACAAGGCCATCTTTTCCTGATGGAGCTGGAAACATTCCTGAACTCGGCCACTGCCATGTGCTGGAGAGGTTCTGCCCCGACAGCACGTTTAGTCATGGGCAGGGTGGGCTGCTGCTGGCCAGGCTCTGGCAAACACGTTTCCATGCTGGAAAATGGCATTGAATTAAAGAGCTATCAGCCTGGTACTCTGAGAGCTGAATGTCAGCGCTAATAAACCAGAGGCTCCATCCTTCCCAAAGGACCTTTAGAATCAATTGAAAGCTGCATCCTCCATCCCCCTTTCCCAACGGGTAAATGTTACTCTTGTGCTGTGCCACTTTCTGTACTTGAGTGAGCTGAGACTACCAGCACAGGGAGCTGATTGACAGCCTTGCTCCCAGCACTACGAAGGGAGGAAGTGACCTTAAACACGGGTTGTGCTTATGTTTTGACTGTAAGAAAATACTTTTTTCTCCTTTCTGTTTTGTTTTTTTTTTTTAAATATTGCCCTACCAGCCTGGCTTTCCAGTCATCTGTATGTATTTTTTTTTTTTAAGGTCTTAACCGCTTCCTGCCCTGAGGTAGAATTAGAGAAGCTTTGAAATCAGTTCAGTGTTTATTTTACTTAAAAAAAAAAGAAAAAGAATAAAGCAATAAAGGTGACCTTGCAAAGTTGCCTGTAGAACAAGATCTCTCTTATCATAAGTAATTAGCTTTATTTTTGGTGTTGCCTTGTATGAATTGTTCATGTGTCTGAAGTGGCCATGGAAATGCCAGATGACAGCGAGCGCTCTCTGGCCCGGCTGCCCAGCTCCTGGAGTATCCCATGTCAGCGCTGAGGTTTGCTCATCTCCATTGAATGTTTACTGATCATCAGCCTCTTCTGCAGATGAATGCTGTTGCCCTCTCTGGTAAATCTTTACAGCCAGCTAAGCTCTGGCAACAGTAGGCACAGAAGCTCCTGGCTACTAAGTAAGAAAGAAAACAGTTATCACTCTGTTACTACCAGTGCAACAAATTTTTCTTGCCTGGTTTTTTTCCATACTGGGAATTAAATGATATTGATGTTACTGCTTAATGTGACAGATTGCCTTAAATGGATCCATTTCAGTGGTTATTCCTTTCTTTGTGCAGTTGCAAACTGAGGACTGGCTGAGTGTGGGAGCTGGGATAAGGGCTTTGGTGGTATGGGCAAACTCATGCAATGTGCATGTGTGCAGCATGTTGAAGAGGTGTTCCACTTGTTCATATTTCATGTGTCTAAGGTGTTGTTATGAGTCCTTTCATGTACAGGTACCCAAGAGGAGGGTGAATAGAAATGGTTTCTTTGAAATGACCCTTCAGTGGTGTATCTATCATGGGCTAGTTCTCCTTCTCCTGTCTGCATCTCCTTGTTGCTATCGTACCTAAGCTGTTGGGTCAGTGGACTGGGATTTGTGTGGTGTCTCCTCTCAAATCCCAAAGCCAGCCCCCTCTTGCCTCTTGTAACAGCTGACACTGAGCACAGAGACCAGCTGTCCTCCAACAAAAGGTGGTTAACCGTGGATGAGGCACGCAGGTGGGTGTTGCAAGGAATGCTGCATGTGTTGTTCCTCAACTCTCAGTGATGTTGAGAAGTCCAAAGAGGACGAGGCTGTTGTCTCCTGTTACTAATGTTGTGAATTCAGCAGTTATTTTAAGGAACAGTAAAAAACTAAATGCAGATATTCCTATGCAGATGTGAACCAAAGTACTTGGCTTTGCCATGGTTTGTGCTGTGTAACCTATTTCTATGTGTAATTGCCATCTTTATTATCATTGTGGTTGTTGGGGTATAGCAGTAATCAGGTTTTGGCACGAGACAGTGCTTTGTGTCTGAAAACCCTTTGGTCTAATCAGGAGGGAGGATCAAGCTGTAGCAGGGTGATCAGCTGCTCCCAGATTGATGGAAGTCAAAATGTGCTTGAACCAAAACAGCAATGTCTGAGACTGAAATTACAGCGTGGTCAAGAATTTGAGGTGATACAGATGCAGTCTGTGGGCAAAAATTAACTCTGATATAAGCAGCATGTAGAATGTGAGATAATAGATCAGTGTCACCAATTCTGGCAGCTGGTCCATCTGACAGTGGCAGTTGTGGTGCCAGCAGAGGCAGGCCTTGGGAGGCAGATGTGGGATAATCTCTTCTCCACCTTAAATCTCCTGGTTTAAACCCTGAGAACAAGCATTAATAGCCTTCTTAATAGGTGCATCTCATTGAATTCTGCTTGGATTATGGCTTGTTCCACTTGGCTTGATTTGCTTCGGCAAGGAATTGGGAACAAACTTCAGAGCGACTCATTATGAATCGGGAATGAGATCAGAATGGGCTTTGAGATGTATTACTCTGAAATGAAAAATTAGTCGTGTTTATTCCCTTACTTGAGTGTAGGCACTTTATATGCTTTCAGAGGATCACTTGAATGCCTTAGCTATGGTAGTCAGCCACAGCAATTCTGTAGAGCATCTCTTAAAAAGGATATATTTTCTAGCTAGCTCACTGGCATAAGCAGTATATGTCTAAATGTGGATGTGCAACACCACTGCAGTTATTCCTTTGCTTATGCTGACCTTAAGGATCATTCCTGCTCCTTCCACTCATCAAAGTCCATCAACTGTAATTTCTTACATACAACTTGTGTGGCCCAATGTTGATTTTTCTTTCTCCTTCCTTAAAGTAAACTGAGGCCACTTCTGCCTGAGCATAATCTCTCCTGTAGTGCAGTAATAAAGCGCTGGCAGTTCAAGGGCTTGGAAAGTGCAGGGATGGCTTGTTCCAGAGAGAGCATATATTTTGGAAGATGTGTTTTGATTAGTTGCTGGGATTTGTTTACAGAGCTCTCTGAAAACTCAAACATTTTGGGTGGATCACAGCAGGTAATAACTGTTCTCCTGGGATCAGCACAATGTGCAACATGAAGCAGACTGCAGAGTGTGTCATATTTGCTTGTAGCACACATGCACTCTCCTTCTGCAGCCTCTCCTTCACCTTCTCCTTCAGACTTTCAGAAATGCCTGTGTGAATCAGCTCAAGGGTTTTTATTTTCCCTTTCCTTTATTTGAAGTTTAAGCCTTGTGAAAATCCCTTAGAAAAGATTCATTGTTGGATAGTCCCTGATAGCATCAGCTGCCAGTTTATCTTTCATGTTGCTCAGTGGCTCCTGTTACTCCCCAGGGGCTGCCAGCTTGGATTGTTCCCATAGTTTGGGTGGCTTTTGACCCACACGAGTCCCGAGCTGGTCTTGGGGCTTCAATAAGCTCTCTGTTAGCAGCCTCTCAAATATTGGTGTACCTATCAGAGCCTGGCACTGCGTCAAGGCTGTGGGCGTCCTTAAGATTCATCATTGATAGCTCACATGCTTTTTCTTCTTTAGTGAAAACAAGCACTTTTTGTTGAAGTTCACTAATGTTTGGCAAAGAAATATAGCAGTAATTATATAGCCAGTCTCCTCCTCCCTCCCTCCCTGTGCCCCTCAATCCCCGTTTTATAAAAGCAGCTAGCACTGGAACTGAAATAAATGTTACAAATGAATAATATTTTCTTTCATTTACACAGTAATTACACCTGTTGAACACAGACTTGATGCTTTGCTGCACACTGTTTCATCTGAGTGCTAGATTCAGCCTTTTGTAAATTCAGGAAGGAAAAACATGAAATATCTACCTGACTGTCAAGTGTGCTTTGTTACAAATGCTTTCTGAGTTTTTTTTTTTTTTTCCTGAAATGATGCTGGGAAAGTGGAGGGCAAGCTTCTCAGGCTGTTGTTTGAAGTTAGCTACGTGGCTGTGTACAAACATGCTTAGTGGCCTGTGTTTCTGAATCACGACAGCCCCGTCACTCCCATGCTTATGGCTGCTGGAATTAAGCAGCATGCCTGAAAACTTGGTTGTGGCTATAGATGCACCATCTTTGGGATTTGACTTTTCACTGTATTTGGTGTTTTTTTTTTCTTCTGTGCAATCTTTAAGTTGTTTAACAGCAGATCCTCCTTCCAAACAGAATACAGGGCCACAGTTCTGGAAATGTATCGTGCCATGGTTTATGGCAATGCCCTCATGCAGCTTGGTGTGCAAAGGATGGGTTGAACTATTTCAAGTCAGATGTTTCAGATGGAGAAACAGGAAGTAGAAGGCAGAGGTTCAGGTTCCCAAGCACCTCTTTCACCTGCAGAAGTGAAGTCAGGTATTTTTAAAGGAGTGGGAAAAGACTAAAGGTGAGGGGAATCCCAGGTAACCTGTGGATGGGAACAGTGATAGCGTGGATGGGGAAATACGTTGATTACTTGCCTGATGTGGGAGTTCTTGGAGGAACAATTCAATCTTCACGCCAGGGAACCACAAAGTGAATCACAGGAGCCCCTGTGCTACAATCAGCCTCAGCTCAGCTTTCCTGTGTGTTCACTTTGGTTGATTCAAGGCTTTGAGATACCCGTCCAGGAGGAAACACTTGTCTGAGGAGCAGAGGTTGACATGAGGCATGATCAGACTGGGCCAGAATCTCACACCTTGATAATTCAACTTCATTACAAGTTTTGTGTCGTTTTTTTTTTCGAAAGATAGTCTTATGATAGATTTGTTTCCTTTTTCTGTCAGTGTACAGTCTCCCATATGCTCTGAATTGATGCTTCTATGTTTTGCCACCGATGAGCAGTTGTGGCCAAGGGACTCAATTCTATTTCAGTACGTGCTGGAGAACACTCTAGAATTTTTCAGGTTATAAAGCTGATTTATTGATTTGTTTGGGACCATTGCTTAGTCTTGTTTACATACTCTGAAGAAATCATTCTGTTAAAATGGTTGGTTTTGACTGCTCCTAAGTATTCCCTAAGCAGGTTCAAGCAGCTCACAGCAGCCATGTTCTGCTGGACACTGTAGAAGAAGAGAGGAAATAATCACAGAATCTTAAGTGTTGGAAGGGACCTCGAAAGATCATCCAGTCCAACCCCCCTGCCAGAGCAGGACCTGAGATGTTTGTCCAGATCCCTGAGGATTGCTGTTTTAACAGCAGTTTTGCACCTGGGCCTTCCAAAATGACTGTCACAGGTGAAGGCAACAGCTTTTCCAGCTGTTGCTCCTCCTTTTGCCAAGTCACTGTTTCGAGCTTGTGAGCCCTCCATATGTAATTAGATGAGCATATGACAGGCGTGATAGGTGCACGAGTCTTCACTGAGATTCATTAACAAGGACTCCCAGGACTTGTGGCATTTTAGAGGGAAAAAACATCATCAGCTAGGGACATGGCTGTGGGGTTCTGCACGTGGATTTGAGTCATGAAGCAGCTGTTCACCAAAGAACTGCAATCACAGAAGTCTCTTGGGAGCTTTCCCAGAACACTCTTCTCAAAAGCTAGACAAAGTATTTTAATTGTCATACACCCAAGGAGGTTTGGGTTTTTTTTTTCCCCCTCCCCTTTCTGTTCTCTGGGGGCTGACATCTACAAACGTGTGTTGGTAACTTCATTTTCTTAGGGACTGAGAGGCACTCAGGCTGTTTTGTTTGTAGCTGCACTATCAGCTGGCTGCATGTCTGGAGATGAAGGTGACAGCTTGAGATTTGTGAGCTTAATTGGCATACAAAAAAAAAATCCACTGGGAAATGAGTTATTTGCAATTATCTGTAGATTTGGCTTTATTTCACAGAGACAAATATAGTTGCTTGGTGAGTTAATTACAACATTTTTTTAAGATTATGAGATTTTTAAAAGGATATAATTATTAACAAGATCTTGAGTCTATATTTGGTGATTCCATAATTACAACTATGGTCATATTTGTTAGCTTAGAAAATAATATGTGGAAGCTTTTAATTAAAATCATGAGATCTGTTCTTGCAGATATGCTTTCAAGTACCACCCTTGGATAATGGGGCCCTTTATTGTTAGATATGAGCTAAAACAAGCTGTACTCTGCTAGGATAGTATCACAATTAAGGCTGAGACAGATCAGCATTAAAATATTCTTCAGCTGCTATTTAAGAGGATGAGAGAATGAACCGGGTGAAGTAGCTAATTGTCCCCATCTCAACTGATCTCTGCTCACCAAGGCAAGTTTCTCACAGTCCTGCTGGTCAGAGCAATGAGCCACTACATCCATGTGGTTTCTGCTGATATTAAGGGCATGCAAACATGTGAGCATAGGTCCTGAAGTACTTCTTTCTTAGCTGATGATTCCCAGTCACTGTACTTTACACTCTGGATAAATTGCACAACAGCCCAAGATGAACATTGGATGTCCCAGCCAAAGCTTCCTTGTGCCACCCCAGCCCTGGGAGCAGCCAGCATACAATGGGTGAGCTCCAGCTTGATCTGCAACACTGGCAGGTTACCCATGTGCCAGAAGGATGTTTCTCAGGTTGCCAAAACAGCCAGACTGTCCCCAGGAGAATTCTGTGTCTGGAGGGTTCCTCTCTGCCTGATAGACAACCCCACTGTGATTCAAGCCAGAGACTCGAGTGCTGCCCTGTGACTCCAGTAGCTCTCCAGTTGCATCCAGTGACTTGTGTCCTTTTTAAAAGATGTTGTGCACAAGGATTGCACCCTACAGAATGCATGTTTCAAAAATTACCCAGCTTGTGCTATTAGTGGAAAACACTGCTTGTTGCTCTTGCTACTCACTTATGATCGGCTTACTGAAGAGACCTAAAGTCCATTCCTGTGCTGAAGGTTAATTAGCAAAGACTCATCTGCAGGATACTGTTTATCCTTTGATTTAGTTACCCTGCCAAAAGTACTGGGCATCATCATTTTCCTGGACAGGATACTAACTTTACTGTTCTCCTGCACTGGAGTTAACTTTGTTCCTCCTGGGATACAGCAATGTAGAAAAGCATAATCCAGTGCCCTCTGGAAGCAAAGGAATGACTTGGGTGGACTTAAACATACACTGAATCAGACCCTGCAGGAGAGAAGAATTAGGCATACAACATCAAAGAAATACTTCCACATCTGGGGAAGTATTAAGAGTCCCCAAAGGTAAGATTAAAACAGAAAAAAAAAAAGTTAGAAACAAAAAAAAGTCAAGTGTGTTCATTTCTTATTAGTGAAGTTGTTATTGGCAATGAGATATTCTAATTGAATTACTCCTAATTAAAATAATTATGTTTTCTAAGTACTCTGATCTGTAGAGACCGTGTAGAGAATTAAAGGTAGAAATAAACAACACCTAGTAAATTCTCTCTAAGCTGACTTGATGATGCTTAAAGTGTTTTTTTTTTTACGATTCCACTTGCTCTGCGTAGGCTGGTGCTAATGCAATAAGGATGGCTTTCCGAAACCTCATTTCTGTCTCAAAAGACCATGTGTTTCTGTATGAGGATTAGCTGGAAAAAGCTTGAGGCTCAGATAAGGAAAATAGAGCTGGTTCTCTGTCTCTTCTGCACCCAACGTGCCTGACCTTGAGCAGTGTTGCTGAACCCAATCCACTTTGATTTCCCAGCAGCGCCTCGGGGTGTTACCTCAGTTATCTCAGTTATCTGTGCATCGCTGCCTTAGTCTGGACTCTAATAGAACCTCTTTTGGCATGCAACAGCAAAAAATCTCAGCAGAGACCTCTGATTTTTACCAGGATAGAAAAAAAAAATTAGGAAGAGGCAGCATTTTGTTCATGGTGAAAGGTGAATCCCATTGAGCAGCCTTCCAGGGCAGCTGTAAGACAGCGATGTGATCCCTGCTGAGGGCTGGCATCAGAGTATTGCTTTGCTATGGGTAGACACTTTTCCTTTTGCTCACTTCTGCCAGAAGTAATTAATACTAGTTTATCTCCCAGCTGCAAAACACTTGGATGAAGTAAGGACTAATCTGTCTGGGGGGAAGTAGAAATCATTAGTCTTAGTCTGTGCAGATCCTTCCCCTGATCTGCAGATCAGTGTCATCTTCAAGGGGAGCTTTCTCTGAACCTTGTGCTGGAAACATACACCCCGTGCTCCATAACGTGTGCCTCTGCCTTCGGGCTGCATCCCACAAGAACATTTCTTCATGGAGCATGGACTTTTCAGCATGTTTTCTGTAGTAAAGTGTGTGTCAGTTGTTACTGACATTCGGTTTGTAGGGTCATATGGGGTCACGTGTAGCAGACAGTATCATTCACTCAGTATCAAGGCTTCTGAACAGCCAGGACAGGACAACACCTCTTGTGAAGCTGTATTTGCTGGATTTTGTGGAATGGTTTTAGATGGTTGCTGTTTCTTTTTTAATATGAAGTTTGAGCTGCAGCTTTAGCAATACATTTTACAGGAACAGGGCAGGTTGTGACATTCACCCCCAGGGTCTCATCTGCTGCCTAAACAACCCCCAAAGCCTGGCACAAGGGATATGTCATCTTGCTCAAGGACAGCCTGTTACCTTTACAAAACATTGCGGTGAACCTTAGCGTTAACTTGAATCAATCTAAAGGCCTAATCATTTTCAGAATAAGCTAATATTTATCATACACAACCTTTATAAAGGCTCAACACATTGCAGTTTATTCTGAGAACAAGAGAGCTTTCAAAGGTTTCTCACATCAAATACTGCTGATTTTCCTTTTTCTTATGATCATGATTAAAATTCATTCAACATCCTCTCACAGGGGGAAAAAAAAATATATATATACATTTGACAGCTTTGTGCTTTTTTCCCCCTCCCTCTGTAAAAATAGAAAAGCTTTCAGATGTTGCATGAACAAAGATATGGAAATGTGAGAAGAGGGCAGCATCTGGAGGTTTTCAAACACGAGAACACGGGCTGTACGTTTCTTTTGCTGTTAGAAGAGTGAAAAGCTGTTTCCTGTCATTTCCCATCTTGTCACTTGGAAGGCTGGCATCTTGCAGCTCCTTGCACCAGCTGTTGTTTTTTTCTCCACAGACAGATGGTGCAACCTCTTTGATATTTTTTTTCCCCGTGTTCTGAAGATTTTTGCATGTGTACTACCTTTATGTAATGATCATATAACCCTGTCACTCACTTTATCCTGTTAGCAGTGTCATCCCTGTAAGAGGGAGGAGGAGGTGGCAATATAAGGAATTTAATCCTCTTCTTGTGTTCTGACATGCTTTGAAAATATACTGTGGAGAGAGAGTTACAAATGTTTCCAAAAGCCTTCTGTATTCCTGTCTGAGGGATTCCAGGATATCTGGGCTGGGATGTTGTAGGATTCCTTTGCATAAAGGCAATGCAACTTTGGAGTTATTTGAGGGGTTTTATCCCCTTCTACCATGGTACTGGAGTACAAAGGTACATTTTTGCCTTGTATTTCTGGAATTAGAACCTGGCTTCTAACAATTCTGATGCAATTACATGTGGAAAGGAATGGGAATGATTCCATATCTGTACTTAAAACTCGTAATTACTTTATTCCCTTTGATTTCCACCTGCTTCCCAGTGTTGGAAAGTTGCCCTTCTGCCGATTCTGTAATGCTAAAGAGTAAAAGCTTTCTGGGCTGCTTGAACATATCTGGAAGTCTTAAACCTGAAAATGAGCAAGTACTATTACATCCCCTTCCCTCCTTGAACAGAGTGGCAGGGCAATCTGAATTAATCAATGAGAAGCAATTTGAAGACAAGCATTTGGTGTGTTTTCTTTTGTACAGCAAGCTCCAGTTCCATCTTGCAAAGTTAAAATGTTGTCATAGGGCAACACAAAGGTATTGTCAAAGGTGGGACTAATTAGTAAGATTAATTAATTATGAGCAGCCGTGCTGCTGAACTGTGAGTGATTTGATTGGAGGTTGAGAGATGGGGTGTCCACACCAATAGCTGGTGGAAATATGTTCAAATCCACTTGACAATGGAAGTCAGAGATCAACGTTTGTTCCTTTCTTGCAAAGCATGATAGAAACTTTGTTGGGAAGAGAATAACATGTTAAACTGAATAGATTTAGAATTGGAAACGGCACTGTAGAGGTCTGGTTTTGCAGGTATTAGTATGTATAATGGAGGCGATGACAGTGTCCTTGTGACAAAGGGGTTTGTAATTTGTGGGGTTGAGCCCATTTTATCCATGAGTGGTGTTTATTCTGTGGTACTTTTGGTGGGTTTATACTTCTCTTAGAAAATGTTGTTAGTGAACACCTATCTTTATATTGACACCACGCTGCACATTCATTGGTCTCATCACCTCCAGAGTGCTAAGTGTAATTGACAGAAGGTAGTAATGAGCCATCCTGGTTTATGCTCTTTCTTTGCCTTTGCATTGTGTTTGTGCTGTAGCAGATCTGAAAAGAGCATCCTCCTCCTGCAGCCAAAAAAAAAAATGCTGTAAATTGTTTACTCTAAGTGCCATGTATGAAAGCGTGGCTGCTGTCAGAAAAGTGACTGTAAAAGTGACACCATGGGGCTCACTGTTTATTTTCTCTTTCTCTCTCTGTCTTGGAGACCTTCTAGAGCACATTTTCTCAGCTCAGCTACCGGTGCTGTAATCTCCAACTGCCAGCAGGAAAATGAGAGCTTTGTGAACCCCATAGTGTCAAGTTCACGATGACATTAGCAACCTCAATGCTGGAGCACTCTGAAACATCCTCTTTGCTTCCCACCTCCAGACCATGCCTGTGGCTGGCTTCTTAAGAGACCCACAGGGCTCCTTCCTTATGTTTGGGAGAGGTTTCTTACTTTCTTTCTTTTTCTTTTTTTTTTGGTGATACAATCCACTCTTTTATTTCCCTTGTGTTGGATATGTGATAGGGGAGGCAGATTCCAATCCCAGCTGTTTCTGTAAGGACAGACAGGATAGAAATAGTGAGCTGGGCAAGCTGTATCCAGAGGCTAAATGGAAAAGAAATTCCTCCTTGGGCAAACGAGGTGTATCTGCGTGGGGGCAGGGGGTTAGTGCCTGCCAGGATCTCCTTCTAGGGGTTCAGTGGCTAGATCAAGGCCTATGCCGTTACCCTAAATCAAACTTTACTCTCAAAGAAATATAGATCTGTGGTATAAATAATTCTGCACTTGGAAGATTCAGCCCCTATTTGCCTTATGTTGTATAAAATGCTTGTGTGTGTGTGTGTGTACTGGCAAGAGAGAGCCCAGGAGGCCAGGCTGCAGTGGTAAACAGTGAGTGTGCATTGGAGTATGAGCTGTGGGGTCTGGAGTAGAGGGGAACAGTTATTCCACTGATCTGGGCATCTGAGAAGTTGTGATGTGACTCTTAAGTACTTGACAAATGGACATGGATGGCAGGTCTTCAGGAGTGACTAATAAGCTTGAGTGTCCTTATTAGTAGAGAATGTCTTTGCAAGACTCAGGGTTTTATCAGTCGTCATGTTGAGTGCTGTTTTTTTTTCAAAGGTGTATCAGGCATATCTTCTGCTTTGGAAAGTGGAAGCCAAAGCAGACAAGCCACTGCACATTGTGGCCTTTGCCATGCTCATTGAGTATGAATTGCTTAGTTCCCTGTGTTCTGTTGCTTCCATTCTCTGCTGTTGTTGACATCCATTTAATATTTTTGTTGGTCAATCTTTTCCTCTCTCTCTTTAGTAGCAATTTTCTTTCAACTTTTTCCCTTTAACTTTCTCCCTCTCAGCTCAAATTTTTTCAATTCCTTTTGCATCAATTAATTTTGCACTTTTTTTTGTTGGTGGTTTGGTTTGGGGTATTTTTTAATTGTTGTTGGTTTTTATCCTTGGCCTCTTTTTTGTTTCATCTTAGATTTCTAGGTCTCTCTTTCATCTGTTCAGTATTCCTCCTGGTGCCTGATGAAATGGTATTTTCTTTTTACCCTCACTCTTGCATTTGTTACTTTGGGATGGAATTAGAGAGAAAACATTCACCCTAGAGGTCTGTTTTTCTGGTATTTCTGTGCTTTTCTGGTTTGCAAAGTACAATGCTAATGGTTTCCATGAAAAGGTGAGAACACTGAATTTGAGTGTTATCCTTGTTCATTGATATCCTTGTTATTTTCTGTTTGATCAAAGTCAGAAAATACAGTGCCACTCATGCTGTCTTCAACCTCCAGGCTTCCAGCCCAGTTTTGAGTATTTTGGGAATATTGAAACTCTGCAGCATTTATTCAAGTGAGCACTCCAAGCTTCTTGTAGCACGTATAGCACTGGTTAGTTGTGTTATGAATTTAAGAAGAATAAGCCACCCTGGATTTGGCAAATTCATGCTCACTTCTAAAGAAGCACTTAAAGGGATTATTGAAATTTGTCTTGTAAAACCCCCTGAAGATTTTAGCAGCTTGTGTGGGATTTTGGTTAGCATTCGTAGGACTTGGCAGGCTCAGCAATTGTACAGAAGGTCCTGTAATCCCTCAATAATGGCAAGGTACAGCAAAGGTTTTGAGCATCAGCAGAGCACCCATCGGTGTTTAGTATGCTGTGAAATTGTCATCTGGTTTTCCACCTGAGTGCTGGTACGGTTCATCTCTTTGTCTTTTCCTGTAATTTGGGCTACTGAAGCTTCAATCTGTTATCCTGTGAAGTACCCTGATGGTTCATAGAATTCTGTAGTTCAGGCAGAAATGACTACTGAACTACCTTCAAACAAAACCAAACCTGGCCTACCTACACACGTAGACACTACTCCCTGGTAGACACTACTCATTATGTACCATTTGCCAATGTTATGTCAAAAGCATGAAAGGATATGTATTTATGGGCTAGAAGAGATAAATACAGATCATGCTTTTGAGGAAGCAGCTTTCAACAGAAAGTAGATTGAATTCCTTGGGGCACTTGAAGCCACGATGTTTACAGTAATGACTGAATACACCTTGGCCAGGGAAGAGCTGGATGCTGTACCATTACTGTGTTTCTTCTCTCTTTATGCCTTCCATCTTATTCCTGTGGACCTACAATTACCTGCCTTGTTCCTACATTACCTACACAGAGATGTTTTCTCTGCTAGAGTGGAATAAATGATTTACAGTAAGAATATATTAATATTTTTAACTCCTTTTGTCCTCCTGTTAGCTTGAGTTATCTACAAAGAGATTGTGATTTCCTTTTTGCTTGAACTTTCTGGGTTATAAATATATTTTGTAATCTATGACTTTGTCACCAACATTAAAATTGTGGTGTTAGGTGTGTTCTCATGCAGGAGCTCTGAGACACATCTGTCTGGTTCTGCAGGCATTATACAAGCACAGCATAAGACACAGCCTCTGAGGAAGGTTACTGCTGAAGTTTATTTTAGGTGGAAGGGACTCAAATACTGCAGTAATGGAAGCCAGTGTAATAGCTAAAGACAGGCAGTCTTTGTGCCAGAAATAAATCTGTATTGTGATTAGCTGTGCAGATATGATTTCTCAGCAAAAGTAATTCTGTGAGGATTTAAATAATGATTCAGTTAATACTGTGAGCAACTTTGAAATTCACTTTTCTTGAACATTTGCGCTCATAAAACTCAATTGCTCAAATGTATGCAGAGAGCAAACACAAAGCAGGCAAACCCTGAGCCAAAGCAGACTTATTTCAATTTCAAACAGGCTGCTCATTGCATGGAACTTTTTTCTTTTCTTTTTTTTTCCCCCTTTTTCTCCGTTATTTGCTATCTCTAATCATCAGTGTGCAAGGAGGGCAATTGCAGTCTCTCCTCGTCTGCAGCTACAGTGAGCATGGCAAATGAGCAGGGATGCAAAGCAGGCTTATGGCAAAGCTACTTGAAAAAACTCATACTTTGTCACTGTTATTAATTAAGGGTATTTCTCCTTTCCCACCATGAAGAACAAACTGTATCTATGGAGCTGTGTGAATATGTTCCATTTTTCATGTTGCTACACTTTATTCCTCCTCCTTGCCAAAAACGTTAAAGGAGGTACCTTCTCTAAATGATGACCCAGGGTTTTTCTCAGCTGTCACAGAATCATAGAATAGTGGAGGTTGGAAGGGACCTTTAGAGATCATCTCGTCCAAACCCCCTGCTAAAGCAGGTTCCCCTCACTCAGGGGGCACAGGAACGTGTTCAAGTGGGTTTGGAAACCTCCTGAGAAGGAGCCTCCACACCCTCCCTGGGCAGCCTGGGCCAGGGCTCCCTCACCTCAACAGTAAAGTCTGTCCTGAAAACCCCTATAAGCATAAGCGAGCCCTGAGATTCTGGAGGATCTCTGGAGGAATTCTGGAGCGTTTCAGTCTTTCAGAGGAGAATCCAAGTTTCGCAGCAGGGCCTGCACACCAGCCGTGTGCTCTTGCCGAGGAGCGTGCCACCACGCGGGGCCGCGTCCAGCCAACGAGCCTAACGACAGTTGCGGTCATTTACAATTACGAGAAGGGCGAGATTTACCCAAAGGGACTTATTTTCTGCCATGATTGAATAAAGAAGGGAGGCAGCTGCTAAGACTGAAAAAGGTCACTCAGTCACATCGGTTGATGAAAGAATCAGAGAAGCTGTCATCTCAGCCGCGGCTTCGCCTGCCAACTGATGGCCGTGCGCGGCCTGGGCAAAACAAAGCTGTCACTGCCGGCATCTGTCACGGCTCCCGCTACGTGGGCACGCGGCCGGGGGGCACGGGGATGCTGCTGCCGTCCTCTGCTGCGATCAATTGTTTGTTCAGCAAATGGCGCTTAGGAGACTCTGACTTTTCTCTTCTGCAGTTTGGAAGATCAAGTTAAGCTAAATATTTGAAGCTGTACTAGGCTGGTATTGACAAAACAGAGCTGGGGCTGAAAGGGAGAAGTACGTGATGTGGATCAGGATGTGCTGGGGGCGTTGAGGATCAGATTACTGAGATGTATTTATAATTTAAGGTATTTCTAGTGTAAGGTGAAGGAGGTAACGGTAAAGATGGCTCAGCAGGTGTGTTCTGTGAGGGTTCAGCTTACACTGGCTGCAGGTTTCCTAGTGCTATATAAATCGTTGTGGAGAAAATCCATGTTAGCTTTAAGAAGCAATCATTTTCTCCCCTTGGTCCGTTCAGAGCAGTAAGCTCATGTGGTTTCCTTTGGCTGTCATTGCTGTGGTTTCCTGCAGAAATGAAGTTCTTCAAGAATTTTGGAAGTGACTATTGGGGGAAAAAAAAACCCCTAGAAATTAGCAGATATGCACAATCCAGTGACATCCAGTCATACATTGACCAAAAAATAGCTGTTAAAATAATTTCTTTGTATTGTGTCCTGAATGGGGTTTCTTTCAAGACTGCATGTCCCTGCAAATCCAGAGAGCTGCAGTTCTTTCAACTTAGAGGTTTGCCCAAGAGGCAGTGAGATATCTCTTGCAGTCAACCCTAACTTAGACTGTTTTTTTCCAGAATCGACCCTAATTTTAATGTAATTTACCTATTGGTCAATAGATATTGATCTGTAGAGTCTCATGTTTGGTTTTAATGGGAATTCACATCTTTCTCTCTGTGGCTATCATAATCCTCCTAGGCTCAGTTACCTTCCTACTCCTGTGTCTGCTGCTTACAGACTTCATGTGTAATCTCCATGTCTTTTATTGAGTCTGACCTACCTTTCTTGTTCAGGAATAGATCTCTTCAGATTGATCGTGTTCAACTGAGGAAAAATGCATCATTTTGACAGAAATGCCCATTATGGGAGCTGGTTTCTCTACCACAATAAGATTGCAGTGGGGTAGCTGTGCAGAACATGTTGCCGTGTAGGTGATCCTTCAGTGTAGAATTCATGTTCAAGAGCTTTGAGAACTGGATATTGTTTATGAAAGGGCAGATGACAGCAGGCTGGGGAAGTGGTGACACACAGATAGAACTGTCCTATTAGCTTTGTCAAATCATTTCTTAATTGCAATGTGATTCCTCAAACCACACATCTTGGACAAAAGTGAATCTAAATTCAAATCCACACGAGCCAGGGAAGAGCAGAGTCCTCTCCAGTATGTAAATTAGATTTGTAGTTGAGTGGAATTGATTCTGCTGAGACTAAATTAATCACACTGCTTAATCACTGTAACCTTTAAACATTGTGGTCCTGACCACAGCTGCGGGGTAGCACATTGTTCACATGGACTTTTGTCCTTCCAGAAGCATCGGGACTCTCAGAGGAGTATGAGCATAGCAGAGTAAAAGCTGCTTCAGTCTGACTTTCCCTTTCTTCCACTGGTTTAGTGGATGTAAACCCATGGTGAATGCATTGTAGTGCCAGTGGTCGTGTTTTGTGCAGTGCCTTCTCATATCTGTGCTGCCATTTCATTAAGGGTCATGAAATAACCCTTGGTCTGCTTCCATTCACGGCAATGGCAAACTCTTTGCTAGCTGTTTGGTGCACATTTAGGACCTCAGGGTTAATCTTTCCCCAAGTCTTGCTATGTCAACATGGAAGCCTCTAGGCAATGCATGTTGTGGTTTTTCTTTATATTAGCAGAGAACATGAGAATCTCTGGAAGACATATGTTTGGGCACAGAGGGGATACCAGTATGTGCTTATGCTCCCCCACCAGGACAAATATAATAGGACACTGAGACCACAGTTGTAGAATACACAGCCCATATATGACCTTGAAAAACAAGCACCATAAAAAAAAATTACTCATGGTTCCTCAAATCAGCCTCCTGCAGATCAGTTTTGTACATGTGGTAAACAATAGTGCATTTGTGTAATGAAAGAAAGCAGGAAAGAGGCATTTTAAACCAACTTCTCACCTGATTTTCAAGAATTGAGAGGGACTTTGAGTACAGCCACCTTCAGATGTTTGCATTCGTTTGTACCGTTGATGCTGAGATCCATCCTCTAATAAGGTGTACCAAAAACCTGAGAAGTCCAAAATCACTGGCTTCTCTTGAAAACCAAGATCTCCTCCTGCAGCTTGCAGCTATCTAGATGAGGTGCCAAAAGAAGCCTCTCTGTCAGGCAATGAGGGGAAGTGACAGATGGGTTTACTTTCCACAACTTTCCACAGCTTTAAGTTAAATGGACTAGACAATGTTCAAGCAGCTGTGTTTGTACTTGATGCTTTTACAATGGCATTTGTCTTCTGCTTCGTAGTAGTTGGGGATATTTTGCTGGGATGCTCTATACAAATAATCGATTTGTTACATGAAGAAGGCTTTAGATGGGAGTCCATCTGTGGATGTAGTTTGCTGTTGGATCTGTTCCTTACTCTTATTAGTCAGCAGGCAGGCCTCAGTATGTTTTCAGCCTTTTCACAGATCTATATTCTTCCTGCTTACTCTTTCTCCCCCAGGTTCCTGTCTTGTAATCTGAAGGGGATGTTGTTTCCTTCCCCTACCATTCTTTTTATTGTATTTGTTTACCTTTTGGGACTGTATGGTACAGTGCATGAATAATGTATAAGCACAGTTTTCACCCCAGCAAGGCCTTGGTCTTGATTGATGGCCTTCAGATAATAACAGCAACAGCTTTCTTTGTAAACATTAGCTCGAGGTCTTCTTTAAGGCTATGGCCCACCTCTAAGCCAACTTTTTACCAGAAAAACCCCACTCCTCTTTAAGAGCCTGTGCTGGGAAGAATTTCTCATTGCTTTTAAAGCTGATGCCGCTGTGATTTATTGTTTTTTAAATAAGACATCTAAAAATTTCTCTAACTCTCCAAGAGACACAAAAAAACCTGCCTTGCTGTAATATAAACTTGTTTCACACACACACTTTCCATTAATCATCAAGTACCTTTGTGACAAGAAGCTGGGTAAATTGTCTGACTCCTTGAAACCATCTTTCTTTGCTCTAATCTATTAAAACAACACAGGATCACAGTGGAGCTAACTAAGTGTCCCCCGCTGTGTTGGAAGCAGAGGTAAAGGCTGAATGTTGACAATTTGCCACTGCACTGCCACATGAAGTAGCTGTTTAGATGTTGCAGGTGAGCTAAGTGCCACCAGTATGCAAAAAAACACAAAGCATGAACAGAATCATTTGAAACAGCTTTAAAAAACATCTTTCTTTACTGCTCTAAGTCTCCATATGTTATTTAGTTATTAATATCCATATCACAGCTGTATCCTCTCAGGAGGGAACTGAAAATATACTGTTAATGGTCATTAGAGTAAGGAAAGTCTGAAATATTTAAGGGAAGCATCATCTGTGAATGAAGTTTGAACTTAGGAAGGGTGGAAAATGATGAAAAGGATTCAAATGGCAATGAAGATGCAGCTATCAGTTTAGTTTGTTCTGGAGAAAAAGGCATGTGACATGATGCATTTTTGGGTGTGCTTTTTGGGGTCAGGGTCTTTCTTTGTCTGTTTTTTTTAGGGATTGAGGTGGTTTTTTGGCCTATTTTTGGACTTGGGTGGGTTTTTCGGCTGTTGAGGATTGAGTGAGTTGAAGCTTATAGATGTCTGCAAAAGAATATCCCATATCCAGCATGACACATGCTGGAACTGATCACCTTTAATAGGAATGTTTTCTGATGCCACATTTGGCAGCCAGGCCTGTGCAGCACACATGTAGGTGCCCCATTGAGAGTGGGTTTGCTGTTGCCTTGGGTCAGACCAAATTCACCACACACTCCCAGCCTTGCTCTTCTGCTTCTCATTAAAGCAAACCCACCAACCGTATTGCCATAGCATCATTTAAAGGTGATTTTTCATGATTTCCAAAAATAAAGATGCAGCAATGCCATTTTCTGCAGTTTGCAGAGACCTTGAATTTTATCAGGGAATTTTCGCTGGTTTCTGCCTTGGGTGCTGTTGCTGTCTGTCTCCTGACACAACATGCTGGACACTGGAGTTAAGGAGTCACAGAATCATGGAATGACAGGGGTTGGAAGGGACCTTTAGAGATCATCCAGTCCAGCCCCACTGCCAAAGCAGCTCCACCTAGATCAGGGGGCACAGGAACGTGTCCAGGTGGGTTTGGAAACCTCCTGAGAAGGAGCCTCCACACCCTCCCTGGGCAGCCTGGGCCAGGGCTCCCTCACCTCAGCTCTGAAAGAGCTTTTCTTTATGTTTAAATGCAACTCTGTGTTCCAGCTTCACCCCTTGTCCTGTCACTGGATACAACAGAAAAAGTGCTGCCCCAGCCTCCTGACGCCCACTATTTAGATAGCTGTCACTTAGGAAGGTCAGAAGCTAATTCAGTCTCAGTGATTTGCTCATCCATGCTTCATGTCTCAGCTGAGACTGACCACCAGTCTGGACCTCCAGTAAATGTCATTGTTATACTGGGTATGGAAATTGGTTAGTGCCTGCTGACCCATTGCACAGGGGGGTTCACTCCCTGGAACAAGATCTGCTTTGCTCACTCCTTTGGGGGTATTACATTGAAGCACGATTGTGCTCTTAGCTTCCTGAAAGCTTAAGTAAAAGTGTCAAGAGTAAGACAGGGTACCAGTTAGGTCTTTAAAACAGATTATTCTGTTTTGCTGGGTTTAATTACACATACATATTTCAAATACAAATACATGTGTATGTAGTTAAACTTGTATTTTGTCAGTTCCTGCTGCTGAAATTTATTGTGGATCGAAATATACAGGTTTATCTTCCTGACCTTTTGCTAATTATTACATTGAGATAAGTGTATATGTAAGTGACAAATTGCCTTTAATGACATTTAATCTGCACACTGACATTAATGGCAGCTTTAGCAGCCTGGTTATAGTCTTTGTTGCTGAGAGACGAGAAGAGCAAGGACTTTTATCTCAATTTGACCTTATTCAAAAGGTGTTTGTAGTAGTAGTCAATTTCTGATTAACTTAATGACCTGTTTTACATAGAAAGTGGTAAAACATTGATATATGGAAGGGCTTCAAGGTGATAGATTACAGAGGCAGCAGCGCTGTTGCCAGATTCTCAAGGTATTGAGGAGAGGGAGGTGGGAAAAGGAGCAGCCCCAAACTCTTCTTGCAGGTACAAGAACCATGGGTGCCACATCTGGAGCACATTGCTGGTTAAACATCCACTGGACATTGATGAGAGCAAATAGCCAGTATTTGACTTTGCTTCTGTACAGCCCAACTTCTGTAACAGAGATGTGTACATATACATTGAAGGAGATGCTTATGTGTCTCAGGAGTGCCTGCTGCGAGGTGTGGCTTTGTTGACTCCCATGGAAGTGGAGAGTGCTGTGCTGGGTAGCCTAGGGGTTTGTCATTGCTGACACACTCTCAGGTGCCAGGAGGAGTTTCCTTGCTAGAATCCCCAGGAAATAATGCACATAGCGAAAGTGTCTCCATCGGGGATTAGAGCACTGAGCTGAATCCATCTGGGTATTATGCTGCACCATATTGAGGTCAGCCATGCCCTATTTCTCTGACAACACAGACTACAGATCCCTGAGGGTAAACAGAAAAGAAAGCCCAAGGTGGAAAACTCGAGTCCTTCTCTCTCATTGCCCTGTGATATATTTACAGAATGATTTAAGAGGAACTTCAGGAACGAGAGCAGGGGTTATAAACTGCTTTTACTAAAAGTAAACACCTAAGCAAATCATTCAAGAACCCATTAAATGCCTAGACAGCTCCTATAAATACAGCTCATAATGCACTTAGGAATGCTCCACCACCTACCAGCACCAGTAGGCTTTCCTGTTAGAGCTCTTGAAAGTTTCATTTTAATGATGAAAATTGTTCCTTACATGTTGCTGAAAAAAAAATGTGAAGAAGTAGTTGAGAAGATAGCTGGAAGGATAACACTGTACCTTAAGCTTGTAAAACAACTAATTAATTTATAGCTTAACGTTGTTTTTTATGCAACAGAAATGCCTTAAAACTAAACCAAACTGGATGGCAAATTAACACAAATGTTTAGTGAATTGAGATCAACACTCATTACATCAAATTACAATGAAACTGCAAACAGAATGCCTTGGCATGTTGTTGTAGAGTTTTTCAGCTGTTGACTGGCTTGGCGGGGAGGTGCTATGAGGGCATCAGTCACTGGGCTGTTACAGAGTCTGTAAAAGCACCAGATGAGCTCGGGAGAGTTGTTTGAATAGAGAAAGTTTCAAATCACTGAATCCCAGAATGATGGGGACTGGAAGGGACCTCCAGAGTTCATCCAGCCCAACCCCCTGCTAAAGCAGCTTCTCTTTGATAAAGGAGCACAGGAATGTGTCCAAGAGCCTCCACACCCTCCCTGCGCAGCCTGGGCCAGGGCTCCCTCACCTCAGCACCAAAGGAGTTTCTCCTCCTGTTCCAGTGGAACTTGCTGTGTTCCGGCTTGTGCCTGTTACGCCTTGTCCTGTCACTGGCCACCACAGAACAAAAACATCCTCTCACTACCTGCCCTTTAGAGATTGATCAGCATTAATAAGGTCTCCCCTCAGCCTTCTCCAGGGTGAAAAGCCCCAGTTCCCACAACCTTTCCTCATCAGGAGGATGTTCCAGTCCCCTCACCATGTTGATGTCCCTGCACTGGCCTCTCTCCAGCAGTTCCCTGTCCCTCTGCATCTGGGGAGCCCAGAATTGGACACAGGATTCCAGATGAGGCCTCAGCAGGGCAGAGCAGAGGGGGAGCAGAACCTCCTTCAACCTGCTACCATGCTATTCTTAATGCCCCCCAGGATGCCAATAGCCTCCTTGCCCAGGAGGGGCATTGTTGCTATGTTTTGTTTGCTACCCATGAGAACTCCCAGATCTCTCTGCCTCCAGCCTGTAGTGGTACATGCTTTGGGTTTCAACTGTTTTCATAGTCTGCAATTAGTCTAATAGGTGTGTCAGCCTTTCTGTCAGCTCTTTTCTGTCCTTCTGCTGCTTGAACACTGTTCATAAAATAGTTCTTATTTAACAAAAACAACCAAACACAGCTACTGTACCCACTCACCATCACAGAATCATGGAATCACAGAAAGCTGGATGGCTGCTGCTGTGATCAGGAGATGAGGAAGCAAAGGGCCAATATTAGTTGCTCCTATTTCCCCTTCATGTCCCGCAGTGCAGCATCCTTCTGGACCTGTTTTCTCTCTGTCATCCTCCCTCTCTTCCATGAATTCACCAGTGTGGGGTCAAAACCATTTGGGCATTTGCTGAACTCCAGCTTTCACCCAGTGTTTTCCTTTTCCCAGAAGGTGTAAGTTCTTTGATAATTCCACTGTTTAGGGGAAATTGAATCTCCAACTTGAAAACATTCGGGGAGGTAGGAAAAGATTAATTTCTACATATGGGAATAGGAAACTATGGTAAAACCAAAATGTGGTAGAAAGCCACCCTCCAAATGGATGCTAAACCTCATGCATGTGTTATGTGCTGAGTTATTTTATGTCTGTCCTTTACAGAAGAAATGCATTTGAAGTTGGTGCTGCCCCATCTAACTTCTGCTCTCTGTTACCATAAAGGTGAATTTGAAGGGGCTATATCCTGAATTCGCGTGTAGTTGTTGTCTAGGTTCTGTTCTCATTGTGTTGATGTGAAGTTGGGACGTTGACCCTTTGGAAAGGATGGTGTCTCATTGCCAGCACTGCTGCAGTTGTGATTGTATTTCGTGGCGAGTTCCCAGAATCACAGAATCTCAAGGGCTGGAAAGGACCTTGAAAGCTCATCCAGTCCAACCCCTCTGCCAGAGCAGGACCAGCTAGAGTAGGTCACCCCCGTTTCTTGTGGATTACTATCTGATCAGAAGGCCAAGAGACGCTGTGGATCATTTGGAGCTGCTGTACAACTCGGGCAGCAGGAGTTGATGTAATTAATTCCTGTTGGAGCGTATCTTTAAAAATAAATAAATCTGGTCTTCACTTTAAAATTGCCAGTAATTGAGAATCCACTGCAGTCCTTGGGAAGTTGTTCTAGTGGTTAATTACCCTCACAGTTAAAAATTAACATCCTATTTATAGCCTGGGTCTTTTTTTTTCCCCCTAACTTCTGCTTGCAGCCACTGCATTTTGTTAGGCTCTTCTCTGCAAAACAAGAGCCCACTGCTGAAGCATTGTTCCATGTTCTTGCTCATTTCCCTTTTGCTTTTCTTTTCTGTCTATCTGGAACAGTACTGCAGTAATATGTTGTTTCCTTTATTTTTTCCCTGAAGTTGGACTACATTTGAAATATATTTTAAGATGGATGGGTGAAAATTGTTGCAATACATGAAATTCAAAAAGATCCATTAATTATCCCTGTTTTCCCAGCGTGAGCTTTCGTACCTCCCTGCAGCGTGCACCCAGCAGGGCCTCTCGCGTCCTTTTGTCTTCTATTAATATCCATACTATTTTCCTAAGATTGACACCTGACAAGTCTGTGGGGGAATTAAAACTCCTTCGCTGATTTTTAAGGGTTGAATGTCTGTCACTGTGCATCTGAGGGAGTCACAGCCTTATCCCGCTGTGAGATTTGCCAAGTATCAGCAAAATGAGCTCTGTTGTCGCTCTGTCTTTTGCACTTCTTCCTTAGAAATGGTCATGGATGAATGTAGTCATTGCATGTTGTACAGCCACAACGATGACTGAGAAAGAGGAAAGAGATGTTCATCAATACCCGTTTTATGGTCTCTGTAGGTACTGGGGTGTTATTTGGTGACTGGCAATACAGACACTCCTGTGCTAACAACTCTGTTCTAAAACTGAACATTTGGCAAAGGACAGACCCAGATTGCCTACACCAAAGGCTTTAAAATGTGCATTTTCATCAAATTTACTCAATGTTTAAAAAAATATTGACCTTAACAAAGGTCTATGCTGTACTTTATAAGATGTGATGGTACCTGGATTTCTTTTTCCTCATGACCTGAAATTATCCAGACCTTCATTGGCAGATGGATTGGAAAGCACCTGCTCCTTGCTTTCTTCCTGCTTTTTGGAACTTCTGCAGAGTCCTCATTAACTGGAGATGGTGAAGACAGTGTGTAAATAGACCCTAAAACAAACAGACACTAAACTCTTGGTATTATTTCCAGATAAAACCAGTAGCTGAGTTTTGCAGTTAGTGCTACACTGGCACTGCTGCTCTCCTTGAGGCCAGTGCCCTGTGCTACATGCTGGTGTAGGTTCCGCTTGGCTTTGACTCGGTACCTCCTTGCAGAGGCACCAGACAGGATGGGAGGGTTTTGCTGGCATTAGCTGGAAAGCCTTCTGGACATCAGATGGCAATGTTGAGTTTGGAGGGCTTTTGCTTATCAGCAGGTGTAGATACTCAGTAAGAAGGATGTTTGGTTCCTGTTTGAATCTGTGCCCATGTGTGTGACAATGGGGAAGAGACTGCAGAAGTGGGTTTTTTTTCTCCTGCAAGATTTCATTGGATTTCTTAAACATATTTTCTCAGCATCTGTTTCTCCAGACCTTGTCACTTTAGCCTTTTAAATTACTTTTTCTTGTTGCAATCCTTCTGAGAAAAGTGACTGTGGAAAGGGGGATTATGATACCAGTGAAGACATCACTGTGGTGGGAAAATACAAAATTGTGGCTCCTTCTACAGCCATTGGTACCTTTGCATCCATAGTCCCTGCTGTAGAGGTAAAGTGGCTGCTGCTGAGCACCCAAGTTCCCATGCAGGCTCAGGGGGTTTCTTTGTGTTCTCTTTGGGCTGATCCTCTGGCTGGGGCCAGTGGTCACATCAATGGTGAGTGCTGTCTTATGTGTGCTTAAAATTTCTGCTTCAGCATTGTAAACTTGTCCATGGAAACCACAAAGAGCTGCCTGCAGACAAAATAGATGGAACCAGACTTGTGTGAAATAATTTGTTAAGTTCTCAGGTCTTTTTTTGTCTCAATTTGCCTTCATTTCCCCACCCATGAAATAGAAAAATACCAACTTTCCCTTTCTCTCAGACTTTATCTGTGCTAATACAAAGCTGTTTGGGGCTGCTTTTGTGCCATATGTCTTCACAGTGGCAAGCAGAGGGGGGCTGTCAGTCTCAGCTGGGGGCCTGTATTACTACTCGTTCTGTAGTCATACAAATAGTGGATAATATAATAATAACGCAGAAAAGAAAGCAAATACTCTTTATATGGAATAATTGAATATCGCTGCGACATTGAACAATGACTCTTAAAAGGATGGGGGGGAAGTCATGCTTTTTTCTTCCTTAATTACAGCCGAACTCAAATTACTATATTTAGTTATTTCTAAAGCTCCATTGTGTTTTCCTGCTTCTGAAAGAACACAATGATTTGGGGTATGCATGCATTTTCCTCTCCAGATGTCCTGTTCCATCGTGAATGTGGTTTTTATGTCTTCATATCTGTGATAATGGAAGCTTGGATTTCTTTGCCGGTGCTGTGCGAGGAGGCCAATTATGCAGGTCAATATTAAAGAAATATGATAAATGGCCTCTGGAGGCTTAGCACAGCTAGATCCCACTCCTGACAGTGCTTTGTATCTGGATAACTGTCTTAGCTTCCTTGCCTTTGTGTTTTATTTGGATTAATGAGTAGCCTAGATATTTAGAAGTCCCTGTAACGTGGTCCTTTCTGTAAGAGACTGGAGATGCTCTTGTCTTCCAGTATTGAATCTCCTGTTAAATTTGCAGTGGTGATGCTTGATTCACTCCCGTGGGCAAATAAATCATTAGATGTTAAAAGGAGCACAGTGGACTGCATTTGAGGTGCTTGGAGAGTTTGTATTCCAGTTGGTGCAGGAAATTCCAGGTGTTCTGCATAGAGTCATCATACAGCTTCCTCTACCTTACCTAAACTCATGGTTTCATGATTTCATGGTTTTCAAGCAGTGGGTTAATCCAGTGGCAGTCTCAGGGAGGTGCTGGCCTGCTTCAGCACCAAGTATTTACCCTACTCTGCCTTAGGCACACTGTCACTCCCTATTTCTGTGCCACTTGTTCCTTACGTGCCTTGTTCACAGTTTGAGCTGGGATGTGGGGCTGAGCAGACATGACTCCCTTCCACTGTTGCCCATCACACTTTAAGAGATTCAAATGTGTGTCTTCACAGAGTGATGCACATCTTGCCCTTTAAAAATTGATTTTATACAGAAATCTCTGGCTTCCCATCAACTGTTTTCTGGAGGACAAAGTCTGATGTGGCCACCATACATGGAAAGTCACAGTGCTTAAAGGAAACTGTTGCACTTGCTGGCAAACGAGATTCTAAGTCTTCTCTTTTCCTGCTTGTCTACCACCTAACCTCCTTCACTAAACATCTCCCTACCCAAGGTTCCCTGTCTGCTGAGTGTGTGTGATATTTTCTACTTCAAAGTGGTGTAACACACTGTAATGGTGGCAATATATTTTGAGATCCTTTCTTACCAGTTTGTCTCACTAAAGCTTAGGGATTTAATAAGCTGTAAGGCATGTTTCTGTCTTGCCAGCCTCTGTTTTCTGATAGCAAACTACATTCATATCAAAGAGTGGTTAATGTTAAGGGTTATATGCATGAGAGTACTCTTCATGGGAGGCGGGTAGAAGTGATAACAGAAGCAACTTGACACAGAGCTGCCTGAAAAGGGGAAACTCCTCTACATACATCTTTGCTCTTATGTGCATTTCAATTTACACTACATCAAATTGGATTAGAGTCTGTTAATTCAATTAATGACTACAAGGAAAGTTTGCCTTCACTCACAGTGAAAACAGGAGGGCAGTCCCTAATAGCCTATGGATTTAATGACTGCAACTTTGAAGAGTGTTAAGCTAAAGTGAAGTTCAGAATGGCTTGTTAACTGGGTTTATTAGCTGTTGACCTTCCCTTTCAGCATAATAGTAGCAGCCAGACTGAAGAAAGCATTAACGTCCTCATTAGCATTTATCTAAAGATAGTCTGCTGCCCATTCCACAGTAAATTAGCTCAATCAGCCATAAAGAGCCTGAGAAACGTTTTCTCACATACCTTTATTCTCTTTCTTGCTCCCTCCCACCCCCACCTTTCCCCCTCCCCCCCTTTTTTTTGTTAGGTGAGTTAATTTTGTTCAGTTTGTTGAGAATGAAGCTTCAAGACAGTTACATTTAAATACATGTTTCTATACACTTCAATAGATGCCTTCTCCTGTGAGAGAAAGGCATGGGAGTGGAATTACAGTGATTTCAGCCAGGTCCTCGGTTTAGCCTTTTGCAGAAATTACTGATGACTTGTTTTCCAGCACAGGGATACAAAGCTTTTCTTCAAGAAACACTCAGGAAGTGTTTCTCAACAAAACAGTCTCTTTTGTATGTGTGAATACTCGTGGTTTGAGGTGCAAAGTGTGCTTGCAAAAGCTGATGTGCGGGTTTGACCCTTAGTAGGAGCTGGCATTAACACATGGGAATGCACTATGCTGAGCTTAGAGAGACAACTGAAGCACCCTGGGTTGGCTGAGTTGCAGACAAAGTCGTGTTATCTGCCATCTCCTCGATGCTGACTAGCAGTGAGGTTCTGGAATGGCTTTAGAGAACAGGGTTTGAGAGGAAAAAGAGTTTGGCAGGTGTCAAACCTTGTTTGTATTTATCACTTCCAACAGTGAAAGGATTTATAGCTTTAGTGTAGCAGGCTTTGTTCAATGTAAATTATGTATGTGAAAATGATTGTAATCTTCTGTGTATCAATAGCTGCAGTGGCTCAGAGTCTTTTCCTGTATCCTGCCACAAATCTGATGCCAAATGCATGAAAAAATGATGTTTAAGAAACCTATAACCCCTATAAGATGAAATTGTTTTCTGGGACCTTTTGTTGTATCTATCCAGTCTGGAAAGATGGGAAGAATATTAACCCCAGCCCCAAAATATTTGGATTATTCAGATTAGGTAAACTGGACATCTTCTCTTTTTACAGTTAGGACATATTTTCTGTTTAAGAATGTACTTGGAGTCTTCTCTGTATCAGGTCTTATATTCCCTTTTAAACTTGTAAATGAACATTAACACAAGTCACTGTGATTCTGGAATAGGAATGTTAATAAAAAGAAAGCATTTTCCTACCTTTTCAGTCTATGGGATAAAAACATTTGAGGTTTAAGAGCAATTAAGAAAAATCATGTTTTGAAAGGAGATAAGGAAACCAGTGCCAGTTCAAGTACCAATAGCATCTCACTGGACCCAGGTTGCTTTACAGCAATTTAGTGCTCTTGCTCTTCAGCATTCAGTAAGAGTTCCTCTAGGATTTTTAGGCTCATTGTGAAGTACCGCTTCTTTTACAGGACTGTTGCTTCCTCAAAACTTTATAAGAGAAAAGTAAAATACAATCTTGATGCAGAGGAAGGAGGAGCAGAATGGAAGGAAGAGATGAAGGANCAGTCCCTAATAGCCTATGGATTTAATGACTGCAACTTTGAAGAGTGTTAAGCTAAAGTGAAGTTCAGAATGGCTTGTTAACTGGGTTTATTAGCTGTTGACCTTCCCTTTCAGCATAATAGTAGCAGCCAGACTGAAGAAAGCATTAACGTCCTCATTAGCATTTATCTAAAGATAGTCTGCTGCCCATTCCACAGTAAATTAGCTCAATCAGCCATAAAGAGCCTGAGAAACGTTTTCTCACATACCTTTATTCTCTTTCTTGCTCCCTCCCACCCCCACCTTTCC
>WBNH01002709.1:419746-654847 GCA_013401255.1 Urocolius indicus | reverse complement strand
GTTGCTTCCTCAAAACTTTATAAGAGAAAAGTAAAATACAATCTTGATGCAGAGGAAGGAGGAGCAGAATGGAAGGAAGAGATGAAGGAGGAGGAGTTGTGGAGGCTCCTTCCTTGGAGGTCTTCAAGACCCACCTGGACGCGTTCCTGTGTGACCTGATCTAGGTGAAGCTGCTTCTGCAGGGGCTTGGACTTGGATGATCTCTAAAGGTCCCTTCCAACCTTGCCATTCTATGATTCTGTGAAAGTATCAAACTGTTCTCTGGACACCATAAGCAGTAACTATGGCATCCTAAGCTTGTAATTGCCTGATCCTGTAGATTTTCCTTATAGTGAGATGCATCAGTTGTCCTTTGGCCCTAAGGCTGGGCTACTCTGAGCCCAGGAGAATGTCTGTGTTAGAGCTGAAGTGTGCCAAAGCTCTTGGTCCCCTTCTCCTCCTGTGAAACATTCCCATGGGCAGGAAGGCTCAGAAAGTGGCCTATTTATGACATTTCCATAGGATTTTTTTTTTTCCCCAAAAAAATATGTTTACTATGTTTCTGTTCACTGAAAACAGGTCTCTGCTGCCAGTTGTCGAGGTCTGAGCCCAGCTGGCAACAAAGCCTCACCCCCCGCACAACCCTCCTTCTGTAGGATGGTGGAGGCCCCAGGGAGATGAGAGGAGAAAAGATCCCCAAGGGCTTGCAGATGGAGACAAGGGCAGGGAGGGCTCACTGCTAGTGATGGTTTTGGGCAAAACAGACTCAGCTGCTCAGCTTAGGGAAGAAATAAGAACAGTTTAGTCTGCTATCAACTAGAAACAAGACAGAATACAAAGCCAGAGTATGATGATGAGAAAAAAAATTACAATCAGCACTTTAACATCTCCTTTCCCCACCCCTCTTTTCTTCCAAGGGTCCTGCTCCTTGTATCTCCACCTCCTCCCCCCTCAGCAGCACAGGGGACAGGGAATAGGGGCTCTGTTGGTCCATCACAAAACATGTCTGCCACTTCTTGCTCCTCAGAGGAGGAAGACTCCTTGCATTCTTCCGTTGCTCCAGCAAGGATCCCTCCCACAGGATACAGTCCCAAAGGAACCTCTGCAGTGTGAGTCCTTCCCTGGGTCTGCAGCTCCTCACAAACTCCTCCCCGTGGGTCTCCTCTGCAGCAGTACAATTCCAGGCACCTTCTGTTCCAACTCTACCTCCCCTCAAAGTCCCAGCCCCTCCAGGCACTGTCTCACCAAGTGTAGGGTCCTCCATGAGCTGCCAACAAATCTCAGCTTCACCATCTCCCTCCACGGGTTGCAGGGGGACAGCCCCCCATCGCCCCTCCCCACTGAATGCAGAAGGGTCTCTGCTCCAGCATATCTCCTCCTCTCTTCCCTCACTGACCTGGGGTCAACGTGGTCACTTCTCCCTCATACAACACCTTCCACCACTTCCCAGAAAGAACAAACCTCCTCTTCCAGCTGCTGCTTCTTAAAAGGTGATCACAGAGGCACCATTGCAGCCTCTTCCCTGTACCAGAAGTGGCCCCACACAAACCCATAACACCATTACACCCTGTCTTGAACCAGTAACTATTCAGTATTTCATGTCTGATGTAGTATTTTTCTTACAGTAATGATCAGGAGCCAAAAGTTTGACAGTCTCAAGCAGTTAAAATGTACACTCAAGCTCTAAAATTTAAGAGCTTGATCTTTGTAAGTACTGTTCCAGATCTAGCAAAGTACTTAAACATGTGCCTAATCTTGAGGCCTTGGGCAGCACCATTAACTTGAACAAAACTCTCCCTGTATTTAAAGTTAAGCTGGTCCTGAAGGGTCGTGCTGTACCAGAGCAGGAATACTTGGCATCTTGCAGGATAAAGCCATAAAAGCAGCCCAGTTTATTAAGGCAGCTCAGCTTCTTCAGCTGTTCTTGGTTTTAAGAGGATTTTCTGAATGGAGTGATTTTCTTTGCTTCTGGAGAATCCCAAGCGCTGGCTGCTGCTGTGTTAGGTATTTCAGCTGTGCTTCTGGAACCTACATTTTGGTTTCATGCTTCAGGGAAAGTTCCTTTCAGTAAGATGGTGGAAGATTTTCACATAAAAGCAATGTCTAAATGCTGGAAGTTTGAACAATTTTCTTCCTTTATTCTTTATTATTAGTGAATATCAGAGTACGTTCTCTAGTGATGAATTTGAAATTTACTACCCAAGAGGGGTGTTTCCTTGTTCCTGAGGGTTTTTTGGCCCCGGTTTTGCCTGTGGTGTGTTTGGAGTTACAAGTTAGATTTGTTCAAAATACTGTTGCAATGACGGTGAACGTCAGATGCAAGGTTATTCTAACCTGCAACATTACAGAACCATCTAAAACCTGATTTAATAAGGCTTGTTTAATTCTAATAGGGATGGACACAATATAAAAAGCTCTGCTTTAGCTTGTGAGCAGTTGTACTTGTGCCAGTCGGGGTCCTGGGCTGAAGAGGGATGCAGAGGTGTGGGCAGCATGTGTGCTGTGTGCCAGGGACTCCTCGCTCTTACCTTGGGTCTTTGCATGAGGCTGGGTGAGGAAGATACCTGCAAGCATTAGTATCCTTTGGCCTATAGCTCCACCAAGGCAGCTGCTGTTCATACCAGCATGAAATTCTTTTTACAGAACTTGTTTTATTGCCCTGGACAATTAGAGCCATATCCCGAGCAGTCACATGCTGCTGTGTTGTGTTACGGTGTATGGAGGGGTTGAGAAAACATAGAGTGGAACACACACCTTCTTTTGGTGTGTGTTTTTCTGGCTATACACAGGGGTTTTTTCCCCTCTAGATTAAAGGGAAACAATTTTGGAGCTGTAGAAAAGCTGGTCGGTAGCACCATCTGCAGGCAGCTAACCAGGACGGGCACCGCACGCTGCAGTGCCGGAGCTCGAGTCCTGCTCTTGCAGGGAAAATAAGGGACTAACAGGCACCTGGAAGGAAGGCAAAGTCGGGCATGGAAGGCCGGTGCAGGGCACTTGTGGAGGGGGCTCGGTGGATGTGTTCACATCCTGCAGCAGTGCAGTGTGGAGAGGGGCATCCTGTGAGACTGATGGCACTTCCCAGGGCTACAGGTGGGCACACAGTGACGTGATGCAGTGCCCAGACTTTGCTGCCTGGAGATGGAGGTCAGGACAGCATCTGGAATTTGTGCTTGACCCTCAGACCTGCCCCTCTTTGCTGAGCCAGTGCATCCCTTCACTGTCCTGAACAGCTGAATTAGCTCAAAGTTGTGCTTTACTTGACTTGTTTTGCTCTGCATGCCAAGGAAACACTCTGAAGTTTAAACCTCGCTCTTTTACTCGCTCTTAAATGCAGCATCTTCAAAGACATCACATGGAGTAAAAGGCCTCATGAGCATATTGCTGTCAGGAGATGAAATTGTAGGGATTTCTCCATTCCTGCTTTGCCCCAGTGAGCCCGGCAGCTGCCCTTGGTGCCAGAGGGGATGTGGGAGCCCAACCGCCACCCTGCAGCCCCCTGACCACCTCCACCTCCTGTGGGGCCGGTGCCAACTCCCAGACCCCACAGCCACAGGGGAAGGCGAGTGCCAAGGCTGGAGCTGGCACGAGGGGAGCGGGTGACCCCTGTGTTAAAGGCTGGTCTGTGGTCGGAGGGCAGCCTCTGAGCCCTGCGCCCACCCGGAGCCGATGCCACATCCACCGCTCACCTTCCCGGCATCTCACAGGCCGGGTGTGAGGCTTCCCCGGCTCTTTGCAGCAGATGGCACTCTTTAGTTCTGTTTCAAGCCCTCTCCTTCTGGAAGTTTCTCTGGGAGAATCCGTTTTAAAGGAGCCTCACCGATTTCTCAGCCTTGTTCTCCATGAGGCTTCATGAAAGCTTGAAAAAGGCCATTGCTCTGGGAGGGAGCCAGCGGTGGCACACGGGCCCTGCGAGGCCTTGGTGAGCCCAAGCCATGGGCTGGTCACACTTCTGCACAAATTCCACTGGGTTTTTTCTACTGCTGCTGTATCAGTAACACTGACCTCTCGAGGAAGCCCACCTGAGGACCCAGTCCCTCCAGTACCTTTCTGATTTTCTTTAATCCACAGTGGAAAATCCACCCTTCTGTATTCTTGACCCACTTTTGTCAGTCTCATCCCTCTTTGTGTCTCCCAGCCCCATCATGGTGTTTCAGACAGTTACCTGAGGTAATGAAAAAGCGATGATGATAACAAACATCCCTCCCAGTTTCGTGACCTTTCTGCATCATGAAGGGGAGAAAAATAACGACTACAAGCTAAATGAGCCTTCACAAAAGGCATTGGTTGTACTCCATCTGCACAAATGAGGCTTATATTTAAAACAGATTTGCTGCAAAAAGAGCCATGATTGCGTGGGATGCCATGAATGCCGTCATGCGAACCAGCAGGGACTCTGCGCTGCCTGTCCTCCCACCCCCTCTCTCTCAGATGCTGTTGACCATAATTGCAGGACAGATTGCACAAAGGGCTCACTCCTGCAGCCGTGCCTGCCGGTGATTGGGCCGGGCAGGATGAGGGGAATGGTAATACGTGTCAATAAGGTACTTGGCTCAAGTGGCTGCTGAGCAGAGCAACGTGAAAGGCTGGTGGTATGGTTTGAAAGGCTGGGCTTGCCTGGCTGTTAGGCAGAGGGACTCGTGGTGTTCTCACGTTGTCTTTATACACTGAGATGTTGTCTTCTGACCTTTGTACCCAAGCCAGTTCTGTCACAAACCTGAATAAAGCGTTGTATGTTAAAGCAGGTGTCAGCCCTGTGACCGGCAGAAGTTGTGCTCCCTCCTGTGTGAAGTGCTGATCTACAGCACCTCAGGCATCGCTCTGCAGGATTCTGCCTTGTCTCAGGTCACTACTTGCAGGGAACCTACATTTTGCATTAAAAAATCAGGTGACTCTGTGTTCGCATGCCTTTACAGAGGTTACCTTTCAGGGAAGGTCAAAGTTTCCCAGGTTTTTTCCTGCTTTATGGATCTGCCTATAAGAAGTGTTTGGCTGATTTCATTGTTTGGGGTTATTTATTTATATGTTTGGCTTCTATTATCTTTTATTACATCCCCTCTTAGATGGGATGCTCTGTTGTTTCTTACTAATTGCAACATGGTTGCTCTTCTGAGAAGAAACTGCTGTCCATGGAAGTTCACTTACAAGATGTCTCCACTCCATAAATCAGCCCCAGGATTTTATTAGACTGTTTATGTAACCTTAGTTTATGTGCTATAATTCTTTGGTGTGTTGCCTAGAGTAATTCCCAAAGAGGATGTTTGTTCTTGCTTGTAAATTCTTTAGTGCAGGCTTTTCTTATGACATCTTTGCTCTCCTTCACTTCCCTTTTCGTCTTTTTTGGTTAACACTTGGTAGCATTGTAAACTCCACTCAGTAAAAACATAACTTCACGTTAGTTACTCACACATCAGGAGGTATGATTGTCTTGAAAGTGAGAAGGAATAGCTTTTTAGTTGACTTTATTGGCTTGATTTTCTTTTTAATGGACATGAAGAAACTTTCACAGAATCACAGAATCTCAAGGGCTGGAAGGGACCTGGAAAGCTCATCCAGTGCAACCCCCCTGCCAGAGCAGCAGCACCTAGAGCAGGGCACACAGGGACTCATCCAGCTGGGTTGGAATGTCTCCAGAGAAGGAGCCTCCACAGCCCATCTGGGCAGCCCCTGCCAGTGCTCCCTCACCTCAACAGGGAACAAATTCTTCCTTGTGTTTCTTTGGAACCTCTTCTGTTCCAGCTTGTACCCATTGCCCCATGTCCTATCACTGAGAACAGCCTGGCTCCATCCTCCTGGCCCTTTTGAAGTATCTAATCAAACAAACCCCACTGATTTTCTTGTGCAGGTGTCCTGTTTGGATACCTTTGAGTGAGCCAGCTTTGTTTCATAAGGCACAAAGCGCAGAGTAAAGTGGGCAATAGAGCACAGGCTTTCCATCTGCAGTCTTGTGAAAGTGATACATCTGCATGTAATTTCTGAAGTCACCAGGACTTCTTAGAGGCTTTAGCTGAAGCTTGTTCCATCTGTTTATAAAACTGTAGCCTAAAACATCTGATCAAAATCAGCTGTACTTCTTTTCTGAAATCACTGCGTGGCCACATGCAGAGCTTTGCCGTAAATCTGAAGAGCCGTCATGGGAACAACTGGGTTTGGGGAGAATGTGGGCATCTCTCCTTCAGCCTGTGCCCCCTGTATGTGCTGGGTGAGATCGATTCACATCTTTTTAACTTCTGGCCTGCTTCTGGGGCTCCCGTTGAAGCAGTGTGGCTGACCCTTCCCCACACATCACTGGGCCATGGCAGCACCGGCGTTCACCTCTCTGCTGAGTTCACATCCCAGCCTGGCTTGAACGTTGTTTTTCTCTCAAGAGTCATCCCAGTTCGCTAGTGAACCAAAGCGTGTACTGTATTAGAAACCCTTTGGATGTTAAAATGGAGGTTTTTTTTCCCCATATGAAAGAAATGAATAATCACCCTGATGTCTTTGGAGCTTTGGAGGAGCCTGCGGGTGCTATTTGGCTACATCACCTCTCCCTTCCTTACTGACCATATTATTAAATGTGAATTTTCCTACTGTGGCTGCCTCTGTCTTCAGTCACTGTCCCTGATCCTCCTCTCCTTTCTCCCCTGATACCTTCCTCTGTCCTTTCCCCTCCACACCCCTCCCATGAATACCTTCTTTTTGGTGAGTAGGTACCTCTGCCAGAGGCAGCAAATTCCTATTGTGATGTCTCTCCACTATCTGGGCTGTACTCTACAACTTGCTTTTGTTCTCCTTTTAATTTCTTTCTTTTTTTTTTTTCCATGACTAATTTGACCAAATTTAATCAATCATAAATGAAACAAGGGAGAGCAGTGCGTGTCTATTAGATATTGCTGTCCCGAGGCCGAGCCAGACCCTGTTGAGAAGAAGTGGCAGTCCTTCAAAGAACCATTATGGCTTGCAGGAATCTGTAACATATTTCAGGACAGCCTGCTTTCTCTCTTTTTCTCTTCCCCCCACCTCTGTAAACATATGAAAGAAACATGAGAGAGCATTAAACCACAGAAGACAAATCATGGTCAGAATAAATATACTGTTTGCTAGCAAACTTAAAAATACGCTTGTGGATTCTAGTAGCTGTAGGCAAGAGTTGGATATTTATTGCAACCAAGGCTTACTGTGGTTTATTATGTTTATAAAACAGTTTAATACTACTTTTCTTTTAAAATGAGTTTTTAATTTAGAATAATTTTTTAGGGTTTGTTTCCAGAGTACAGATGGCTGATCGCTGCGGGGGTGCGGGGTGAGAGGGAGAAATGTGCTTGTGGGTGTGTTTTAAAAGCGCTCCCAGATGGAGTGTATTGAATGAAATTTAAACCATTGCCCTGTGAACTACAAGTGTGATAAATATAATCAGTCAATCCACAAAACCACGGAGGAGGGGAGGGGAAGCAGATTGATAGGCACACGGCAGGGAGGGAGACGGTTCGAACAGCGTGGCCGCCAACGTCATGCCGTGGCACCATCGTGAGCCTCTCTTATGGAGGGGTTACCTGATCTGCACCAACATGCCAGGAGCATCCCCCACCTCCTCTGCAACTTATTCCAGTCATTTAAATCCTCCAAGGGCAGTATTCACATAGGAGGGCTGAAGAAAGGGAGGATGCATGCCAAAAAGAAGGCCTGGCTGCTAGAAGTACCAAGCTCTTGGAGCATTTTTCATTTACTCAATCTTAACTACTTTGTAAGAGTTTACAGATAATGGTGTTCTCTTCCAGAGTTTAGTGTAGTGCAGTGTTTTAAAAACCCATAGATTTCCTTAGAAGGATTTGTTTGTACAGCCTCTTGCCATGTTTAAGATGTGTAACCCACACTGAATAAACTGTGCACAAGGGTTTTTTGGACAATGCAAGAGAACAGGTGAAGGAAATAGAGTGAATTTTAATTGCTCCAAAGTTGTGAGATCTTCCAGACTCTGGGAAACAATTTGCAGCTAAAAATGATCTATGGGCTTCGAGCTGAAGTGTGGGAAAGTATGTCTGTGTCCTGACTTACAAATGAACGACGCAATATTCCCTCTCTGTTAAACTACAGGAGACAGTGTAAGACAGACACTTGGTTTCTCTTCTTTCATTACAAACACGTAGCAGCTCAGCCTCCTTGGCTCCCTTCCTGCCAACTTCCATCAAAAATAAAGTCATCTCTGCCCTGGCCAGGATAAATGTCTGGCCAGCTCATTTTACAAAAGGATGTGCTTTGAGCAGGGCTTATTAGAAAGGTGACAGTTTGCTTTTTCTCAGCCAATACAAGTTTAAGGCCATGTCCACACTTGCAAAATTTGGCATGTTTTCTCCTGCGTTGTCCTCCCACCGTGCTTTCATCAGGCCTCATGTCTAGCTATAAAAAGGCCCAGATAGGCTTCCAGCCTTTCGCACTGCCATTTGGATCAGACATGCCTCAAGCAAACCTCGCTAGTGCTCATTTGCGTGGTGGTGTGTGCACAGAGCGGCTGGCACCGTTGCTGCCATCACACCAGTGCTGCTGAGCTGCCCGTGGCCGCTTCCCGAGGGCAGCCCCGGTGTGTGCACACACCGTGAAACTCATTTGTGCTCCTCTTTTTTTTCCCAGCAGCTGCCTTTGTGCTGGTGCTGGTGTGCTGTGGGGAGGGTGGCTCAGAGCCGGGTGCCAGCTGGCCCGAGACACGCGTGCAGGCGCCCGTGGTACTCTGGAGAGCTGGTACCCAGTGCCAAGCAAGCTCAGTCATTTAGATCACTTGGTATGTTTTCAAGAGACTAACAGAGATGCGAAGCCTCACTTGGGCATCTGACACTTTCAAGAGATGATTAACAGGAGATGGTGCAGCAAGGATCCACCACAGCACTGATGATTCCTCTCGGTGTTGAAATGGACTTTGTCTGATGAGATGGGTCAAACCTTTGAAAATCCCAGCAGATGAGGGTAGGGGACAACAGGAGGGCACCTCTTCATGTGCACACGAGTGGGATAAAGAGAAGAACATAGTCTTTGAAAGTGATGACCAACTTCCTGAGCTGAGATGCAGGATGCCTTTGAGGCACGACAGTCTGTTTGAAAGGATTCAGCCAGCAGCAGTACAGCAATGAGGAGAGAATAGTTGGATTAAAACAGGGCAGTTAGCAAATAAGAGGGCTTCTGCTTTTCAAGTACATACGTTGTTGTTGATAAATAGAAATGCAGGCTCAAAGCCTGGGAAGTTGCTTTCTCTGTTGTCATGGAGCTGTCATTCGCATTTGTAAAAGGATGCGTATCACACGAGGACAAGGGTGCTCATATGACAGAGAGCATCATCACAGTTGGCATCCTTGTGGGTAATATCATTAATAAGTCTAATTGCATTGTAGGGCTTCAGTTTCTTATGCCAAATGTTATTTCTCAATAGCTCTATCAATTACTGTTGTGTACTAACACTTGTGTATCTGATGCCTGGTGTAGCTGTGTTAGGCAAGAGTAAAGTAGGTATTCCTTAATTACATGCAGGTTTGCTTTGTGGAGAAGCAAACCTGCCCTCCAGGTGAACATAATCCTTGCAGTATTAATGGATTTATGCTTGTAAAGACCTATAAGCAAACTTTGTAAAAAGACTTCCTTTGCATATGTAAAGTGAGCTTGAGATAGTAGCCGTAATTAGAAGAAGCCATTCTTCAAACCTCATGAGGGAGGTTGGGTCATACATAAATTAAAAGTGGAATTCAGCATAAGTGCATTTAACAAATGAAGGCATGCAATGCAAAAACAGTAAACTTGTTAAGTAATAAGAGTTTCAGCATGCCTTTGGTTTACCTTGGGCTTTGGACAGTTTCTGCACAGAATCTCTGAATTATTGTTAACATACCTGGTAATTTCTGTTGTGGCCTTCTCGGGTGGAGCTCGGCTTTGGTGGTGTGAGAAAGCAACCATCTGTGCCGTTCTTCATTTGTTTAAAGGAATTGTTCACTGCATTTAAACCTTCTTTTCGAAGAAAGTGTAAATTCTGCTCACCAGGGGTGAAAATTCAAGGGATGAGATTTGTAGCTCCATAGACAATCGAACTGAAGCGCTAGATGGTTGAGGAATTTACCCATAAAACCATTAAACAACAAGATCCAGAGGATTAGCTCTAAATTCTAAACCTACCTCTGATTTGCTTTAGGAGTACTAGATTTTCCCACGTGTAAAATAGAGATGTCTCTTTGGTGAAGCTTTGATCAAGCAAACACCTGTGTGAGTTACAGTCGTTCTCCTGCTCTGCATCAAACCGCTCGCTGTGCTCCTGAGACAAAAGATGCATCTCCGCTTCTCTCCTGCGTCACATGTAAACAGCAGGATCTCTCATCTGCAAACAGGTAGAGTTCTTAGCAAAGCAGAGTTGCCATATGGAGAACAAGAAGTCCATGTGTTTTCATAGTAATAGATGCCTCAGTCTGTGCCTGCACATCTTGGGTCGGCCTTTTCTTTTGTCCTTTCTCCTGGCTCGCCTCGTTGGATACAAAACCTGGTCCCTTGTGCTTTCTGCTGTCTCACGTACCCTTCCTGCAACTGATGCAATATGTCTTTTTCCTCTTTTCCCAAGCTCTCTTGATCTGTCTTCATTTTGTTTTAAACTCTGAAACACTCGTAATGCAATTGTGGAGCTAAATAAACACGGTATTATGTTTGGGGATATTGCTTTCAGGAAAAATGGTCCAGTGCACAAATTGATAGTGGAGTATATTGCACTTAGGAAAGATAAACTGTGCACTTACTGTTTGCTAGAGAAAAGACTGCAGGAATCTTTGATTCTTTTTCTTTATTTATATGTAATTTAGATTTTTTAGTCATGTATATGTGTTATGTGTAAAAGATCAACACCCATGATGAGACATTTTAAAGAGCGTGTGTTGTCATCGCTGTTGTTTTCCAACCCACTTCCTTCAGGAGATCCCTGAGAAGCCTAAAGCAATCCCAGCTCCTTCTTCTTTCTTTTTACTTCCACCAAGGTTACTGGTATACCTCTTTAGGGGGGGAAAAAAAAGCCAACAGGTTTCTTGTGATCTCAGTACCAACGAAAATGAGCAGTAAGTCCTTTCATTGGCTGCTTTTTATCTTGTCTATAAAGTGCTGTTAGTGACAAAAGGGAGAAGACGACAACCAGTTTCCTTTCTACCACCGTTGTTTCTCTTTCCTAACTGTTTTTTGTTCCTTTTTTTACCTAGCCACCTCTCTGTCTTTTGATTATAAGGTCCTTAGAAGCAGAGGCTTTGCTTCCTTGAATGTCTGGAAATGAGACATCATATCGGGAGTGCCAGCACAAAGAAACAACAGAAACAAAACAAAACCCAAAAAGGGATCAATTTGCATACTGTGTCACACAAGTCTACTGCACTCCACTTCCAAGTTAAGTGTGGTTTCGAAGAAGATATGAAAAAAGGGGACAGGTAATGAGGCATTTAAAGACACACAGCTGTGTAGGTAACAGTTCCCTGGGTGGAGCTGTACCTGGGAAGATAATAGATCCAAGATTTCCAGTTCTTCAAGCATGAGCCTGTGCTGCTTGATCAAGGACTGTATTTGAAGTAGTAGCAGGCTCAATTCTCCATTTTCTGGTCATTTTAGGAATCCACACTTACCTGGTGTAACACTTAAGTACATGAAGAGCAATGCAAAAGCTGGAAGTCATTGTTGACAGTGCACCCTCAAACACTCAGTTGCAGATGACACCTAAATAGTATGTTTTATGCATAGCACGTGACATTCTGGCAGGGGAGCAGTCTGTTTCCTTCCTCTTCCAAACAACTCCTGGCTGTTAGCAGCCATATACAAAGTTGATTCCAATGTGTTGGGCCCTGAAAAGAAAATCCCCAAGCGTGCTTCCATGAGTTTGCCTTTTCATTTATTCTTCTGAGCTTTTCTTAAAAGTCCAAAACTGTGCTCCCAAAAGTCCAGGAAGTGTAACTGACACTACAGCCTCACAAGGTTCTTGGGATTTTGAAGGTGTATGTTTCCAGTGTCTCACAGAAGCTTGCGAGCACAGGGAAGTCAATGAGACCTTTGCTTCCAGGTTGCATCTTCCTTCCCAAGAACATCACCATTTGTATTGCTCCCAAGTAGTTCTCAGGAAGGAAGCACTGCAAATCCTCAAATTGCAACAGCAAGAGAGCTTAGGAGAACTTGCCCGATGGTCAAAAGGAGTCACAAATGAATTGTGCGCACGCAAAAAAAGGGAGTTCTTTGCGTGCCCACCTGGAACCCCAGTGTCCTGACCATTGCCACACTGCCCAAGGTTCAGTAAAGCATTGCTTCTTGGTGGTTTGTGTCTGTCATCCTATTTCTATGGTCTCAAAAAAAGAGAACAAAATTCAAATCTAGCCAGGATACTTGCAGACTGTGTTCTGAGTTCAGTGTCTCCCATGCTGGCAGCTCTGGTTTGTCTTTCTGCCCATCATAGGTAAAGGCACATCAGCTAAGTGCCCAAATGCATAACTCAGCTGTTTTGTTGTTTGAGCTGCAGTGGTCCAAGGACATAATGAGGCAAGGTTTGTAATGTAGATCATATCTTGTGCTAGAGTAATTCGGAGCTGGTTTTATTATGCCTGTCCTCACCTGTGCTTCTGCCTGATGCAGAGAGTTGCTAGGGAAGACCAGGCACTGTAGCAGAAGAACTGCTGTCTTTCACCTCTGAAAGGGGAGCTTCACCAAAGCTAGACGTGTTTGATCGTTCATAAAGTGATGTTCTTAACAAAGTCTGTTTCTTGGGACTACTTCCATTATAACTTATAGTGGGTAAGAGAAAACCACTTAAGTAGAAATACATGTTTTTGTCATTAATTTTGTAGCTAAGCATAGTTTACTAGAAGTAGGTTTACTTTTGCATTGCATTCTTTTTCTCTCTGTCAGAATCCACCACGTTCACCCTTACAGTGCCTTTATTATCTGGCTGCCAAAATGAAAATCCTGCTGATGACAACTGATTTTTCTGGTGGTTGTGATGACAGATCTGTGATGTTTCGAGGTTTTGCATGCTTGCCCTCCCTCTGACTTCCCCCTCCCCTAAGGAGGGTCCATGCCAAAGAACAAGCTCTTTGCCTACGGCACTCATCATTGAACCTTCAGATCTACCAGTTAATATTCAAAACATTTTCTGTTTAAATTAAAAACTTGCTCCCTCTTAATCTCCCTGTTCCCCACAAAAATCTCAGGCTCAACCTCTTATGCTCCAAAATCTAAACCCAAAGGGTAAATGATCTTCACTGAAAGAAACTAATCAGATGCAGGAATTTACTTAATGGAGAGATTTTGGAAATAGATCTCTCCAATAATAAAAACTGAAAGCCTCAAAACACTTCTGTGCTTTTTGAAGTCTTAGCAGGAGGTACCAATAGACATCTTCTGCAGTAAGGATTTAGCCTAAGTTTATTGAAATCCATCTATTAGGCCCAAGTCTGTTCACTCTGGAGGCAGCTGGCCCCTAAATGATTTCTGTCTCTTTGAAAATCTCAGATATAGTCTCCAATACATGAAGCTGCATTTGATTTTGGCACCTGTCCCGTGTGGATGCCACTTGTGTGCCGTGTGTTTGTACCCTCTATAACCCAGTAAAAGTACTGTCTGCTGAGTTGCTGAGTTAATGAAGTGCAATGTCATTGTATAAAGGTGTTTTCTTCATGGATGCATTTTAGAAGATCACCAAGGATAGGTTAATGATGCTTCTTTGCATTTCCCTTAAAAGGCTTTACAAAGGTGATTGCTTATTGAGCAGCCTTAGCTGAACTATGAGGGAGAACTGAAAGTTTTAGAATGCTGGTTTGTTTTCTTCGTGTAGAGCTTAGAGGCTTTTGTCATATTTTTCATCTTTTTTTTCCAGTTGTTCCTCTCATACCTGTTCTTCCAGCCCTATGCTCTGTACCTACAAAGGAGGATGTAATGAGAATATGACAGGTTTAAATAAGAAAAGTTAGTGGGGGGATTTTGGAAACTGAAAAGGTGAATTGAGAACCAAAATATTTGGTGCATTATACTGGCTCCATCTGCTTGTTCAGTTGCTGTCAGAAATGCAGAAGTGTAGGTAGGCCTTTGTGTGGGCCTTCCAAACAGATGGAAATTCAGCTCCTGGTATGTATATCCAAAGCTGTCCTTATTAAGGTTTTTGCTTTACCTTCTGGATGCAAGAGAAAAGTCAGAACGTGGCTGAGTCAATTTAATTCACCAGCTATGGTGTGCAGGTACACACATGTGCTGAAGACACACAGCCCATTGGCATCAGTGAACTTGTGAGGGTATGGACCACACGTGCTGCAAGTCTCTCTGAGGCAGAGGAGCTCAAATTGCCTTCTCTGAGTAGGTCAGGAGGGAAGCGTGTGTTTGGGCTAGAGCACAGAGTCAGGGGTTGCCTACAGGCAGTTAATCTCCTTTACTGTGGATGCAGGTATTTAATTCTTGTAGATGCCAGGCTGTGAGGGAATTATAGACAGTGAGGGAGAGGGGAGCAGATTAAAGTTACAACATACTTAAAAGCCCCAATACAGGATTGGCTTTGCTTTGGGGGACTGGGGAGGTGAGGAAAGCAGGATGGAGACAGAACAGCGTATATTTTGCTTTCTTTTCATTACTCCTTTTATGAGCTTATGAGCTTTTTTTTTTTCCTCCTCAACGACTTCCTCCAATGAAGGAACATTTTTCCATCAGGAATTTCTCCATGCCTGCCTTGGGGAATAGCAGTATTTCTCTCCATTCCTCTAATCCACTTCCCCTTTCTGCCCACATTTCACACCTCTGAGAAAATCCGAAGGCGCTTCATTCCCTGCGCCTCGTCAGTTGGCTAAAAGTGTCGTCAGGGAATAGAACCAAGAGCTGTTCTGCAGCAGAAGGACAAAGTCTCTCTTCAGCTCTGCTTTACGCCTCGACTCCCAAAGCACTTTAAGTCCCAGGCTTTCATTTCCAGCCTGGCTGGGCACCACGTACAGTGTCACCAGGAGATTCCTTAACCTGCTCAGGCAATTAACATCCCTCCTTTGCAGGGTTTCTATTAGGTCTTTCAGCACTTGAAAGGGCTTCAGTTCGCTGCTGGAATGTCAGCATAAGGTTTTAATTTTGGAGTCATAGTGGGAAATATGTCTATAGAGCTTTACCTAGAAAAGGGTTAATGTGACAGACCCAGACTTCTCCTAGAGTAAAGCAGGAAGAACTATTTCCATCATAGTAAATAAAAGTGCATTAAAAAGACATTTAGTCATGGGAATAAAAGCTAAAGAAACACATGCCACATTGGGATGGTTTATATTAGTGTCATTAACTCCTATGTTTTGGAATAACTCCCAGATGAAGGATTATGCTGAAAGTAGGAATTAATGGCACTAATGTAAGCCATTCCGTGCAGTGTGCATTTCTACCTTTGATTGGAGAGGCATGCAGCGAGCAGTCAGTCACGCAGCGAGGCTCTGCACTGCACAGACTATGATTAAAAGTTAGTATGAACTAACCTTGCTTTGGGACAAGGGAGCTTTATCCTCTAGAATTAAGACAGCTGGAAGGAGGGTTGAAAAATCCTTAAGTAACCTCTTGTAACCTACCATTAAGGTCTTGGGCTTCTCAGGAGTCAGTCACCCTGATGCAGAGAAAAATTGTGTGAAGTGCTTTACTGTGGCACAGCCTGCAGACTGTAACAGTGACTACAAAGGCCTTTCACCAAAATTCTTCCAACGTTTGCAGCCTAAAATGAGGAAGATCCTTTGCAGCTCCCAGGTAGACCTTTCAGGCAAGGGAATGATAATATCAGTGTGGAGCACAGCAGAGCTCCTCTGTTAGTGCAGATGAAGCAGTAGCAGTTGGCCCCTTTCACTGGCAGATCTGCTCCTTTGGGGAGCTTTAGGCCAGTAGATTTTCTGGGATGTTTTGAGTTCCAAGCCATTTTATTCTCTAGACTGTGAATTCCACCATCAATAAATGACAACACTGAAGTAGATGCTTACTTCTCTCACCCCTGTAAGACTTATCACTGTTTAGGTTGGGATGTGTGAAAGTTTGGGAGCAACTTAGAAGCATAACTACAAGAAATTTCCATCCTAGTGAAAATCCCATCTGTAATATTTGTATCATTGTACTATCTGTTATATATGCCATAGTAACATTTCATCCATATCTTGAGCACAGAGCCTGTAGCCCCAGATGCCAACAGTCCTACCTTCCATGGACTTCCCACAGATGTGCTCTGCCCTGGAGTGGGAGCTGCTGGGACTGCCACAACCACTGCTTTGCATGGTCACAAGTAGCCTTACACTGATTCATGGAGGGATACTGTAAGAGGTACACAAAGGGCTTACAAGCCTTTGCCTCATGGAGAGACTGGGACATGTTTGAGCAGGGAGCTCCTCCTTGGCTCGGGCACTAAAACCCTGATAAAGCACATGACAGGAGTCATCATCTCACTCTGAAAGTGCAATGGTTCAGGAGACGGAGACTTTTTCTCTGTTTTAGTCTCAGTCTGTCCACAGAGACCATCTCTTTTCTCTGCCTCATTACCCCATTTGTGAAGCACCTATAAATTCTGCTGCTTTTCCTTACTGGGATTTTGTGCTCTTTAATTCCTTTATGTTTGTGATAGCCTCAGACAGTGCACATATAGGATCAATAAATAAATGATGAATATAATTATTCCTTTTGTTTGTGTATTTACAAGGCTATGTAGTTTTGTGCACCATTTTTAGTGCTGAATTTGGAATGAATTCTGTTGCCACAGCTTTTTTTGGTGGCTTCAGAAAGGTCAAGGTGAGGTAATTTCTTCTCTGTATGGTTTATATCTGTTTTGCTGTGACTGAGACAAAACCAGCTTTGACCAAATGCCCTCCCAAAATATGATCAGTTCAAAGTTTAGCTTTGCTTTTTGCATTTTAACATATTCTTTTTCAAGTGGATTTGGAGATGAGTAATTTACTTTTGGGTGATCTTATACCCACCACCTTAGCATGTCCTCCTCAAATGGTCTATCATCCTAGAGAAAATGGCTTCACCTTTTCTTTTATTGTTATTTCGTCAAACCTTTTAATGATACAAGAGCATGATGACAGAGTTTCTCTGTGTCAATACCATTAACCACTTAAGAGAGAAAGAGGGAAGCAGAGAATATATCTGTATAATTTTGGAGTACCTTATGTACATACTGACATTTACCACTGTACCCTCAAAAAGCGAGCAGAGATTCAAGTTATCAAATGGCCTTGCCTGTGCAGCTCTTGCTAGGCATGCTTAGCTTCAGGAATGAAAGAGTCTGAACATCTTCAATATTTATTCTTCACAAGGCAGTTATCCTCAGTTATCCTTTTAGCAAGTCCCATTTCTCCGTGTTCTGTCATGGGCTCATTTATACTAGGCTGATTTAGTGCTAACTGGGGAGATTAGATTGCCCTGCTTGATGCTGTCAGCTAAAACTGAGTCAGTGTCTGTATACTGTGGCCCAATTGCTCAAAGAACCTTACCCTTTTCTGTATTGCTCATTCTATTAGATACAAAAGCCTTTCTCACCCGGCTTTTGTGCTGGGGTCAATTAGCTCCTGAAATAGCTCATATAACACAAATAATAATGGCAGCACTAATCCTTTGGGCAAGCTCTATACAATGGCCACTTCTGGCCCGGAGGACAAAGAGGGCTGTTTATCTTCACTGCACACAGTCTGCAGGACTTTGCCCAGTCATTTGCAGAAGAATTTATTATCACAGAGGTCATAGGTGGTTTGCATTGGAAGAGATTTCCTACCTTGCCACCATATGGGACGTCCTTGTCTTATTCCTGTAGGATTCAGCAGTGCTTCAGGTGACTTGGATCACAAATATATATGTTCAGATAATGCTATCTTAGGTAAACACGGGCTTGAAAGATATTTAAAGTGAAGACTAACACAGCACGTTTAATGGTCTTTCTGCTGTACACAGAGAGAACTATAGCAGGAGTGATGTCTCCTGTAAGCTGCCCTCCAGCCTGAAGCTCCCACAGTAACAGTCACATCAGAGTATTTCAACAAAGGAAAATTAGCCCGGAGACAGAGGTAGAGTCTGGCTGTACAGTTGTTGTGTCCAAGCTCCTACACTCCAAATAACTTAATCTTGTCCTTTTTCCCCTTATAAATGATATCTTAAAAAGCAAATAGAAAATGAGCTGGTTGACTAAATTAATAGCAATTTTTTTCTGTATGTGCCCTGAAGGAAAAGAGTTGCTCCTAGCCCAGGATGCTGCAGGTTAAAACCCTCTTTGAGTTGCATTTTAAGATTTGAGTATTCAAATCCTTTCTAAGGGGACAGGAATTGAAATGCTGACAAACCTTGAGCTGCAGTTAACCTTCCTGGACATAAATAGTACACAGTTAATAAAGCACAGTAGTTATGAGAGAGCAGCTTACGAGACAGAAATGAAGAGGTGTTGACTTCCTTTGCCTTAAATATCTCTGCTGATCTTTTAGCACCAGAGTTAGTGTGTGGAAGTGGACACTGTATCCAGGTAATCCGTATTGCTCTTCCCCTCACAGGAAGGTTTGAGTTGTGGTTCTGGTACAGGTATCACTTGTGGGAACCTAGGACAGGAGGGGAATGATTTCTAGATCTCATACAGGAAAACAGCATTTCCCACTAAGCACTTTTCAAGGCTCAGATATCTATTAATTTTAGCTATTGTTGGTTTGCTTTTTCCAGAAGAATGACTTGCCTTCTCCTTACACTGAGGCAGATTCTGCCATCATTACTGGGATAGTTGCATTGTATTTCTCTTGCCTTTTTGTTGTTTGGGGGTTTTTTAGGGTCTTAAATTATTATTTTAGATGTGTTCTCTCTCGTGCCCTGGGAAGCCTCATGCTTTGCAAGCAGTTGTTTCTGTTGGCTTTAGGGGGCAGTAGCTCATGAGTTTCCGAGTCCTGAGCTTTCCATAGGATTTCTACAGGACCAAATCATCCAAACCTCCATGGCTGTGCTTTGAGCCTGCAGACCCAGTGTGTGCTGGGAACTTGTGTAGCCAGAGGCATCAGCAAATGGTGGGGTCACGAGGAGAGAAGCGTGATGGCTTTTACAAAGCTCCTTTCCAGTGTGTTATGCCAATTATAGATCACTTGCTGGGAATTTGGGTAGGCCATGTGTTGCCTTTCTGTCTCCACTGTTCCTCTTATCTTCTCAGAGTGCCATATGAATTTGTCCCGATGACTTTTATTTCCATAGTTTCTCTTCCTGTATTTTCCTCAGTCTAGTTTTGCCTGGGTTTTTTTATCTTCTTACTGATGAGAAGCAAAATAACAGTAACTTTTCACGCTCATATAGACACTTGAGATGAAAGTGGATGAGAACAGAACATGGCAAGCAAGTTGTACCCATAGTGTAACGACCATTATAGCAATTGCTTTAGTTTAGTTCATTCTCAGTAATAAGATTTGCTAAATTTTCAAGGCTCAGCATCGAGGAAACTATCTTTTAAAAGAATAACAAGAAGATATGTTTTAAAATATCTCCTTCAGCCTTGGATGAATCTAAGGGTAGATGACACGTAAGTCTCTTGGGGCGCAACTTTCTGAAGCAAGTTGGATGAGCTTCCCCGGTTACTTTTTCATTAGAGAGGAGTGTACAGTGCATGTTCAGAGTGCATTAATGACTACATCATCAGTAATAAGTTAGGCTGTTAAGAGCTGTGTATGATGCTATTGGATCACTGTAGCCATTCTGCTTTTATTCCCTTTTTTAAAATTAATCTGGAGTCATATCTTGAGAAAGTCAAAAGCCTCAGAGGCCAGAGGGGGAAAAGAGCTGGATGGCTGGCTAGGAGAGAATAGCAATAAATTTCTGAAGAGAAGAAATAAAGCGTCACATTTTTTATATCTCTCTCACCTGATCTTTATGTATTTTATCTGCATCTGAACTCCAGGATGATGAGGAATGTACTCCTGAAAGATGGAGGGAAAGCGCAGTGTTGAGTCAGACAAACTCATAAAGTGCAGCGTAAAATGGACATTTTAATAACTACAGGAGCAGGAGGGCAGATGTGCAGTAAAACGTGTCTGTCCCTTCTATAATCTTCTGATAAAACTCTTACAGCTGACCTGCTTCCCAAGCAGTACTTGGTTGGGCATTGGTGGTTGCCAAAGAGTGTTGAGTTTGTTTTGTTCTTAACCTGATTTCCTTTTCACTCCGTCATACTGTCCCTATGAACACCATGGACTACCTCCAGTTGTGTGTTTATCTGCTGGTTCACATCTTAATACAACTCCTGTCTTACAGCCTGTCTCAGCATTGATATGAGAAGAGCCAAGCCTTCATCTAATCATTTAGAAAATCAGCTGTATTTAGTGACTAAAAAGATTACTTTGGTCTGAAATATATCCTTCGCACATGCTGTTCTCCATTGCTTGTCCAGCTGGTTTAGTTGGCCTGTAGTCAAGTGTGTTTGAGAACCAAATCCTACTTTAGAATATTGACCTTTTCTTTATTAGACATCGAATTTCATCCCAAGAGTTGGGGCAGTTTTGCTTTATGAAATGTGCTCCCTCATCTGTTTCTGTGTATTGCAAGAGATGTTGCCACAGAGCTCCTGTCTCTACGTATTAGACTTTGCCATGAAAAGATCCCAGCTTGTCTTGGACAGATGATGATTTATTTGGTAGCCTTTAAAGGATTCTGACACAGTCATGTAAACTGGCTTATTGTTTTCTGTTTCAAGCCATTTGAGATGAAATGCCTCATCCACATATAAAATAACCCCGCTGGTATATTATTTCAGCTCTTGGTGACTTACCTGGGGATCCACACTTTGTAATTATTATGAATAACTATCAGAATAAGTACATGTTTCAAGGAGAATTAGCCATTTGGTTTGCTGTTTTGTAGTCAAAGAGGATGAAGATGTGCAAAAATAGACATCTTGAGCACTACAGTCTATTTTTATCCTGGCTTAGTTCACTGAGAGCAATGTGTAAACACTGCACCAATTATTTCCAAACAGCAAATCATCATCCTGCCACCTGTTTAAACAGAATTTTACAGCTGACAGTCATCTCCTAGAAGAGACTCTCTTCCAGGGCATATTTCATGTTCAAAGTTTAAAGTGTGAAATTAAACACCCGTTGGGGTTTGTGTCCAGTTGTGCCTCTGGCTTTCCTTTGCGTCTTAGTTTATTCGCCGATAAATTGGTGGCTGTTGCTCGCCTGTCTCACAGGAATGGAGCGAAACTCGGTGTTTGCAAAGCTGTTTGGTTAAAGAGATTATTCCCAATAAAAACTGGTTCTAAACATCTGAAAGAACTGGACAACGTTCAGATCCCAGATGGACATCAGTGGCTTGTGTCCATAACGGTTATTGACAGTGAGAATTGGGGCATGATTTTCATAAAGGCTGAAACATGGGGTTTGTTTTTTTCCTCATCTGCCTGAAATTTGGGCACTGAACTGTAAATTGCTGCCTTTTTTTTGAAGCCTAAGCTTTATTTAGCTTACAGCTGTATGAACGAGTTATTTAACGGTAAGCTAGTATGTGGATTCAGAGAAATAGCAGATTCTCTGTGGTGACTGAGTGTGTGCATCGTTCTACAACAGTAATTACAGGCTGCCTTACCTTGCTTCCACCCAAAGGTGGAAGGCGTAAGGGTGGGCAATTGTAACAGAGCTGCTGATGCCCTTAGAATCTATATACTCATTTCCAGTGTGTTCTGCTTAGAAAGGAGGAAGGGCTTTTACACACTATAAAGAACTGCCTGGTCAGCGTTTCTGATGACTTCAACAGCCCCCACGAACTTCAGGCAAATAAATACTTCCTTCAAATTTACAGCAGAGCAACTCGTTGTTCTTCCTTCTTCTATTGCCACCATCGTGCAGTTTTATATAGTTGCTCCCAGTAATTCTTATAACAGTTCACAAGAAAAAAAAAAATAAAGGGAGAGGAAAAAAAAAAGAGGAGTGTCGTGGAGAAGGCCTTTGGACTGGCAGAAACTGGGAAAGTGATTTTTGGGCTGGGGTGTGGCTCGGTGCTGCTGTGCTGTCAGCATGCCTCCCTCGTAGCTCCTTGTTGCTACAGGGCCTGATGCTGGCAGATTACAGCTCTGTAGCTAGTCATTTTCGATTTATTTGAACCTGTTTCTCCAGTCTACTGAGCTTTTGCTGGCTAGCATCAATTCAGACACATTGCAATTCCTCAGAACCTCTACCCCATCAGATGGTTCGATCTGTGAGAAATTTAGCTAGAGGCGCTTAGACAAAAAAGAAATATTGTGGCTGGGGAAGCATTTAAGTTAGAGGAGGCAGCCAGGGCTGTTTTATTACTTAGACCTCTGTCACCTGTGATGACCCATGAGAGTGGAGAATATTGATCGCTTGTCACTCACAGCATTCAGTAGATTGCATTGACAAAGCTTGTCAGGACTCTAATAGCAGGGTTAGTGGCCTTGGCTGCAACCCAGGGGAAAACTCTACAGTGCCTATTACTTGGCGGCCTTTAACTCTTACAGAATTGGGAGTGAATGTTGACAAAAGTGAAGGAATCATTTTGTAGTTACAAATGCCCTTTCCTGCTCTGTGCTTTGTTTTGTGTTTAATTTCTTTTACTTTTAGACCTCTTGTCTTCATCAGCCATGCTGCTTTTCTAAGGCAGGGACATTGGTTGGAGATGTTTGCCTCTTCCATCAGCATGAACACGAGTGGTCGTGGAGAAGCCAGCTGGTCCCTCAGCCCTATGTTGCTGGATGTTGCCATGTATTCTTACAAAGGAGATGGAGAGAGAGCTGCTGAGCCTGATACCTGCAGCCACTTAAAAATAGTTATCAATCATCATGGAGTGAAGATTAGTGAACCATCACAGATTTGTGTTTATCCTCTAATCTCTGTCACTGCCACCAGCTCTTGTTAGAGAGATGGAAACATTCTGTGGTGGATTTATGTTGCTTTGACTTTATCTTCCCTGTCATCTTAGTGTAGGAGTAGGACTTGATTATCTGAAAATCCAAAAGAAATGTGTGTGTACAAATACATATTTCTGTACTGGGGGACAGAGAAAGCCCCTGGCAGTTGGACTAGATGATTGTTGTAGGTCCCTTCCTAATGAAATATTCTTTCCATTCTCTTCTTGAATATGCAGCTTAGACACTGGACACTGCAAAAATGTTCAGCTATATCTGGCCATTCTTGGTGTTTTGAACCTCTTTATAGTTAAACCTTAAAGTAGAAAACTGGCAGTGAGGTCTGTGCCATGCCTCGGCTTGAAGCGCTTGTGTCTCCCTGACTGCCTGGGAATGGCAGAACACACTCAATTAGTTGTGAATGGTGTGAGACAGCAAAAAAATCAAGCCTTAATGTCTCTCAGAGAAATTAAGAGCTCATGAAGGGAGTCAGTGTGTGAAAATAATTGCTGAACGTTTGATGTGCACACACAGTTTCTTCAGCAGTGGCCATGGCAGAAGCGACACGACTGCCACATCATCACTGCCACGTTCCTCTTTCAGGCCAGAACAGCAGTACAAAGCAGAGCTGAGTTCTGCAATGGGGGGAGGTTGGGGAAGATTTCTGGTTACCTGTAAGTACAAAATGAAACATTATTAACTCATTGAAACATCCAGTGAATTGGTTTTGGTTCCTTCTTATTTATTTTTGACTGTGCTTTTATACCAATTCACATGCTGTTGTTTGTTTGAGGGCACAGAAAAAAGTGGCATTTAAGATGCATGTTTCACCAGTCTTTCAAGGGAAAGTGGTCAGTAGTGTGTAAGAAGTGAATTCCATATAGAAATGGAACAAGAGAGCAGCTGATACCATTGCATATCATTTTCAACCAAACTTAAGTATGTATTCATTGACAAATTTGGCAGCTGGAGCTTTGGAATGTAGCTGAACTTTTCCAAAGACAACATTAGGGCTGTGGGATTTTCATGTGTCTCCTCTCTAGACTTTTTGACTAAACATTGTGCTTTGCTTCCAGTAATTTTCTTGATCCTTAGAAAGGGAGTGTGAAGGAGGGATAAATAATTGGTGTCTCCTTGTGATGTGTTGTTCAAGGAGTTGGCAAGAAGTGTGAAAAGGTAGTTGGAGGTCATAGGAGATCTACCAGTTTGTATTGAATTGGGCTGAATTTAGATGGAAAACAGGGATCACATCAAAACCTAGTCTCTGTTTCTGAACCTCTTATGGGAACTGAAACTGCTTTATTCCCCCCAAGCCCCAAACTCTTCAACTGCAACAAGCTGACAGCAAGTGGGCAAAGCTCATCCTCAGCTCTCAAAGCAGTTGTCTTCCCCCAAAATATCTAATTACACAGCTACTCATCCTTCCTCCTCCATAGCAGCAGCACAGGCACTGTGCCATCCTTGAAACTTCTCAATATGCTGCTTTTCAGATGTTTAAAGCACTGATAGTTTGGTTTCAAAGATGCCCTGCTTGGCTTTGTAGAAGTTAATTATGACATTTTTGCATCTCAACAGCAAAAAATAAACCTAGTGGGAGAAATAAATGCTGCAGTAATTAGGCTGATTTCTGAACATGCTGATCCTGGCTGGGCAAAGCAGAAAAACATGTGAGTGTGTTTATTAAACCAAAACGGAAATGTTTCTCAGTCTCACTACTCAGAAACTTTCTGGAGGAAGGATGAAGCTGGACACCAGGCTTCAAGAACTTGCTGCACAAGTATTTCCCTTCTTACTATCATCAGGCATTAGGAGCTTCAGCTTTGTCTCAGAATTTAGACTGTTTCTTTTTACATCTACTGACCCATTCTCAAATTCTTCCAAACTTCTGTGAGAGGAAAGCCTTCCAACTTGAGTGAAATGTGTATCACACATGGCATGTCTTCCCCTGCCTACCTGAGCACAGGCTAGCTGGTGGAAAGAAGAAATTAATTACCTCTGTGACTTTGTCCCAAATTGAAACCTAGCTCTGGAAAACAGATGCCCAGGATATTAATTCACCATATCACATCAAGCCTTTAGTTTGGATTCTCTGTGAAAGGTTTTATAATTCATACAACCTGAAATAATTTACACCTAATTAGATTTTGTCAACTGAATAATTCTGTCTCACGCTGCTTCTGCAGAATAATTTAAGCAACTTCATTTTATCCTCAAAAAAAGTTGTAAATGTCACATTAATTGCACTGACATGAGCAACCTAAAGGAGAGCCACTTGGCAAAACAGTTTGTCAACTGGATGAGTTGTGGGCTTTTCACACTGGGTGCAAAGCAGGGATGGACATCAGCTCTGCTGATATTTCATGTAAGGTGAATGATTAACGTTGCTCTTCAGGATAAAGTGCAAAACCTGTTACCTCAGAGGTCTGGTGATACCTTTTTGTGCCTTGGATAATCCAGGAACTGCAGTTCCTGTTGATTGTCAAAGAGTTGGATCTGACCAGTCTGGATGGTCAGATCCCATTTTAGACCTCGGGGGAAGCCTTTTTTGTGAGCCTAGACCATTGGCACATTTCACCTGCACCAGTTTTGCAGATGCTCTTGAAGGTCGAGGTTTGTGTAGTGTTTGAGTTAGGGTCAGCAAGGTGGTCTCAACACTAAGAAATTATAGAAAGTTAGCATGGATGTGAGAACATGAAATGCCCCATGGTGCCACCCACAGGTGTTTTCCTCAGGGAAACACCTCCTCACATCTCCCAGACCTTGCCCAGGGCCTATCCAGAGCAGCTTGGACTGAAGCATTGTCCAGGCAGAATGTGCACAAGGGGTGAAGGAGATTATTCAGTGGGAGCAGGTAATTGGATTTGCTGACATGAGATATTAATTTTATGCTTTTCCTATTAAAAAGTCAAATAAAATTTAAAAACCCAAAATTACATGCACTCAGGTGAGCTTGTTACATAGAAGGTAAGAATTATCTACACTTGTATTTGTTACATTATTACTTCTTTTATTAAAATACTTGAAAGCTTGTTGCTTGGTATTAAAGGCCACAGGTTAAGTCCTACACTGGATTGTTATATGCTAAATAAATAGGGTCTATTTGCCAAATTCAAATTAGGGTAGATAACACACATCAAAGTAGGAGACTTCAAGATGTAAGAAAATGTTGTAACAGCTCTTGGAAAGGAATTAAATGTTACAACAAAATTAAAAGCAGCAGAGATAAAGCATATCTTCTGTGATTTTTGTAAAGTGCCATTCAGACTTCCTTTAATATCTGTAACATTTGAAATGTGAATCCCATTCTTTTTTTTCCCCCACATGCAGTAGTTAATATATATTTACTGCCACATTATTGATGTAGAATGAGAGCCAGAAAGCTTGATAGTGCTGCTACCTTGACCCATGCTGTTCATGTTGAATTTTTCACTCAGTGTCCTGATAGACCAGACTATTTTACTGTTGGTTCACAGTTTGCAGAGTGATATGCAATAGTATCAGACCAGAAGCATTCACTTATTTTAGAAGAATGGAAATGTTGGGAGGAAGGGTATAAGGAAATGACAGCTCCAAGAGCCTCGTATCCCTGAATGACAAAATACCTGTTGCTGTCTTCTGTTGGTTTGGACTCTAGGTTTTGAATGTGAGTTATTACCTATTCTAGTTTTAATTGCTTTTACCTGGATTCTCAGCTGAGTCAAGTGGTAACATCACCCTGGGGCTCTTCCCAGACAAGTGCGATTGTTGGGATAAGGCCTCATCAGTCCCCTTTCCCTCCCGTCTTCCCTGATGTGGTAGGATGGACACTGTGCAATAACAGCTGTTCTTTGTCTGTTTGGTTGCACTTGACCACTGAACGTGTTTGAAGAGTTGGAGGATTCGTGGGTGAAGCACAAAGCAAGGTGGTGTGGCTGGCTAGCAGTAGGTGAAGCAACCCCTTTTTCCATGCAATAAATTGCACATCTATAGACTTTTCCCTACTTTTTGAAAACACAAATGTACTTCTGAATGCATTAGAAGATTCCGCCTTCGTGACTGTGCCTAAGTAGGAGAAGAGATCTTTAGACAGGCCTCCCCATGTTGTTGAGGCTTGTCTACGTGCTTGTCTGAATGCTGTAATTTAACTGGGCATGCTGAGCTTTAATCAGCTTTAATGATGAGGATTCATACTGGGTAACATTGTAGTAACTTGCTGGTTTTCCACTCTACCTTGTCAGATTTCTTTTCTTTGACTAGGTGGCAGATAGACACGTAACCATGACGATAATCTTTAGCAACCATATTTCCAAGTAGCTTCTCTTCCAATATAATTTTTGATCCATTTTCTACTATTCTTGGCAACTCAAGAAATAAGAGTAGACAAGTTCCTTTCCATTTCTTTGAGTCACGGGGATGCATATGGACACACAGGTACCCATGTGAGATGGTGCACTGAGAGCCTGGGGAGGAGCCCATTGATCAGGTCGAGGTTCCTGCTGTTCCTGGATGGGCACTCAAAGCGTTTGAAGTGTGTTCAAGTCTCCACTTTCTTGAAGGGTTGTTATAAACTGGTTCTGGTTTTGGTATTGACTTCTACCTTCCCTTTCTTAAATGAATGAGAGATGGTGTATGTGGTATCTCTGATATTTATCTCATACTAAACCCTGATACTACAATGTGTTTGTTTTATGGATTCCAGCTCGAGTATCGTGAGGCATCACGTAAAGGGCTTTGCTGTGCCTTTAGGCACTTTGGGCCAGAGGCATTGGGAGACAAAAGAACCAAACACCTCTACAATTCATTTTGAAATGGATATGTTGAAAATTAATAATGTTGGAGTGTCTGATAGTTCTAGTAAGAAAACTGCTAAAAAAAGGCAGGGTGTTTGGAGATAACCTGCACTATTGGACAGTAGCAGATGCATGGGGTTGGAGCCGAGTTTTATTTGCCTTCATTCAAAGCAAGTGCACAAAGTGCATGCACGTTCATGTGTGTAGAGTTAAATGTTTCAAACAGATTTGAAGATGGGCACAATTCAGGTAAAAGTTCTGTAGGCTTTACCATAATATTTCTAGGTTTCCCCTAATTAACTTGCAACACTCATGCTGCCTTTGTACAGGTGCTGCAAATTATTGTAACCAGTGCAGTAGTTGCCAACAAAGCATCAGGATGTCTGATGCAGACCCTGAACTTGTCTCCCTTGAAGAACAGCAAAATTCCAGTTCTCTGGGGAGAAGTTTATTTTAGACAGAAAAACAAACTCTTTTTACCAGGACAAAAAAAACCCCTCACCTTTGATCATCCAGTCTGATGTTTTATATTCATCTCCTGTAGAGATTTATATCCATTAACTTGCATTTGAAATTAAGCCCCTCTCATAGAAAGGCCTCATTATTGATTTAAAGCCTTCCAGGTAGTCGAAGACTTACTGTGGCCAGATAGATGCAGTTCTAAGTTTTGATTTTTCCTTCCTTTTTATTTCCTTTCCTTATAAAAATTACATTTTATTTTCCTTTTGTGTTTCTTTTGACTCTCGTTTCCAGCCATAAGTACTGTAGAGCAGTCTGGGACATGACTACCAATATCTTGTGTAATTCACATGTTGAGAGCCTAATGCTGTTGGCTGCAGTCCTGATCTGTACTGCAAGATGCACAGATAGGATGATTTGGTGCCATCACATGAATTCGCATGGCTGCAGATACAGACGGACCATGTTCAGAGCCATAAGGTCCTGCATAATTTCCAGAGGAGCTGAGGAAGATTTAACATCAGGGCATTTACATTTTGTTGGAGATAGGTTGGCTCAGAAGCCCTAAAGCAGCCACCAAATCACCCAAGCTTTGGTGTGCTGAACCAGTGGAATGGTACTAACGTTCCTGTTAAAAAATAAGTAATCAGAGAAGCCTATGTTGTACCTCAGGTTTCTCATGTTGAGCACATTTTAGCTATAAAGCTAATTATTATAAGCATTTTCAAATTACTCCCTCCTAGTTCTTGTCTGAGTACCAAAGGAGTCTATGTCCTGGTTTTGAGTGGATAAAATCCTCCTCCTGGAAGCATTTGTTTATCATATTACAGCTTCACATGAGCTGAGCTCGAGCCTGACCCGATGTTAAGTGTCTGTGGTAGATTTCATTACATCCATATACTGGAAGTCCTGCCAATATACTGGCAGCAAAATCCTAGTGGAAAATAAATGGCAATAAAGAAGAGAAATGATAGCCTCTGTGAGTGGTGAGGAGCAGAGCTTTATTGAGACTGGACAACCCTAGAGATGTCACTTGGCATACAGACACGAGCTTAAGAGAGTGCGAGTGAAAGCTGATACTGGAATAAAGACTCTGTGGCACAGACAGGGGAATAATTTAATTAATTGCACCGAAATTTCTTTGATGAATAGTTATGTGGTGATAAGCATGAGGTCGAACAGTAGAATGAGTTTCAGCTTTTTAATGGTCCAGCACAGCTGCAGTTTTGGAAGTGTTCCCATTTCGTTATGTTTCCCCCCTCTCAGCTCTCTGGCTCGCTCTGTCTGCGCGGCCACGGCCGGGCCTGCACGTGCTCATGGCCCAGCTCGGCTCCTCGCCCTGCCCCACGCCTGCCCAGCCAGGGGAGCTGGCCAAAGCCACTTGGCTAAGGTAGCCACTTTGAAATCATTGCCAGATCGAAAGGAAATTGTAGGATGGTTTCTTTATGAAGCCTGCATTTTTTCCCTATGATGCTTTTAACGGGGCCTCCGCTGCAACAGCCCAATGAAGACTTTAATAAAACTTTCCTGGTCTCCAGAGGAGGAGGCACGTCTTTGTTGTTGGAGAGCTGGAGGGAAGGGAGCAATACAACACAGCTGGAATTTGAGCATTAATCCTATGATTCCTGAGCCATATTTTCAGACAGATCAATTACTCCTGGCTGTAACCGATCTCCAGCCATTTCCTCGCTGTGCGGGGCTCCATTTACAGTCACTTGGATGCTGCAGCTTGACATAACCTCCTGACTTTATTGAACTTCAGCTGTAAATATCACCCCTCAGACCTGTGGCCACTGTCAGCTATGGTTTACCATGACTCATTAACTGAAAAATTAGGAATAAGAGTTGTGGGTGGCATTGGCTGTCTGGCTGGAAGTTATATTTAGTACCTCTCTGTCCGACAGCCTCTACGTGAGAGCTGCAGCGTGCTTCATGTGAGCTACTGAATGGCTTGTGCAGGTCTGTACAGGGGCTGCCTCTGTTAAGGGCTTGGAGAAAGAGTCCGACACACTCTGTGGTGGGAGAGGAGGAGTTAGGACAGGCCACAGGGAACACAATTGGTGCTTCTTGGAGATACTTCCCTTATGACTTGCTCAGCAAAAGAGGAGAACCCTCTGCTGTTACCCCAGGCCTTGGGGTCAGTAAATAGTCTGCCAAAATGGATATGAACTCTTCAAAGAGAATGAAAGAAAACATGTAAATAGCCGATAAAACCTATCACCATCAAAACATTGTTTTTCAAAGTCAGCAGAGCTTCACACACCCCTTTGATTTTGATTTAGATTTTCTTACCCCTTCTTGTTGTTGGTTGGGGTGGTTGTTTTTTTTTTCCAATTAGAGTAATAGCTTGTTACTGTCCCTACAACAGCCTCCCACTGAGGCTTGTGTTGTGCCTTGCAACCATTTATTTACTGAGCTGTGGAAGCTGAGACCCAGATCCCAGTCACAGCCATCGTGTGGGCCTTGCTCCTGGTGTGTAACAACTTGGCCCCTCATTGCAAACTTAATAAACATACAATGACTTCTTTTGGATTTGGGTTGCTTGTAGCAAGGCCTCCATAAGGACTCTCCTCATCTCTTTCTTCTTTCAGTACTTCCTCAATATATCATACAATGCAAGATACTCTGTTATCTGTAGTAGCAGACACTTGTCCTACTCTCCCTTTCCAGCCTAATTCATGTGGCTGTATGTTAATATCTGAGTTATTAAGGAGGGTCATTGGTAGTATTGCAGGAGAGTCTTGTGACTTTGGCCTTTGCCAGCAACTGAAAGTATCGGAGGGGGGAACTGCGTGGTTAGTTCAGTTAGTTGGTCGGGTTTCTTTTTTCTTTCTTGGAACTTTGCCCATCTTATTATGAGTTCTTTAGAGAAATGAAATGCAGCAGTAGCTTGAAGAAATCATGGACACTTTCCAGCAGTAAAAGAGCTCTGGAGTCAGTATATAAGCTCTCTCCCCTGGTTGCAGTTAGGAAGCCAGTTGACAGTATAATAGGCTTTTGGAGGGGCCACGGTGGTTTGTGTGTTCTGTTTGATGTTGCAAATACTGAGCCCTCGGGGAGATCAGGAAAAAGGATGTTCTGTTCTTTAGGAAAGGAAAAGATTAACCTGAAATGTGAACTGAAACTTAGGAGCTCTGCAAGACTTAGGTGCACCAGAGATGAGTTTGCTTACTATAATGGAAATATCTTCTGTCTTGTAACAAAGGCAGGCAAGTGTTTTTGCAAGGATTTGGTTAGAAAAGTCATGTGTATGTGTTTATACAGAAGTAAGAGCCACAGCCAGGGCTCAAGGTAGGTGAATCTTGAAAGCATGTCAACTCCCTCCAGCCAAGTTTCTCACAGTTTGGGTGCTTCTCAAAGTCAGAGGCTTGTAACTGTTGTCAAAGTTTGGAAAAAGTGCTACTGGTACACATCTCTTTTCCCACTTCTGCTTCCATTTATACCCAGTAGATTTCACAGGCAGGACAGAACATCTACTAGCACTTGTGATAGAACTGTGGGGGATAAAAAATATAAACCTTTCCTTTGAGAGAGGATCTCTCGTTCATTCTTAGTAGGTATTGGCGAGGACAATGTTACGTGTCTTTCTGTCATCAGAAATTTTATTTTCATATCCTTATCGTTACCTGCAAATTCAAATATAGTGTTGGTCATGCTGTTCCATGTAAGCTGATGCCAATCTGACTAAGTTTCGTCTTGGATAGATCTAAACCCTCTTACTTTCAGGGTTTTCTGGCCATTGGAAATGATGGCATATGGCAGGTTTCTGATACTTCAGCTTACTTGACCATGATTCAGACAGAGGCACTGTGAAAGATGTGTTTACTTCCTTTGAGTCAGTCTTTTACATTGTTCACACAACTTATTTTCCTGAGAAGCTTTGTGATTTCTTCTTTTTGAGAGGTGATCACAGGAATCTGGTTCTGGGGGCTTCTTGTAAGGATATTTGCTAACCTTTTTCTTTGGATATTGCTTCTGCTTCTTCTTTGCATGACTCTGTTCCCTTAAGACTGAATGATAAAGCAATGGTTAATGTTTGATGCAGGGAGTTGCATCTTCAGTGACTATAGACAGATGGGGTATTGGTTTTGCTCTGATAGGGAGAAAAGAGGCATTGTTTTAATCTCCCTTATACATATACAGTTAGACCAAAAGTTCTGCTTCATAAATAAGTTAGATGGCATTAGTTAGGCTTTCAGTCATCCAAAAAGACTGCAGAGAATTGGAAAAATGTGATGCCTGGGGTGCTCTGCAGTTGTTTCCATCCTGTCTGAACTTGTAGGAGCAGAACCTGTATGTGGTGTACAACATGTGCCTGCAATTGTGAATATGCTTGTTTGTATTTATGACGAGACGTGAGATAATTGTCATTTGGGAAGAGGTTTATGGCTTGTTTTCCTGTATTTCTTTTCCACTGCACTTAGAATTATTGACAGATTGAGTTGAACCAATTCTTACTTAATGTACAATGATACCAGGAAAACAAGTTCATCCACTGTAACAGCCTATTTTTAGTGGCCTGTGGTAACCATAACATCAAAGAATGAAAGTACCTGAGCACAGTTGTAATTACACAATGGATCTTAATCTGGGGTGGTATTGTAAGATAGGAATCTATGACACTTTCAAACTGAAAAATCAATAAATAAAACTTCAAGCACTCTCTGCACTTCAGATAATGGGCATAGCGCTAGCTCTTGCATCTCTCTCTCTCAAAAATGGCATCCTGAGCTTTTAAAACTTGCGTATCCTGCTGGAATTTCCCATTTAGCAGGAAAACTGTGCAGAGCAAACGCTGATATTCTCATCTTGCAATGTTTTCCTCCTTCAGGGTAAATGGAGTTTCTATTTCCAGTCTTGTATTTCACAGAAAGGGGATTTTTTTTTTTTAAAGTTCAATGTTCTCCTGTTTACTTGAAGGAGTTTTAGATTTTTGTAACACTATGTGCTTACAGAAAATACTTATTATCTTCACTTATACTATATTATTATCCCAGCATTATCCCTTTCCTCTTAGCTTTGTAGCAGCCTAAACTTCAGAACAAGTTTCTGCTTTAATTAAGGCACAATGTTTGGATCACTGGAGGACAGGGTCTGCAGCAGCTTTATTCCTTCACTCTTTTCCCCTTCACTCCAAATGTATCAGTAAGCATGACCCCAGAGATTTTCCCTATAGTTTTGTCATGTTATTTCCATAGCAGAAGTCAAGGGAACAATGGTGAGATCATCTCCCTTTAAGACAAGCCTCTTTCTCATGTCTCCCTAAGCTCTTTGTAGCCAATCTGGAAAAAAAACAAACCTCCACAAAGCTATTACAGCCATTCAGGTTTGGTGCCTGCTCTCTTTCTGGTGGGATTTCTCATTTTTATATATTATTTATATAGGTGGACAACACACTTCATTGGATGCCCAAGGTTAGGTATTTTGAATACTTTGAAGCCATAACTAGGCACAGCATGGTGACTTCAGTGGAAAAAGTGTGTAGTTCTTGCTGGACCTGATGGGGCCCTGACTTAAGCATGCTGAAGCACACTTACAGTGAGTATCATCACAGTACCCAATGGTAAGGACAACTTCATGTTTAGGATTCTTCTGTGTAAGTATCATCAGTGATGCTCCAGAGGTAGGCAGTGAGCATCCATTGGAGGCAGCATTTTCTCAAAGGGAAGAGATTGTGCTTTTCCAGTTAAGTGCTGGTTGCTCCCAAGCCCAAATCCCAGAGCCAGTCTTGCTAACGTTGCCTAAAGTGCTTTCTATCCTGAGAACTTTTTCAAGAGCTATTAGAAATCAGAGTAGAGAGTTCCAGGCACTTCAAAGTATTCCTTAATGAAACTTTGGCTAAAGCAATGTCTTAAAATAGAATGCAAGATCAGCGTGCTATCTCCAAAAAGATGGGGTTTTTCCTCTTAAATCCCTTAGAATTTATGAGGTGGGTGTGAGCAAAAAGGTTGGCTCCAATAAAAAAACTAGCTTTGTAATGATTAGCAGGGGCCCAGTATAATTTAAGATATTCTTTACAGTTTATAAATACAGGCTCATAAAAAGCATAGATATAAGGAAGCTGTGACTTTAAGTCATTAGAAGCCCAATGGTTTGATAAAATAACAGGAAACAGACAATTTATTATGAGCAATCTCAGTAGCTCTGGATTATCTATAAAACTTTTATGGCCTTCCCCAAGTGGCAAGAGGCCATAAAACTTGCCTGAATGAGGGACTTGTTAATTTACTTGTTAAAGCAAATTAAAAATTTATAAGCGCTTTTAGGTAAATGAGATCTTCTCTCATTGCTGCCCTTGCGGGCTCAGGAGTCCTGGGAGGAAAGAAGTGGTTGCGCTCAAACATCACAGCAGAACAATAAAAGCTATTAAATTGGTTCAGTTTATTACTACAGAGCCAGGCAGCTGTTGCCATGGTTTGCTGTTGGATGCCAGAGGTTGACAGCGTGGCATTTCTGTGGCCTTAATAGGAAGGTAATAACTGTGCCTTTCACCCAGCCCAGCCGCTCCTTCCGTGCCTCGGTCTTCCCTCTAGTTTTTGCGTAGAGCTCTGGAAGTCAGCCTTTGGCCTGCTGCAGAAATGTCAGCATCTCCTTTTATCATTCCACTTCTTAGTTGTAGAATAGGTTTATGAACACCAGAAAAACGTGCAGGGTTCCAGCTTGCCTAACTAGCACACTGAACAGCAAAGGAAGTCTTAATTTAAACCATTGCTTCTGCTGTAACTAAACGCAATGATGAGAAAGATGGGCTCGAGCAAGGAAAATGGGGCTCTTGGGCATCTCAGAGCCATCTTTGAAAACTGCTAAAATGGATTCAAGAAATGTTCCTCCAGATCACTTCAGTGACAGCGTCTCACAGCAAATGAGCTCCAGCTGGGGAAGCACCATGAGGAGTTACACTTTGTCCTTGCAGCTCCAACCCAGAAAAAAAAATACTATGAAGAAATAAAGTTCCTGTTGAAAAGCCTTGATACTTAGCAGAAGACCTGTTTCAGGTAAGGCTTTGAAGGAGGAAAGATCTAAATCAAGCTGCAGTGAACTGAACAAAGCTTTTTCCTGAACAGTTCTTCTATAAGCAGTTTGTGTCTACCTGTAGTTATTTCCCTTTTGTTCAGGAAGGATCTCTTACAGATCTAATACTATTTATACATTGAGTTAACAGCACTTCCATGAGGGAAAGTGTGTCACGAATTCACAAGATTTATGTTGTGAACACTTCAGGTCATCCCATACTTTCAAGAGTCTTCAGATGGGCACCCAAGAGCAAGCCTGCCTGAACAGTCAGTTGTCTAAACACAGACCACAGCTTTTAATGCACATTTGTTCTTTATGTGTTTTATTTAAGACACATTTCATCTCAGTATAATTCGTATGGCTATGTAATTCCTAATGGGTATTGCAGGTGCTTTCCTTCAGAATAGGAAATCAGAGAGAAATATGTGGAGAAAGCATAAAAGCATTGCCTTCAATATAGGCTTGAAAGAATTGGGGCAATTTAGTTTTGAGAAGACAAAATGGAGTGGAGATACCAAGAACAATCTTCAAACACAAGAAGATTGCTGCTGAAGAGAAAGGGAAACATCCGTTCTGCAAATCCATGATAGATAGGATGAGGCCATGCTGCAGGCAGGAGATGCTGCAGGCAGGAGAGGCAGTTGAAGATGGCTTTTTAAAGGTAAAGATAGCGTAACGCTGCACTAATTCACCTGCAGTGGCTGTAGAGGTGATTGAGTGTCTTTAGCAACAGTCTGGGCTGGATTAGCTGGTTGTCTGCATGTCCTGAGTGATACGGCTACAGTCAGTCCTGGGCTTAGAGGGATGGGCTTGTGGGACTGCCTGAGTCTGCATCTTTCTCCATCCTCTGTGATTTTATAATGCTGAGACTCCTCAGTGCTGATAGACTGTAGGTAAGATGAGTACTCAAATACTTCAGGCAATGCTGCCCCAAAGTCTTTTATTTCCCATGTGGTTCCCTGGCGAGAGACAGATGTTTAGCAGGACGCTTTTCCTGCATGCTGCTAGACCAAACAAAAGTGTACAATCTCCAGGAATTCAAGTATAGCCATAGTAATAGTCTCGCACTTCCATCACTCAAGAGCTCTATTATAAATATTTCATGGAAAAACTGAATCATAAAAGTATTATTTTTGTAGTGTGCCAAGAGTAGATCCAGGCACTTGGAGCATATAAAGTATGAAAGTCACATTTCAATATCGTGCTATCCTCACTAAGTACAGTGTTAGTCTGAAATGGTCTGACATCTAAAAATAAGGCCATGCCTTCAAGGTATATTAATGGCGGTTGTACGGCTAATGGTTACATGGCAAACTCCCAGTACGTTCATTTTAGTGTGCGCGTTTCTCTGAACCAGATATGACTGGCTGGAAAGGTCTCTTGAAATCCCATAGGGCATCCCCAGGGACACCATTTCAGCCATATTTCATTGAACCATGAGTGGATCTCAAATGAGCCAAAAGCTCGCTGTCTTTCAGTGGGGTTATGCTCTTGCCTCTGCTAGGCACGTCTGAAACTCCCAGCCTTGATCCTTGAAATTCATAGTGATGACAGTGCTCGAAGTCAAATGATTAATCTTTCATGTCCTTTCATACCTAACTACCGTTCCGGTTCCACAGTTTGGAAACCTGAATTGCAGATGGGTTTGTAGGTGTTCTCAGCCTTTCTGGGTTTGGCTCCTAACCTGTAATAACCTATCTGAGCAAAGGTAAAAATCAAATTCTGAGGCAAAGAGAGTGCTTTGTTAAGGCTGAGCCTTTGAGATGGATACAAGCACGTAGAGCAGGGTGTGACAAGGATGTGATCTGTTTTTATTGTAGGTGGTGGGTTGTGGAATTATCTATGGAAATGCATAGTTATTGCTGGATGTTGGTTGAGCCTAGCATGTTATTTCTGGCATAAATTAGAGGGAGGGAGATGTCTTGCAGCAGTTAATGTCCCATTGGTAGGGCATCGACTGGCAAGTAAAAGACTCAGATTCATGACCTTGTTTCTCCTGACTTGAAGTGGTAGCTACAATGTGAGTCTCCCTTATTCTCTGTAGTTGCAATACAGACATTTCTTGGTGCAACATGAAGTCCTCACTGAACACCACAAAATGAATCCAAGACACAAGGTCCTGCAGCTGACTCCTATGTTTTCTCAAGGTTTTTTTTCAACGTTTATTAGTTTAGCCTTGCAATTCCATGTTTACATAAATTACATGATTAAAATCAAAACAGGAACCTGGACAGAATGTGGTTCCTGTTAGAATCATTCCAAGTTAACCCTTTTGAAAATCAAGGGTGCTTATGGAGCTACCTACATGTTTAGTGAACAGCAAGCATGAAATTCAAACCCATCAGGGCTCTTTTGTAGAGTGCTAGGTGATGGCAATGAATATTCAATAACATCAGCCTTTTGCCATACCCTGGGAGCAATGAGAATGACTCTCCTTGGCTTGATTTAAATCATAACCTGCCAAATTGGTGAAGACCTGCAGAAAAGACATCAGTAGTTATAGGCCGCATATCTGGTTAGGGAACATATGAATCAGATAGCTTGGTGTCTGTGGTGTACGGACATTTTTTGTAGCAGCTATTTTTTTGCATTAGTAAAGCTTTGATGAATACTACCCTGTGTTCTTATCCCAGATGAGCAAAGGAAGTATAAATTAGAAGCTCATAAATATAGGATCCTCGTTGCCTTTGAAGAAATTTTCTGTCAGTATGGTTTGCGTGAGAATGCTTTCGTTGGCTTCAAAAAATGCATTTGGTTTTTGGCTAGACTATCAGTAATGTGTAAGCCAGAATGTTTTAAAGTAGATATCCTTTATCTGAAGTAGATACAAACCCCCTCAAAAAAAGGCCGTGAGATCTGCAAGGGGTTAATTCATATGTTCTAAATGAAAATGGAAGTAGAAAATGAATTCCCTTATAACATCTCCACTCTGTGTGCAGATCAAAGCCAGCATAGGAATAAATTTATGTCTGATCGTGTGGACGGTTTCAATGCACACTGGCGAAATATCATGCTGATTGCTGATTGAAAACAGTTGTTAATTCTCTACTTCACTAAATTCAGAGTGGAAAAACTTTCCTTAATAAAGAACAGATTGAAGAGAACCAAGACCTTACTGTGTGGAAATTAATGGCAGATGCATATACTGGTAGTTAAAATGTTTCATTAGATGTTAATGTCTTGCTGTGTTTTTAATTGTTCAGAAATTAGCCTCTAGAATATTAAAACCATCTGTTTGTTATCATGATGAAACAGAATACTTAAATAGTTATTAATTTTGTGGTCTTTTTTTTTTTCCTTGTCTGCAAAACTTTGATCTTATGAGATTTCAGTGGATGCTGGATGCAGAAGTGAAAAACAATTTTAAAACACCTTGGTGCCCCAAATATCAGCATTTGCTGCCTGCCACCCATATTTTGCATGCCTGCTTTATTTCACAAATTATTATTCACTAAGGAGAAGTCGATGTTTTTCAGTGCATGGGAGGAGTGTGCTGATGCTTGCTGAGCCTGTATAATGGTTGATTTAAACTGTAATATGGTGCATTTTCACATGCTGATACTTAAATTTTTAAGTCTTGTGGGTCATTTTAAAGCCCGAATATTTCAAAGCATCGAAGGGATTCCACGTAGATCCATCAGCACAGGGCTTTATCTTCAGTTCTAATTATTTACAACAGTTTTTGCATCTTCTTTAGGGTTAGGTTTTGGAGAACTTGCTGGTTTTTCGACTGATTTGGTTTTGGGTTTTTTTTTTGGTTGTGCTTTGACTTGTGTTAGGTTTTGAGGTTTGGGGGCAAGAGGGAGGATTATCACTTAGATGAACAATAATGGGCTTCTTGCAAGTCCTGATCCAGGTAAATATTCCTTTTTGTGAGAACATACATCAAATATATTTCTAGCACAACAATGAAGATAGGCTTCTTTTTTCCCCCTTAGCTGAGATGAATTTAACCAAGTGCTTAAGGGAGGCTGTAACGTGTGTGTATATGCAGCTCTCCATTGTGAAGAGCACAATTTGTAGTACACTTTGTAATGCTTGTTAAACATGACTTAAGTGTGAAAATTTATTCAGTAAGTCTAAACATTACTTAGAGAGCCATTAACATATCTTTCCAAGTGATTTTTGACCTTTTCCTGAATAAGCACTTTGCAAAATATTAAATGTCAGAATGAGGATTATTTCAAGTGACCGTAATTTGATAGTAGTCCTGTGTTATAGGGGTTTTTGCACTTACCTTGAAACAGTGATAAAACTCCACTTACCTATTATATGACTGTGTTTTCCAGATGGATAACTTTAGTATAATTTTAAAGTATATGAAAGAGAAAGAAATTTTTTGCATTATCATTATAAGTTGCAGAAATATACTTTCAAGTATTTATAGTGGACAACCAGTTACCTAAATGGATTCTGTATTCCTTAAGTCAGTGGAAATGTTCCCCTTGATTTCAGAGCATGTTGGGATCTTGCCCTCATTCCTTGCCCTTCTGTTGAGGCTGCCAGCACAAGGGCTGAAAACACTAGCTGGCAGAATGATTGTCTGGAAATGAAGCTGGGCTTGAACTTGGACAGAGGCAACCAGCTCATGAAACATAACAAACATTAAATCACCTTTGGTCACTGTTGAAAAGGAATAGACTCCAAGATGCACCAGGAGATTTTTTTGACATTGGCAAATAGGAGGACTCATTATTTCAATTGGCAAAAGCAAGGTGAAAGCACAGGGCTGCAATATATTTCACATTATTTCTCAGGATGAGAGATAGGCAGAAAGAAAGAAAGTAGAGCAAAACCAAAACCCCAACAACAAGCCAGTGTTGTGGAGAGTTTGAAGGCATTCTAGATTTTTCAATCCAGTTGCAGCTGGTTTTTTGCAGGGCAAAAAATCAACAATATTTAAGACGTGAAGTCAAACTGTGGTTTAAGGATATAATTCTTCAGCGTTTCTTTTCCTGGTAGTGCCAGAGTCCTTGCCTTCTCTTCCCACCATCACCTCTTTGATCATGCCACATTGAACTCATCTGGGTTAGAAGCAATCCGGGAAACAAAGCAGAAAAAAACCCACCCTGCTTTTTTCTAACCTGGCTGGATTCCCTGCAGAGCCTCAGCATCAGCTGCAGCTGTACAACCCAGGGTGTCTTCAGAGGTCTGGGGAACAGCTGCCTGGAGCCAATGAAGAACAGTAGGGTCAGGCTCCTTGAGCAGAAGAGATGCTGTGAGACTGTGGCCTCAGGTACTAGAAAGTTGTGACTTGTTAGTGCCAGACAGACCGGTGTTAAGAGAGCAGCACCCAGCACTGCCAGCAACCTGCACACAGCCCCAAGTGCTGAAATGTCTTATTTTGTTCAAAGAGCTGCTCTCGTAAGAGGGTGGAGTGTCTAACACAAAAGGTTCCTCTAAGTGGCAACTTGCCATCTATCAGAAGCTAATCCAGATTTAAACAACTTGAACAACAGTTCCTCCCTTTGCTTTTCTCCTGAGTTATTTGTTATGACTAGCTTCTCTTCATCTCTAAACTCATCTCCACATCAATGACAGCTGCTAATGAATTCAGATGGTTCATTCCTTTCCCTTCTGTGCTCCTTCAAATAGATTTTCTTTGCTAGATACTTCAGCTCCCCTTTCCTGCTAACAAATTGGTACTGAGGTATATTATTACAACTTTTGCTTCTATCATTCAAGCAAGGGGAAAATACACAATGTATAGATGTGAGTTATATGTCAAAATGCTTTTACTTCCCCTCCTTCACATTATTAAATTATAGAGAAATACTATCATAATAGCCTCTTGGCCAAGTCACAGAGAGCAGAGTTATGGTTCCCTTGATAAATTGCAGAACATTATTAAATTTGGTTCTCTGGACTGAGGGTATTGGCATAAAAGGACATCAACCGCAGTCATATTGGTCTTGATTGCTGCTTAATTGCTGCTTGTTTGTGTTAGAGATCATGTGGTTGATTGATCTTGCCCTGCTTTTGTCATTATAGTTACAACTTCCTAGTTTTCTCCTTGTACAGAGACCACAGGATGACTTTTAAATCTTGAATAATTTAAATGGTTGGCCAGTTAAATGGCTTAAAATAGCGTTGTATTTTTAAGCCAATAGCTCAACTGTCAAACCGTTATTTATGCAACCAAGTTATTAAATATTTATCCCAGGCTTATATCATGCTATGAAACAAAAGGGCTCTTTTATGTAAACAGTGGCAAGCATCTTGAGGTCCATCCTTGAATACCAATGCTTCCTCCTTTAGGACATTGATTTACCTCTGTAATGTTAACTGGGGGCCAGGTTAGTGGTCTACGTTGAGGAAGAAAAGGATGGCAGTTGCTGTGCCTTAATTCAAGCGAGTGCTGTCACTCAGATCTTTTTCAGGCTTGGTTTGTGGAGCTGCTTCACATCTTCAGATGTTCCCAAAGGATTTAGTCCAGTCTTGCATCTCCCTTGCACATGAGGAGCAAGTGTCCTGTGGACTTGAAACAAGTGAAATTCCATAGAAACTATCTTCATTTTATGTTTGCCCTGGTTAAAACAGGTGGACGCTATTTAGCTGAATTTGCAGAGAGCTGCAGAGCTGCAGTGTTGTTTAGATTTTTCAACCTGGTCTATTTGCTTTTTGCTCCATCACATGATTCATTTTATCTTCCTAAGTATTCTTCCACTGTGTTCTCCATTTCAAAGTCAACCAGGGGCCAAGCAGCATCCATAGGGGGTTGGATGTCAGGCTCTCCAGGGGATACTATTTCTATTCTCCCCTTTCTGGAGGTTCAGAGTACAGGTAGTGTTTGCCTCTGCTTTCCTACCTCACCTGACCTTTCCCATACAACAGAAACAAGAACTCTTCCCAGGTCCAGGGCTGAGACTGGGATAGAGTCCCTGAGGCCCCAGGCTGGACCCTGGGCCTGTTGCCACTGAAGCAAGAGCAGGTAACAGTCTAACAAGAAGGATCTGGAAAGTCACCCTTGCCAAGTGCTCTGAAATAGCTAATTCATAAACAGAATGTTGGGGTAAAACTCTAGGTTCTCTGGTTTTCAAATGAAATGGCCGAAACAGAACCATGAGATCAAGTCCCTGGTGGAAACTGTTCCAGTGATCACATACTCTTCTCTTTGTAGGGTGATCTTAGGGATAAGGGAGGGGGGATGTGAAACTGTATTAAAAGATTATGCCTTAAAATCTGGTTTGGAATCACACAAAGTTGGAAACAAGAAGAATGGATGTGGTAAATGGACATCACTCAGCTGAATAACACGAGGTGTGCCGTATATGGATCAGCATGTGAATGGATGTGTATCCGTGCCAACAAGGATGGTACAATTGTACCAAGCAGGAGGATGCAATAAATCAGCTGGGTTTTGGAGGAGGATTTTAGTGGTACAAAGGCTACTTTCCCTGAGATGAGAGCCCTGGAAATCCAGGATGGGATACAAACAAGCAGCAGGATGGAGTAAATACGGGGAGGGGCAGATCGATTCCACCCCGACTGCCACGGCTGCAGTGCCTCCGAGCAGCCCGACTGGACCCATGCTCCTTATCCCTCTCTGCTCTGCCCGTCTGAGCTATGGAAGCTGCTTGCAGAGATTGATTGGTACAATGGAGTGCTTTGCAAGGTGTAATTTTAAAGGCCATATTTCTCACTGTGCAACCATCAAAATGCAAAGGGTCAGAAGAAGCCTGTATTTTTTTGCAATTCAGCTTTTAAAGTGTGCTGAAATACGCCTCATTTGTTGCAATTGCCAACAGCTTGCTGTTTCATACTGCTCTTAACAGGAGCTGGGGAACAGAGCGAGTCTGTTACACTTTATATGTTGTATAATGTATGTATGATTCTGGGGTGTGATGAGTTTATGCCAAATTTATCTTTGATTTCTGTATAAACAGCACAGGGAAAAAAAAAGATGGGCTGCATTCTCTGTGTAACTTAGATAAAATAGAGCTACAGAGCTACTTCAGAGCACCTTCTGTGAGCTATATATCTAAGGTTGCCCAAGCATATAATGGAGGAGAAGAGGATCTGGAAATAAATGCCCTTTCTCTTTGTCCCCCACCCTCGCTTTGGCAAGGATGCTATTTATTCTTAGCCTGTGTTGCTTCTGCTGTTGCTACTGTGAGCAGAACATGATCACTTGGTGTTTCTGTAATAACAATGCTAAATAGCCAAATTCTCCCCAGGAGAGGGGTGTAGCCCTGTTTCTTTCAGTAGGATTTCTCCCATTTAAAGTGGTAGAGGATGAGTTCATTTGCCTCAGTGTACTGAGCAAAAGCAACAACAGATTCTGGATCAGCTCAAAGGCAGCAGGAAATGGCCGTCAGTGCTTTAGAGTAAGTGAGTTAAAGACACCCTTGTTCTGTATCACAGAGCTGATTAGGCAATTGTTTATAGCTATTTGTTAAAGTTCTATTAGATTTAGATGGGTTTTTTTTGTCAACAAGAAATTGGAAAAAACAGAAGTGTGTGTTTATTGTTGTTTTTCATACAAAGAAAAATACTTTTTCTTCTCAGTTGAGGCAGGAGGGAAACAAAAGATAAAATCTTGTCTTTGTTGGGCTGCCTGACTGATATCATCCAGGTATGCAAAATAAAGCTTCATATTCTGGTAGGGATGTTAGATCTCAGGATGATGGCATGTAGGCCCTGATCCTCGGCAGCTGACAGTTTTCTGGGAGCATGTGCATTGTTCATTGTAAGATTGAGTATCAAGACACACAGAAAGCCTCTCCTAATGTTTTATTGTATCACTTGAGTAACAAGATTTTTCTCCCCTGGTGTGAAATGTCTTTGTATTAATACTGTTCAGAGCCCACACATGGTGTGAATTCTCTTTTTTTCCCCCATGTTTACTTGGAAATTTGCACAATAGTATTGTAAATGTTCTTTCTCCTCATCTTGCCTGTGATTTGCTTTCCTTGTGCTGCTGGTCTGTTTAATTAGTCAGGCAGATGTGGCGGTGGTGAGCATGGCTTGGTTGGAAATGCAGTGTAGAGGTCTTGCTCAGATTCATGGCTGCTGTGTTGGACCATCTTTAAAGCTTTGGGGGACATGCAAGTGCTGTATGAGTAGTATTTGTCTAACTTGTGTGAGTAGTAAGGCAGATTTAAATGGAAGTACTTAAATGACGGCTGTTAATCATGATTTAAATCACCAGTAACAGGCCTTGATTTACATTGTTGTTTTTTTCTTGCTGTGCAGTTTTCCATTTATTTGTTTTCATACAGCCAGATTTGTTCTCAATCATTGATTAAATATGTTTTCTTTGCAGTCAGATACTCAGTCCTACATGAAATCTGCTGTTGCTCTTTATTGAGTGATAGAAGACACTTCACATGTGCATGTTTGCTTGGGTAGGGCTGTGTCTGTGCAGCCCTTACAATGTGGACGTTACTGCCGTGCCCATGGGTCAGTAGCACAGATGGGGCTGCAATGCAGTGCTGTTGTGATGTATGTGAAAGCTGAGCTGCCCGGGAAAGTAAAGATGTTTTCTTATTTATTCCAGAGAGAATTTGAAAAGCAGAACCCTTCACCCTTTAATCCACTGTTGTTACACCTCTGATTTCAATACTAAGTTGTTCCACTGTTTGGAATCAATTCTGCTTCATTGTGAATAGTCATATTTTGAAATCAAAGTTAACATATTTTAAGGGAAAAATGTGTTTCATTTAGTGCAAAATGATGCTACAATACACATTTTAATTCACCCTGGTGAGTGGATGGTGGTTAATGGGAACTGCACTTGGTTTTTTGGCTCTAAGAGCAGTCTTCAGAGAGCATGTGGTGACATCTATGTTAAAAAAACAAACGAGCGAAGCCAATCAGAGAGTTGGTTGAGTCAGATCCATGGCTTTTCAGTATCTCCAGGGGTGGAGATTCCCCCATCTCCCTGGGCAGCCTGGCACAGGGGTTGACAACCCTCTCAGGGAAAATACTCATCACCAACCTAAACCTCCCCTTGTGCAACCTGAGGCTGTTTATTCTTGTCCTATCTCTTGTTACTTGGGAGAAGAGACCAACTCATCTCAAAACAGCCTCCTGTCTGGGAATGTCAGAGAGTGCTCCTGCCTGCCCTCAGCCTCCTCTAGCCTCAACACTTCCATTCCCTCAGCCTCTCCCCAGCACCCTTGTGCTCCAGCCCCTTCCCCAGCTCTGGCACCCAGCTCTAGATGTACTCCAGCCTCTCAGCCCCTCAATGTCTTTCTTGTAGTGAGGGGCCAAAAACTGAACACAGTATTCAGTTATATGCTGGTGCCCACTGCTCTCCTCCCTCCCCAGACCTATGGCTCATGCAGCATTGCCAGGAGCTGTTAGGACGCAGCCCAACGTAGTGCTGAGAAGCCCATTGCCCTTCCTCCTGGTGACCAGGCAGGATGGGAGAGGGTGCAGGTTCTTTCACCTACCCAGCACCCTCCTTCCTGCTGCGTGCTGCTGCCAAGCTCCTCCTTTTTGCTGAGCCCTGAAGAAACATTGATGAATTCATGATAAATGTGCTGAGTTGGTTCAAGTTTTTAAGAAGGATCTCAACAGGTTCAGCCAGACTTGCTTTTTCCTCACAGACTGAACTGGATATTGCTTCCTGGCCTTTGGCCACCTGGAGCAACCTGGAGGTAGAAATGTCTTTGTAGTGTGCAGGTCAGGACAAACTGTTGCGATGGGTTTGGGACTGGGCTATGCCCATTCAGGCTTTCCAGAGCCAGGGAGAATTACTAATGGTGTGTATACAAGTCTGTTCACCAGCTGATCTGAGCTACTGAATATATTCATCCTGGTAGGAGATGGATCAGAAGAGTTTTGGACTGTCTTGCCCTTGCAAAAGCTGTGTAAGAATGGCAGGCAGAACTGAAACCCCTAAATTTCCCCTCACTTCGACAGGATTGTGCCGTGCCTTGAGGAGCAGACGTTCTCTTCCTCTAGGCCTCTGGTAAGGGCTTAGCTTGCTGGCTGCTCTATAATAGGGAGAAATGTTAGTATTCATAACTTCAAGGTATAATGTAGTGAAATAGTCCTTTAATTCCATATGGTGTGGAAACTCAAACGCCTCGAAACTATACCATAGATTTACTGCTGCCAAATGGTGTGGTGTTGGAAATTAAAATATATGTTTTTAAAAAACAGGAGCTTAGAAGAGCTGCATTAGGGTGGTTTTGACATGATATATAAGCTCTGTGAATAAAGGCTTTTGCTAAATTCTCAGTAGGTTTGTTTATTTTGTTTTTTGTTACGTGCTAACCAGGCACCACTACTATGGAATTATCTAAAGTGGCTTAGGGATCCAGCAAAGCAAACTGTGGTCCTGAGAGGATGATGCACTCTCTAGTCTGGGGCTCAGCTGCCCTTTCATCCTCCCTTATTCCTCTTAACATGATCGACTATCTCTATCCTTCATTCTTTTCCTTTCTGAGACAAAAGGCAACAGAGCCATGTTGTTATGGATTATCCTTAGGAGTGTTTTATGGCTTATGATCCCCGTCCTTTCATTTCACAGAAACGTCTGAATAATGTAGAAACTAGAGCACTATTCCTGCAGACCTATCCTACTCCTAAACCTGCATCTTTAGGTGTACTTTACCCTTTAACTTTGAATAGCAGAAGGAAGCATAACAGAGAACTGCTTTCCCTGGACACAGCTGAATGTTGAGTTTGCACTTTGGCTGTCACAAAATAGAGCTGAATATTTCCCTGGTGCAAAAATAATTTCATTAGATTTCAAGTCACCTGAAAGTCTCTCCAGTCCCTGAAAGAAGAGTTACTGCTACTGCTTACTATTACAGCAGTTTCACTGTGATGTTTTTGCATCTATTTTGGTTTATTCCTAATCTTAGCAATTTCTGGCCAGTTTCTGTGTGACCTTTAGGTCTGAGCTATTCTTTCTCTCTTTTATTTCTTCATTAAATGGTCACACATAGTATTGTGTATGTCATGCCTCTCCTTCTCCCCTCCTCATGCTCTCTCAGTAATGCTTTTTCACTCTTTGTCCCTCATGGCAGTTTCCAGCCCTGCATCTATTTTGCCTCACTCTGCAGGGCAGCACACAGTGGTATGTCTGAAGTTTTTTGACTCAATTTATGAGTAGCAAGTGCTTTTCTCCAAACTATGGTATGGTGAGTTTACCTTGGCTAAGGGCCAAACTCAGCCACTCTCTCATGCTCCCCCACCTCAGCAGGGCAGGGGAAGAAAGTAAGAATAAAAAGCTTGTGAGTTGAAGACAGGAAGATCACCAATTACTGTCATGAGCAAAGCAGCCTTGATGTGGGGAAAACTAATTTAATTTATTGCCAACTAAAATAATTTTGGATAAAAGAAACAACTCAGCTTCATTCCTTTATTCCCCTGTGTCCCCCTCTGTCACAGAGGGATGGAGGTTGTGGTTTGTCTGAAGCAACTTCTCTCTGCTGCTCTTTTCCACTGCTTCAGTGGACAGGTGACAATTCCTCGAGGAAAATCTGCTCCAGCATGAGCTCTCCAGAGGATATTGATTCCTTCAGGGAATATCTACCTGCTTGGCTAGGGTCTCCCCACGGGCTCTGCTCTGACACCTCAAGTACTTTCTCCACCTTCTTTGTCCCTGATGGGGTTGTTTGCAGGGCACACTCTCACTTTTTCCGTCCTTCATTCTTCACTGCTTTGGCGTTTTTGCCCATTTCTTAAGTGCAGTTTCCCAGAGGCACCACGAGCTGCACTGAGGGGACCTGGCAGGAGACCAGTCAGGGGTCAGGAGACCAGTCAGCCCCCAGACAGGGGCTCCTGCTGCCTGCACTGACAGGGACAGCTACAGCACACAGGCCTCGTGTCAGTTCCAAAGAGAGGGAAGAAAACCCACATCAGTGTGCTTGTTTCATTTGAGATTTATTAATACACTTTGGTAGTGGAGCCACTTCACCATTCCAAATCATTGTTGATACCGGAGCAGGCCCCGGAGCAGTGGGGTGGAATTCTTGGGTCCCACTGCAGACGATGGACTCTACGGTCGCCCTCTGGGAGGCTGTAACTTAAACACCCATCAAATTTGGAAAGTAGGGGACACCTGTCATTATTCTCATTTTTAAGGGAGGGAATTGGGTGTGAAGGATCAGAGAAAAACCTCGTTGCCAAATGCTGGCCCAGAACTTCAGCCAGCACTCATCCTTCCAGGTCTTCGGGGTGTTTTACTTTTCCTTTCTTACTTTTAATGCAAGAAATGTAGTTTTTTTGCTTAGCCAGTTCTGCTTGACTTTCAATATGCTCTTATAGACTTAAGTGCATTACAAAATAATAGTTTCTGTAGTGCAATAAAAGATTTCCAGAAATATGATGGTGCAAAGAATGACATAAAAACTCCTGGAAAAGTTTTGGAGATGTGGGTGTGCAGCAGAGTCTCAGCACCTACCCATTCAGCCTCCTCCAGTGCACTTGGGTTACTGATTGTCAGGGTTTTTTGCATGTACTCATCTTTCACCCTCAGGGGAATCCTTGAGCCTGTGCAGGTTTGTTTTGAGTCAGCAACACTGTGGTTTTTAGGATTTTGTGCTTTCAATCTAGAAAATGTCCGTGTTTCCTCTTTTATGAGACCATTTAGATGGATCCATCCCTACATGGATAAGTTCACTCCCACTGTACAGTGAAAGCATGGGGTCAGATGTGCTTTTTGCAAACCTTCCTTCATCCTTGCTCAGTGGAAATGAGAGGATTAACAGCTCCGTTAATTTGGGAAGGTCCTCAGTGAGACATTTGAGTGGACACCATGGGAGTGTCTTGCTGTCCTCTTTGCACAGGTTTACCCCAACAGGAATGATACGGACATGGAAGCTGTCAATGTTGCACTTCATTTTGCAAAGACAATTGCATTTGTGAGGGGAAGCTGATTATAGGGTTCCCCAGTGCTCCAGAGTAGTGCAGTGATGCATGGGGTGTAACTAAAGATCCAGTCTTTTATTTGCAAACCTTTTCTAGCAGCACTATGTTATTTCAATGTCGTTTTTGTGTTAAGTGGCTGAATCTGTGCGAATGGATCAAAATGAACCATTGCCTATCCACATTAAGTGCTCTCATGTTCATTTATGTGCAAGTTTAGGTTCTTAAAAGAAGACAACGGGCACATTTCCATGCTTTATTTTTTTAATTTCGGACAGATTGATGGGTTTTGGAATAAAATGTAAACCCTCAACAGTTTGGCACATGGAGAAAGTCAACATGGAAAAAAAAGAAAGGAAAATATGGAAAGCTTATAAATCTGAACTTGGACTTACTTCTGAGTTTGCTGTCTAGTCTATGCATTTGACCGTGTTCCTACAGAGTTTCAAGCTCAGATATCTTGGTCATATTATATTATTCCTTGTAAACTGTGTCTAGAAAAATGACACCTGCTGGGTTTTTCTTCTCTTCTCTGTAGATAGCTGGAATTTGCAATATGGAAGTTGTATAAAAATGAACCCTTATGATTAGTTAGCAAATAACTGATGTGTGAAAATCGTGTACCAAATAAATTGAGGTTCTAAAAATAAAATCCGAGGCTGGAAAAAATTATTCAGGCCCCAGTTGCAACCAGAATTTTTCCAGCATTGAGCGGCTGTTGACAAAAGACTGAGTCAGGGAAACTTGATCCATTTTCCTTTGGGTGGTTAAATTTTAAACCTGGGACCATAAAATTACAGTACACAGTGGTCCTAGATAAGATCTGTGAGTTATATATGAAATATTCGACTTCTTGAATTCGTTCTCCTCCTCTCTGCCTTCAAAAAATGCTACCTAGATCTATTAGATCTGACTGATAAACCATTCCATTTGGAATAAAAATCTTTGCACGTAAGATTTTCTGGCTGAGCTGTGGAATATTAAGTTTATTTATTAAATTGTAAGTGTTTGACAAATAGCTCTAGTTCTTAGGTTACATTTTCCTTGAGCTGAGAGCACACCTGTGCCATTTCTCTGCAGCTGCATTGCATTGCAACTCAATTGTGTGCCTGAACCTTTCGTTTTAAGCTCTTTCTCCTTCCTTTCTTTTGACTGAGACAGAGCACCCAAAGCTGTCTTTTACTGGTGAGGAGAATAAGGGGTGAAGGTAAATGCATACCAGGCTCATCAATGCCATTTGCTCTTGTAGTGACAGAGAGACAATCGTTCGAGTGAGGAGGCTTTGTGCACCCCTTTAGTGAAGCCAGGAGAGAACAGCAATGTGGAGAGAGCACAGTGTCTGTGGTGGGAACACATATCTGGGAAACAGCGCTGAAGTGTCCATCTTGTTTGTTTGTGCCTAGAACAGAGAATGTGTGTGAGTTTTTGTGTGTGCTTGTGCAGCACATTTCTAGAAGAATGAGGAAAAAACCGAGAAGAGGTAGAAAAAAGGAGGGCAAAAATTGGTGTAGGGAATTTATGGAGAAGGAACTTTTGGGTCTCTACTCGTGGAGATGAGCGTGATCATCCATTCCTGTACAGTCTGAATAGAAATTGCTATGAATACTAATCATTAGAATAAGTTAGGAGGTGTTGTTTGATATTCCTTATATGAATATAAGTTAGTGCAATAAGTGTCTCATAAAACAATTCATTAGGTACCTTGACAAGTTTTTCTCTGCATTTACTCCTGCTGTCAGTATTTATATCCATGATTTTAAATCCAGATTTGTGAAATTGCCTTTTTGTCAGTATTAACCTCAGGAGTAACCAGTTTCACAGGAAGTTACTTCAGATGAAGCATCAACAAGGCTAAAGCAAAATTTTACTACATTATATGTCAAATGAAATATGTACATTGTCAGCATTGCAGTAGATGTAGTTGGTATCCTCCTTGTGCTCTGTATATAAACATGCGTAATGTGTGTATGCTGTTATAGCACATGGAACTGCCCAATCCTCAGTGTAAGAGAAAGCAAATGTGTTCTCAATTGTATTGAAAATATAGTTTGTAACTTAAAAAAAAAAAAAAAAAGTATTTATTACAATGCCAGTAAATGCCATTAATGTGGGTTTGCAAAGCAGAAACAATCTGATAGCTATTAAGCAGATCATGTTGCTTTATGAACACTGAATAGTCAGGAATTTTTTGTAGTGCCAAGTAATGCTGTTAGGGGCCAGTCCAGTAAAAAGGCCTCCCCAGAGAGGTTGCTGCTCCTTCTCCAGGGAGATATCCACTGACCTTAGATCCTTCATCTTCTTATACTGTAGTGAGGGAGGAATTGATTCTCTCTGTGCTTCTATGTGATAGTAACTTTAAAAACTGCATATATGTTACAAATAACTTCAGAAGTCTAAAAGTTGCCAGTAATGAAGGTCTTAAACTAATTTCCTTGGGATATGAATGTTGCCACGTCTTGCCCCCAGATCTGTAGTTGTGGGGCAAGTTGAAGAGCAATGGGCAAGGAGACTTACCTGAACCAGGTTAAACTCATGCTCTCTGTGGTTTTTTTTTTTTTGTTTCCTTGCAGCTCAAGCCAGGTCAAAACAGTTGCCGAGACAGTGACAGTGAAAGCGCCAGTGGGGAATCGAAAGGTTTTCATCGAAGTAGCTCTCGGGAAAGACTCAGTGACGTAAGTAAAATTCCTGCAGCCAAATACTGCTCAGATTAACCCCTGGTGTAGTTTTGTGAGGGGCACAAGTCATAACAGGATTTAGTTTCTGGGATGGTTTGATGCTAAAATCCCCTTCCTTTTCTGGGGTCGGGAGAGGAAGAGGTGACTTAAGTCTCCTGTTTCCAGTTGAGTAAACTTCTTAAAGCGTGGTACAATGTCTGTCTGTGTGGAAAAAACACATTCATTTTGAAATAGATGAAGACCATTTAATGGAGTTTAAATACTTTACATAGTTGAGAAGTGAGAGGGCCTCTTTTTTTCCCAAGTGGGGAAAGGAAAAAAAATGTATGTATTTGGGCTAAATACTGTCTTTATGAAAAGTATTAGTGTCTAGAGAGACTCAGCTAATTTATATATAATGAATTGATATAACATGGCCAACAATAGCATAAGCTCTGCCTTTATTGCTCTACCTAAAGTTCTTCGGAAGGTCCAAAGATGGCAGCTCTGTGGAGAATGTTTTTCTCCACTGAAGAATGCTGACCATTCACTCAATGACACACATGAGTTATTCTGACATATGAATGACCACAGAAATCTTTTTGTTGCTGCAATTAGATTATTATTTATTATGTGTACCATTACAATCCTTGAGTGTTTTAGTCATGGCTTGGGGTCCTCTGTGCTGCATGCTTTACAACGCAGAATATAAAGACAGCCCTGTCCCAAAAGAGCGTCTAAATTGGGGATTTTGTAGGTCAGGGCCTTTGCTGGTAAAAGCATGGATAGCTACATCAGTCAGACCAGTTTGTATCAGCTAGCAATCTGGCCCTGCTTTTAGCTAACCCACTTTTTGGAAAGCGGGATTTTATCGATAGCATATCCATGTAGATTTGGATGACAGATACCAGATGGTGTCCTCTATAGGCCAATCCAATAAAACTGAACGGAGCAGACATTCAAAGAAATACCTTTGTAAAGGATACATTTCATTGTGCAAATTAAAGCCTGAAGGCACACAGCTAGCTGTTTTTGCTGAATTGTGCATATCACTGGAGCAGCTGTCTGATTTGGGGTTTTCTCCTGTGAAGGTGTGAAATCTGTAGCACTCTCTCTTTTCATCCCTTTGTCATATGATTTTAGAGGTCCATTCTTCCCCCAGAGCCAACCTTTATGGGTACGTTCAGCTGGACACTGCAGAGCCTGCCCTTCACAGCTCTCACTCGGGTTAGTCTCAGGGCTGTAAGGTATCTTTGGAAGAGGAGAGTGAAACCAGAGGAGAGAGCTCTGCACAGGTAGCAGGGGATGGCAGCGGATCATCAGCCTGTCACCATTGCTGTCTCAGCTTGCTCTCAGTCCTGTGGCAGCTCTGAAGTCACTGCAGTGAACTTCACAATTACACTGTACCTTCCAGGAAAAAAATTCACAGCTCCTTACAAACATGATTTTAATTTAGCCATGTCACTAACTTGCAGTGTACTGACTGGAGAGCTCTGAGGCTTATTTGAGCTTCTCAGCAGCTCAGTGTTGTAGTGCCAGACCTGGCAGCGAGACCAGAGTCCTGGTTCCCCTTCCACCAGTCAAATATGATTTGTCCCTGATGTTTTTACAATACTTTCAACTTTGTGTTGGCACTATGGCAAATGAAAAGGAAGGGGAGAGCAAATAATGGCTTCCCTAGTACACCTGGGAATTCACACAGAGATTCACAGCTTGCTCAAAAGGAACGTGATGTAAATATAGGTGAAAATGTATATTTTAAAATGTTATGCTTAATTTGTTTTGCTTAATAAGTAAAGTTCCTTTATGCTATGATAATTCATTGCGGTACAAGCATATCTCTCTGTGCTCTGGTGTTGCCAGTTCAGCTGAGATTTGAAAAAACGTGCACAAGATAACTCTCATCTTGCCCAAGTGTATGGTGGCCTTTTCCACACTTTTCAGTTAGGAAGAGTGAACACTGTTCTGCATTTCTTTCTCTCCCAAAGACAAATACCCCATGTTTTTAAGTGACAGGCCCTTACAAAGTGGTAGTGATACTTCCACTTCCGGCTGTGGGCGAACACACCTTGAACTGTCCTGCTATGCACAAAATGCATCAAGAGCTTAATGAGGTTGTTACAAATATCTTTTGAGGGAGTGAATTGTTTTATGATACCTACCAATTACTGTCCAGAAAAACACCTACAGACAAAAGAGTAAGTTTTCTCTGAAGATCCTTTTCTGGTTTTACAGTTACTATTTTATTTCAGAAGGAAATATGCAAAGATATAAAATATTGCAGACAGATGAACCCTGGGGTCAGAAAGGAGACTTTGGACATGAAATACAATGGCTCTCCACTGATGTAGCCTGACAGCACTGTAAGATTAAGCATGGCTACTGCATGGAAATCTGTATAATGAATGAAGTGCATATACTCTAGGTGGATGATCAATTTTCAAATCCCTAGTTGTAAGCAAGCTATGCTAACTTCATGTGCTTTAATGTGGAGCCTAAGTCATAGCTTAGTGACAGATGCAGAATGAGGGAGGTAGTATAATGAATATCCGGTTGCAAACTGACATGTCAGTGGCTTCGTTCCCTCTCCTGTCAGGTATCTTTCAACTCTGCATATTGTAAATGTACCCACAGTCCTTGGATAACTCAGACTGATGCAAAGTGTGTTTACAAGAGATGACTCCTTTCCAGGCTAATGAGATCCAAGCAGCTAATTTGCAGCATTTGCAAGAGAGGTGGTCAAAAATGAAAAGAAGATAATTCAATGAAAAGAGCATGTTAAACATGAGACTTTTCTCATAATGAGGCTTGAAATAGCATCAGACAGTAGGAAGAGGAATATCCGATGTTCTTGTCAGATGCAATGCAGTGAGACTGATTTCCATCAACTCCTTTCTTTGTCCTCGTCTCTCACACGTGTACACACACGCACACACCCCTCTGTGAGAGAACATAATTAGCAGAGAACCTGACCTCTGCTCGATTAGGGATAATGATTGCTCAAATGCTCTATTGCAAGCTTTTGACAGTGCCCTAATACAGCTCCCCGTTTGGATTTCATAAACCCACTTCTCTCTGCCGTTCTCCCCTGTATAGTATCTTTTGGAATGACAACTTGCTTTTTTTCTTTTATGGGCAGAGGTAGCTCCAGGGGCCTAAAAGAGAAATTGGAGAGCTGCTCCTCCTTTATATATAGGGTGCTGTAGTCAGTTTGATCTCATCAAATTCTTGCCAGTAGTAGAATTCATTTTGTTGAGATTTTGCTTGGAGACAAGATGGCAGCGCTTTCTCTTTTCCTCAGCTTGGAGCTCAGTCAACTTCTTATCTTTCTGTATGTATTTAATTTTAATTGAGTCTTCCCACTTTGGAATATGTGGGGTACTTTTTAGCCATGTTTTTTGCAAAGCGGCCACGAGATTATATGAGGAGAACCTGAGAATTACAGCTGACCTGGATGGTAAACACAGAGTATTCATGGGTTCAGCCACCTCTAGGCAAAAACAAAGGAAACTGGTTTCTTTGGTGCACATTCCTAAATTCCTGATGTACCACAGAACTGAAACTCACACTCAACTGTAAAGTCATTGCTAGTCCTGTTAAAAATCAGATGTCTGTGAGATGATCCATGCTCATCGTTTCAGTCTCCACGCGCAGTGGCAGCACGAGCCTGGGCTGTAGGGAGAGGGCTGACGAGCTGCCTTGGGCACCCTTGGCCCTGCCTACTGCTTCTGGTGGTGGTTTCAGCGAGGGGATGAACAGTAAAAGCCTCTCATGTGGTCATCGACTGGGAGGCAGTACAGGTCTTCTACTCTTGCTGCACAACAGAAGCATGGACTGCCTTGGCTTCTGCTTGCCTTTGCTGAACGAGGAATCACAAGCTGGGGGAAATACCACCATTCTGTCTGGAATATTGCTCCAGTTCTTGAATGAGGAATAGGACAGGACTCTTTCCATTTGACCCCTGCATTAAAGATCTCATCTTGGGCTCTCATCAAAGCTTACACACCGTTTAGCGTGTGCTTCCCCTTCCCCAGTGCTTTGTAGCTCAGTGCTCATACTGCCTGGTGTACTTTGCACTTGAGAACAGGTTTAAGCAAAGTTGTCTGTGAAGTCCTGGAGCTCCCTGTCCACCAGGTCTGGGGCTGGCTGCTTTGGGAAGAAAGATGTCTACACCCCCAGCAGTGTGATCCTGTGGGCAGATCACAGTTTTGGCCTCAAATATGGGATATTTTCCATTCTCTCCCATTCCTTCCACCTGTGTGCTGAGCCCAAAGACAAATTGGTACTTTTCCTTCTCCAGAACATCTCTGGTAATCTTGGCTTTGTCTAAAGTGGAACAACATCAGCAAAGCTCTCCATGTGTTTGTGTGTGTGTGTGTGTATGTGTGTGTGTGTGTGTGCCAAAAGCTGATCAGCTGCAGTGGCTGCTGCTTTGTGTGTGTGTGTGTGTTTGTGTGTCTAAGGTTGGGTGCTTAAATGCTTTGTTGCATTATGTTAATTCCTCGGCAGTGCAATCAAATTCATGTCGTAATTAAAGCTGTCAGTTGGAAGGCAAGCCAATCGCCAAGAAAACACAGCATAACAAATGAAGTGAAATGATTCTGCGTGTAGCTATACAATGCTTCGCCAGGCATGAAATTAAATAAGTAATTTGATGTTGACATCAGAAATTGAAATGATACCCACTGTTCCTTCATTCAGTCAGACCTGCATAAACAATAGCCAGAACAAATATGTACAACACAGTCTTTTCTCCCCACCCAGCTCCCCAAGTAATGCACAATATATATGCAAAATGGGTATAACTGTGCCTTCCAAGACCTCAAGGATGTAATTTTCTTTGGTACACAATAAACTAATGCTTACATGAGGGTTACTACATTTTTTGCTCCTGGGCCAAAAGTTCTTCTCTTTAAGAAAGGAAGGAAAAACAAAACAAAACAACCCTAAACCAAACCAGAAGGAAAAACCAAACCCAAAACCTGATGGGCACCTGGTGCAGGCTTCTGCTGGTGGTTGTGTGAATATCAAAGAGTGTATCTAATGTCAAATTTTGCAAAGGGTTTTGGAAAGTGAAACCATTACCTCTATTATAGGCTCACTTTATATAAGAGATGTAGAACCATCCAGTGCAGGATCACGACTCAGCATGGGCTTGTAAAGATGCTGCATACACGGTATCACATTCATCAGTTGGTACCAAGGCTGGGCACTGGGTGGTAGGATCCTTTCGCTATTGGGAGTTATCCAAAAAGGTGAGAAGCTGTCTTCTTGCATAGCCCTTGCTTTAGCCTATATGCTCTGTCAACACACAGTTCACAACACAGCTGACTTAGTCATTCATGCATGTGCAATACAGTCTTCCTTCAATTAAATAGAGTTTGCAAACTGTACAATCCATATGCAGCATGCAATGTGTGAAGGGCTCTCTCTCCATCCAGCAAACTCAAACTCCCTGAAAATGCACAGTTGTTTCTTTTCAGTGAAAGTCATTTGACTGCTGTGCTTGGACTGTCCTCCCATAGCCATTGCAGCATTGCTTCTGAAGGAATGGAAATACTCAGTGGGAAATATTTTGTTTGCTTTTTCTTTTTCCCTTTTTTCCCCTTTTTATTGTTCTGTTTTGATACTTGATCCTTCCAGAACATTGAATTAAAAGGAGACAAAAATTACACACAGATGCAGGATGCAAAGTTTAGAGCTTTCAGCCTCTTTAGAGTGAAAGAGTGGGGCTCGACTGGCATTTGCACACAGCTTAAAGGTAGTTATAGCGATTGCACGTGTTGTACTCTGTAGGTAGAGCTCTGGCTTAAATTGAAAGGATTTCAATGACATGAAGCAGAAAGCAGAGTGAATAAAATGAAAGGCAGTATATATGATGTGCTTTACCAGGAAAGTAAATGCATTAGGGGCTTCACTGGAGTGAAATGGGCTCTCTGCTAGGTGTTACAGAGCCTGTGGGCTGTAGTGGCTCACAGAACCATTGCACATGGCCCACAAATGGGGACTTCCTAGCTGGAAACAGTAGCCAGGCTGCTGGTGCCTAGGGCTGTGACAGTGACCAGGTTACTCCCAGCTCTGTGGTCATGGGGATGTAGAGGAAAGCAGAGCAGTTGACATGAGCCTAGGGGCCTCGTGGCCATGTATTCCCAAACCTGCACTGCCCTTCCCTGTGCACTGCAGTGTGCTGCTGTTGCAGGGGCACTTTCAGGGATGTGGTCACTGGGACCAGGGGATGATGGTGGCAGAGGGAGCTTGAGGTCCCAGATTAGCAAGAGTGGGGCCAGAAGGACGTAGGGATTTATTTATTTCTGTGGTTGCTCCCCTTGCACGCTGATAACCAAAGCTGTGGGCTGCAGATCTCAAGTCCTTCATTAGCCACAACCTACTAGATTGAGAGTGTTGAGGGACAGAAACCACATACCTTCCAGAGTACTGGAGCAGTTTTGTTTGTTCATGTAAGGTGTCCCAACAGATTTGTTGATTTTATGATGTTGGTACCCGTATGACTGCCAAGATGATTTGCTCTTCTGAAGTCTTTAACCATCTAATGTCTTAAGCCAGAGTGCCTTCCCCTATACGTAGCCTCTCTAAACCGCTATTCTTAGCAGTGCCTTGGTGAACACACAGTAATATTCTGATTATTTGCAATGAATTTTGTTATTAATTTGTAATTTCTCAACACAATTTGTTTCTGCTGTGCAGAGTTCAGTGAAAAGGTACCATAAGCCTCTTGTGGGCTTTTATTCCCTTTCATGTCAGTGCTACATTCCACGATCAGAACTGGAGAGAATTTGCTGTTAGGGTTCCCTGCAAGAGTGTCTCCACAGGGATGACAGCGATGCAAATTCTGCCTGTTTCCAGTGGTTTGCCAAGACTGGTTGGGGCCCTTGTGCAGTTCCTGGTAATCACTGAGCTGTGTCATTACCAGAAGTGAGGTTACGCTGAGGAACAGAAAGAGGAATTGAGCTGTAGGAGTTCAAGACTGATCTTCTGGGCTACTCACTGCTCACTAGAGATTTACCCTCTGCGTTTTGCTTCCTTGTCCATTGACTAGCCTGGCTTGAAGTGTTTCAGGTGATAGGGCTGTAGCATTGAGAACTGTTCACCCTTCAATGTAACAGCCAGTGACCTGGATTAGGACTGAGACGTTTAGGTCTCTCACCATGTCTCTAAGAGAACCTGCTGTGTAATCCCCATTGCTTAGATGAAAAACTAATGAAACAAACCCCTTTATCTCCTTAATTCCTGTGAATGCAGAGGTTGTGGTTGTGTCCCACTTAAACTGAATTTCATGATGCCCTTTTTTTTTTTTTTTTGATAAGCATTTAAACCTTTTGATTAATTTCCACAGCAGTAATATCAGTTTTAATTATTTTTATGGATTTGAGTTTTGGAACCAGTTTCACACCGTAGAGATTTCTTGCTTGGTTTCCCTTTGCTGTTTTAAATCCTTGGTTTGTCAAACGATGTGGACATCCAAATGGGAAACTGTAGTGGCTGCCTGCTCCAGGAAACGGCACATTGACTGAGGCGGCTTTTCTGTGCCCACGCGTTCTTTACATTTCAGACTACTAATTATGTTTACAAAATGTCTCATTTTAGAAAAGCACTATGTGTGTACTAACCAGGGCCTTTCGGGAATAAATTGGCAAACAGGTCATACACTGAAAAAGTCATCCAAACCCACCGGGCTTTTTGTTTTGAAGTCAGCCTGTGGGTTTTTTCCCTCTCTTTTCCCCCCTCCTGCCTGCCCCTTTGTGGCCACAAAGCTGAGTAGCTGGAGTCCAGGGCATTGAATGTCAGCATGTCAGGGAGGCTGGTTGATGAGTGTCTGTTTAGTCTCAGTGCAGGGCGAAATGCCATCATTAATTCATTACCCAGCTGCCTGTCAAATAAATTGGCAATTACGTCCACCGCAGAAGCTTGGAATTCAGTAAATAGCACGTTACCATCTCAGACTTGTTGAGAGATGTAAAGGGAAAAATTAAGCAACACCGTGTTTGTTTCAGTAGCAGATGACAAGGGGCAGCACATTGGTGCTGTGATGTAGTGATGAAAAGCTTGGAAAGGGCTGGTAATGAGCTATGCGGATTGGAACGTGTTAAAAACCATCACTGACTTTCCACTTTGTCTTTGTGTTTTATTGCAGAGCTCAGCTCCTTCCAGCTTGGGAACAGGCTACTTTGTAAGTGTATCTCAACTTTAACACATGTGCCTCTGAACAGCATAGCATTGCTCCTGAAGCCAAACTGCCTTATTATTTGGAAATAAGAATGAATAACTAATCTCAGTCTGCCCAGTAGGTTAACTTATCTTTTTCTATTTCTTCCTCCACAAATGCATTGTAAGTAATATTTCAGATATGATGATCAATGTTTTCCTGAACTGATCAGGTGCCCTATTAAATACTACATACATTCAAACAGTATTTAATTTATACACAATTATAGCAAAAAGAACCATGGCCTTACCAGCTCTCTAATCTGAGATGGTAGGATCTTGATCTCCCCTTATACCAATTCTCATTGGTTCATGGACTTCAAAGAGCCCATTAGGGTAATCTTGTCTCATCTCCTGTGTACTACAGCTCAAAGAACACGACACAGTGATTTCTACCCATTGGTTAAAAACAGATGATCTTGGAAAACACACATGCAGCTGCATTTGTGCTAGATTTACAGATTTTTGTGTCATGAGAAGAGGACCAGGCCCCAACTGGTTTGATAATTATCAGTCTTTGTTTTGTGTTTGCATGCCCCTTTTTTGATTTAACACTCCATATTCATACCTTTCTATTCCCACATTGATCTACTTTTTATTGGCACAGATAACTTTGAGAGTAAACTGTTTTCCAGTCAATCCTATACAGTTTGTATTCAAATTGTTCATACTCTGTTTAACTTGTAACTTAACGCTATATTCTCCAAGCATGTCTTTTCTGCCTTTATAATATCTGTAGGAGAAACAGAGCATTGAATATGTCCAAAAACCAGGTGGGTAAAATGCAGTGAGATTTTTTTTCTGTAGCATTGCTCTCTATATATAATCAAAGCCTGTTTCTATCTTTTCAACACACTCCACAGAACAATATATAGTATTTGATTAGATGATGGAAAAACTTTGTTGCTTTGATTCCCAGAGTACTTTTCTTCCATTAGTACATGGTGAAACTTAGAGGTTTCATCAGAGGTGTGTGATCCCGTAAGAAAGTTGTGGGATTAAGCTGTGTATATGTAACCTTACATGTGTAAAGTCTAAAGGGCAAGCACAGTCTGGTTAAAAGTGGAGAAATGCCGTGTCCTGCAGGATTTACACTGGACTTCTGCACAAACTGAATGTTTGTACTTCTGCCAGTGATAAGGTCTCAAAGGAGCATTATCAATTGAAGAAGTTTTGTAGTAGTGTCTCTTAATTATACCAAAGCCCGAATCAGTGTAAGGTAAGTTGTGAAACAGGAGAAAACTGGTTTCCTTTTTTGGCTCTTCCTCTGTTTTGTATCATATTTATTTTTACAAGGGAGAAGATGAAGAGAAAAGTAATATCAAATGCCTCTATGTTTATTTTGCGTTAAGGCTAAAATTCGAACGTCTTGCCGTAGTTCAGAGCGAATTGCTTTCCTTTGTCTGGGCACTTAAAATCAGATGAACACGTACAGACATGCTGGGGAATGGGACAAATATATTATGGGATGGAAAGCTTGAACATATATATATATTTAAGCCTCGTTCTCCTTATAGCAAGAGCTGAATATGTATGGTTTAAGAACAATGTTCAGATTCATCTTTAGGAAGCAGAGGTAACAGAAGAGAAGCCATCTGCCGTTCCTTTGCACCATACTGTCTGTGGGTTGGTCCACTAAAGTGAAAATCTGGAAGGTGTCAACATCCCCTATGCTCCAACAAAAAACTTGAAAGTTTCCAGTTCCCCTGAGTTAGCGATTTAGCAACAAGAAGAAACTTTGACATCATCTAGTGCCAATGTATTGGCAGTTTAAATCATACTAATTTGGATCTGCCTAGGTGGGGGAGACATCCCTTATTAGATTCCATTAATATGATGTGTTTAACTACACTGTTTCTTTTGTATAGCCATAGCAGTAAGATGTCTTTAATTTTCTGTTCCTTCCTTCTCTAATAGCTGAGCAGATAGAAAATACCCTTCAGTTTCTATCTTAAAGTCATTTTTACCCTTAGACAGTCTTGGATGAAATACGGAGAGTTTTTTCCTCTCTTTTCGCTTTGGGAAATTGTTTTTAGGGTAATCTTGCTTATTGTTTCAAAAAAGCCCATACTATTATTAACTTACACAGGGCAAATAAAAGCCAGATGTGTTTTGCGGTACCAGACAATGAGAAAAATGCTCCAGAGTGATCCAATTAGCATGTGTTTCTGATAAGTGTAATTATTGTATTATCAAAGTGCAAAAGAATATGCATTTGAACTGACTTCTTTGTTCCAAAACTTTCAACTATGGAAGACAGTTGGTTTTTGTGTTTAGTGTTAACCCAGAAGATCAAGATAAGGGTCATTGGTCTCAAATAAAAGGTTTTGTCTGTGGAAATTATTCATCAATATATGTTGTACTTTGGACTACAAAATATCACATACTGTAGTGCACCAAAGGAAACATAGGCAACCAGGTAAGTTAAAGTGGACTAACAGTAGATTCACTGGCCAAGTACAGCTACTACAGAAAGCAGAAACACAGATGGAAGCAGGTTTAATTCAGAAATGAATGAACACTGAGGTATGGATTAAGTAGCTTGTATTTGCTGTTTAAATCCAAGCATTAATGGAATCTTCCTGTGTTTAGGCCATGTTACCTAACATATACATAATGGAAATAATAGTTGTTGGACTTGGAATCTCCTCTAAGAATCATACTTATGCCAGGCCCTCATGTTTGATGGTTAGTGAGTCATATGTCTGCTGAGTTTGTGGATGCTGTGGATGCTACAGCAAAGCAAAACTTACTTTTGGTTCCTTTTACTCTATAGAGAGCCCCTTGAGGGAAACATTTATAAACCTGACACTTTTCAGTAGCACAAAATCAGTTTTCTAATAGCTGTATGATAGTTCTTTCCTAGTAATTCATTATGAACTTCCACCAGTAGTGGTGAAGGCTGAAATCTTACCTAGTTTTATGTTGTGACCAGGTAAATTTCTGAATGGCAGAGTGTTCTTGTTGCCTTCACATTAGTGCTTCTTGAAAAGCAGTAGGTAAAAGAAAAATGCACACGATCTTGGGAGGACATTCATACTGTCTCTCTGACAACCTGCCTTTGCTATGAGCTCAGTGGAGAGGGATGGGAATCTCCATCGAGTGACTCAGCCTAACTTATACCAAAACAGACTTTCAGATGAGGTGCCTTCAGCAAAGTGGGGCACGTGCAGCTAGCCACTGGATGAGTGCTAATGATGCAGAGTTGTTGAGGAGTTCCAAGTACCTCTGCAAGCTTTTTTTCAGTTAGGATCAATTTATCTTCTACTTCTTTCACATGTGCTGGCATGCTCCCTAGATTCTGTTGAAAAGCTGTTTTCCTTGTTGCTGAAATCTGTTTCAATCTTGTCAGAGTGGACACTTTCCTATCCTTCTTACATATTCCTAAATCAATAGTCAGAAAAGAAGAGGCAGAGGTAAAAATGGTTCTCATTCTTCTGTAAGTCTTTTGTACTAGCCTGACTTTATTGTTCTTTATAGGATCGGTCCAGTCTATGATTGGTGTTTGTGAAAAAAGATTTAGCTGTTCTATTTATTCTGGTGCATCCTAAGAAATCAGAACTAAATACTCCCTGGATAATATCCTAGTTGTCTTTGGTATTATTTTTTGCATTGCAAATTGTGATTGTCTCTCATCCAAGATAGGTTATAAAGAAATGACGCGTCACTGAGAAGTCAGATCAGATAATTGGAAAGTACTTACAATTTTAGGAAAACCCCCCACTTATTTAAAAGAGAAGTTATTTCAATTTGAATTATGTGAGTTTTTAACATTATCTAGCTGTCTGTGGTTTCAGGAGGTGTAGAGAGATGTTTTGCAATATGATTGGAGTTTGAATAATGGTAAAAGCTTTTTATCTTACCTGCCTACGAAGAATGACTTTCTGCTAGTTTTCTTTGTGTACCTCTTACCCAGCCAAATTCACAGTAAGTGACACAAGTGGTTCATTGGTTTGCAACACAGAACAGAAATCAAAACACAAAGAACTGGATATTTTATTTTAAATGACAAATCTAATTCCCAAGATTGCCAGGTCCTTTGGCAGTTGTTCAGCTTCTGTTCAGCTTGTTTCCAACTGTGGCAATTTCTGAGGATTTTCTGTTCTTTTGGGGGGGTTTAATGTTTATTTTTGGTTAGTAGGTTTTTTTTTTTTTACTCAAAGAGCAGAGTTTTGGGATTTTTCAGATCTGGATAGAGTTTGGTTATAAGCTGGTGATGGATACAATATTGGGAAGGGAAAAAGAAACTCCTGTGACACATCTTTTCTAAACAATGCTCTTGCTCCACCTTAAAAAGGGAAGAAAAATGAAAAATGTGATTTGCACATGGGCTGGTGACTCAGACAAACATAAATCGTGAGCATATTCCCAAAGGCTCTAGCTAATCAGTTGTGCTATCCAATTTGGCCCTGAGTGGGTTCAGTTCAGCAGATGTTTGCGCAGTTACAGCGTGCCACTGGGACACTGTGTTGTGCAATGTTGCATTACATTACTCAGAGCTCTAAAAACTCATCCCAAGGAGAGTAAGTGAAGCACCAGTGGTATTAGTATAGAGATGATGGAAAACCAGTATTTGGCCTAGATAAAGTCCAGCTATTTCACTATGCAGTAGGACTTATTTTCACCTGAGATGTTACCTTATAGGAGAAATGTGCCATTAGTTATGCCAGCAAATTCTGTGGGCTCATATTGTCAGGTAGAGCCCTCAATGCTGGTAGATTTTCCTTTCTATCTTGGTCTATGTGCAATGACAGTAGTGCTAAATAGCCTGTAGTTTGTTCCTTGAGTTGATCAAATTAGCCTTGTTTTTTACTCTCTTCAGATGGGATTGTGTTAAGAGAGTCCAGTAGGTCCAGTAAGACTCATTAGTTTCTGCAGGAGAGAAGCTGATTAGATCAAAAGTGTGATTTGAAAGAAGTTCAGTAAATTCAGAAGGGCTATATAATACTTTACCCCATGTCATGTACACAGTGGTGCTGGTAAATAAAGAGCTATTCTTGCAAGTAGGGTAAGTTGCTTACTTGTTATTAGTGCTTGACTGTAGAAGCCAAAGATTTTAATGTATTTTGCCTATGTGAAAGTGTGTATCCATCTTAAATACTGTGGGGTCTACAAAAGACTGTAGCAGTGGCTGTTTGCATGGCACCACATTTAATAAACTGTCAAGCCCCTTGTGAATACAGTCGAAAAGACAGTCCTTGTTATCCTGTGTTTGGCACTATAAATCATTGTTAACAAATCCTAATTTGCTTAGTAGAGTAATGAATGATCTCCAATTTTCTCACCGTAATTAGTTTTACCAACTATTATTGTGAAGGGTGTACTGAAATCCATTTTAGCTCCACTTTAAAATCTCCATGTGCCCATTCTTTGCAGAAGTGAAGCTGACAACAGAGGTTATGAAGCTTCTAATAGGAAATTCCAATTCAAGAAAAGTGGACAAGATCTCCAGTAGAAAGCTCTCTGTGGGTCGTAATTGCCTATTAGTATTTGCAGACCTCAGTGGAACAGATTTGGCGTGGAGCATTGAGACCTGGAAACCCTGGTGCTTCTTTTTCTGAAATTTTTTACGTGTTGTCTTTTGTTTTCCAGGAGCCATTGAAAATGCAGTTTATTGTAGCAGCTGCTGTAAGGGAGGCATCATCGTTGCCAGCTAAATACATTACATGTAATAAAATCTACCCCAGGTCTATTAATTTTAGCATTTATAAACTATAGTGCTGTTCCTAGGGAGAACTGAGACTCGTTAAAGAGTTTGCTGACAATATGACCATCAAAGCAAGAAGAACAGCAGAAGCAGGTGTATGTTTATTTCCAGCACCCCACTAATCATGAGGAGAATAAATAGCTGCAGCAAAATAGCTGGTTTTGTGGGAAAAAAAAAAGTAAGTGTGTATATTTTTAGAAGTTAAGAAAAGCACATATTGTTAACTCAGTATTTGAGGAATGTTTAGGCAAGCAGAATAAATTACCTGGGCTTGAATTCGATCAAGAAGGGGTTTCTACCCAGATGGTTTTGAACAGACGTGATGAAGGTTTGAGGGTTTTTTCCCAGCCCTTCTGTATGGTGTTTCCTCATACCTCATGCCCTATGGCATGCTTGTGCTTTTTGAAGACACTGCTTTGAATTTCAAATATTAATCCTTACACTTCTTCTTTGAATTGGAGGAACCTATGTTGTCCAAATCTTGAACAAGGAAAGCAGGACACAACAGCAGTTTCTTACCCAACTAAGCTGATCTGAGGTCTGATTCAGAATACAGCCTTTCAGGTTTGCCCCTTCCGTGCCAAATAACAGATTTGCATCCTCTATCTGCACAGTGTGATGACTAATTACCTCAGGATAGACCCCCAGATGCATTTGGTGGAGATGATGTCTCCAAGGAGTTACCATTTATGGTTCAGCAGTGCTGAGCTGGAGTGTGCTCCTTGGCTGTTTTGGGACGCCTTCCCTCTCCTCCTTGCCTAAGCCTACTCCTGCTTTAGTTATTAGAACAGAGCAGTTGTGTGCTATCTGTGTGGTGTCTTTCTGTAGTTCCTGTGAGATTTTGCCGGCATGCTGTTACTTGTAGTGCTGTCACATTTCTTCACCAAATGCTTTGAGCTTTAGTCCCTTTTACTGCTGCTTCTATGGATGGTCCTCCACTTACTTTGTTTTTCCCAAGCATTACATGATGAACAGAGTCCAGAAAGAAAGAAAGGATGGAAGGAAGAAGTAAAGAGAGAAAGGAAGGAAATAATACATTTTATGTATTTGAAAGGGTACTATAAAGATCTCTATTGTTTGCCAGGAGAGTCTCTAACTGGTTTTAGCAGCAGAAGACAGGAGTGTGGCAAGGGGTTGGTAGATAGCTTAATTTACAGTTGAAAAACCTTGAGACACAATCATTTTTTTTCCCCAACAAAATTCAGTTTAGAAAAATCAAGACATGATCATTATTAAGCAAAGTTTTAATTTTATCATTTCCTTTTCTGGAGATTATAATTTTTATGTAATAGCAGAAAGCCTTCAGATTTGCTGTCAGTCTAAATTTGGTCTCTAATGCCCCACATTACATGTAGTCCATGTTTTGCTCATCAGCTCATGCAAAGGCAAAGATTGTGTGTGTGTGTGTGTTCCCCTTCTTTTTCTCTTTCTCTTTCCCATAACGTGACACAAATTGCAAATGTGAACTTGAATAATAAAGAATTGCTTCACTGATTGCTAAACATGCATTATGATGCTTTTAAACTCATTTCAGGTCATCGTACTGCAAATTAGTTTGATTGCAAGCAGTTAAGCTGTCATATACAAAGCCTTCACCTTCCAAGGGTCTCAGTTTCATATCATTAAAAGAGAATGCTCGATAGCACTGAGTGTTTGTATTGTATGTATAATATTTTGTAGGAAAGATAGTGTTGGGTCTGTAGAGGAGGTTTGGTATTATCTAGTGGAAAGGGATATGCAATCCCCGAGTGCTTCCTTGATAGACTTGGTTTGGTTTTGTATTTAAAAGGGGTTGCTCATGTTCCATATGAAATAAGAGCCATTTTCTTGTTGTTGCTGAAGTTTTAAACCTGGATGTTTCTTTGTAACCCAAGTGGTAAGAGCAACATTCTGGGCAGTTTCTGACGCAAATTATCTGCTGATGTTTTTGTGGTGAGATTTGACTCAGAAAAATACAAACCAAACGTTTCCTTCTATGTGTGTTTAAAATAAATGGAAAAACTTGCAAGAGTTCTACATTAGGTGACTGGAGGATTCATACAGTAGCATACTGTCATGCAAAAGAAGAGATTATGGCAAAACAGCATTACGGTGGAAAAGAAACTGATAAAATCTAATGAGTTTCCTGTCTACTCTAGGGACACCAAAATTTGTTGTTGATTGCTAAGATGATATGAAAGTTCATGCTGCTGTCGAGCACAGGAGCCGTTCAGGTCTGCCTTGCAGAGATGAAACAGAGAGCTGCTGTGTAAACTTGGTAACCTTGGAAGTCATCAGTACTGTCATTTGACTAACTGATAGGATTACTCTGGAGAAAGAGAGTGCAAAAAGCCTCTAAGGAAATAGGAGTGTGCAATCTGGATGGATTAATCATGAGAAGAAGCCATGTGATGGTATTGTTCTAAAGTGAGCTTCCATAGACTTCTCATTTTCTGGAAGAATACATTTACTAATCCACACTGTATCATATCATTTAATCTTTTAAACAATAGAGCTTTTCCTTCTTGCAAAACTATCAAGTAAGGAGATACTGGTGTGGTTAAGTAGAGGAAACACTCCCATAATCCTGCAGACACTGAGTTCCAAAACTTGCCCGAAGTCTGACTTGCTCCCATGTGAATGACTAGTGTTACAGCGAAAATGGTGAACATTAGTATATTCTTTTTTTGAGTCACTTAGAGGGATAGTGAGATTGTACCTGAAGCAGAGAACACATCTCCTGATTGCAAGAATTAAGGCTGAATTTCACAGAAAAGAGTCCAATCCTCTTTCTCAGCCTTTTATGTCAGAACTCAAAATTGCTGTCTGATAAAATGTAGGACACCAGATTGAATTACTTCATTGAACCACTGCTGTCCCCTGTTAATGGTAATTGCACAGATATAGCGGTCTTTCTTGGCAACATCTCAGATATTTACCTCCCACTGTTTTTCAATTCAAACCTTTGATGAAAATATTCCCAGTACTTCTTTAAAGCAGACACCCAACTGTCTTTCTTGACAAAGGCAAGGTCTTTAAATCAGATCCTGACAATTTGTGACACAGCAGTCTATCTAAATCACCTTTTACCTATGTCTCTGTGTCATTTCCTGAAAAAAAAAGTGTCCATCAGAGGAAGGTTGCTGAAGGCTTGGTGCTCAGAGAGTCAGTGTGTGTGGCAGCGTGGAGCTGGAAGATCTGTGTGTTTCTTTCAGTGGAAGTAATTAGATGAAGGCTTGTAAAGTTGTAATGCATGCTGTAATGGTTTGTTATAAATATTTGGGGGTACTTTGTCCATAAGGAAAACATTATGAGGTTATTGGTGTTCTCAGACCATCAGGAAGTGAAGATTTTCTGGTGGCTTTTCCTTTAGCAATGGTAAACCTATTAAAAAATAAAAATTAAACAGATCAGGGCACATGTTTCCTTCTTTGCTGCACCTGAGGGTTAATGTGCATTCAGCTGAAGTAGCTTATTCACCTCCTGAAATCTCATCTCACTTGATGTTCTGAACTCTCCCTCCTGCAGAGAGATGTGGATGCCACATCCACCATTCACTGTAGCAAATGCTATTGTTTCAAGCCATCTTGCATCATGATGAGTGGTCCTTTGACTCATGCAATCAGATCAGTGTAGTTTTTCATTACTGAGGAGCTTGCTGCCTAGCTTTGCTGCAAGATGGGGACTGTTCACTCGTGCTGGAGGGTTTTCCAACAGATCTCTTTGCATTACTGAGTATGCTTTGGTACAAACTCAAGGTTGGCATGTAATATCAGTGGAATTGGCCACATTATGTAGCATCACTGTAAAAGAATTTCTAGAAAAAAAATCTGTGTAAACCACTTGCCTGTGAATGAAGAGACAGCAATTTATATATTTATTGTGAATGTTTGAGCTGTTCATTTTATTCAGTGTCCTGTATAACAGTCCTCCTCAGCACAGAGACAGAGCCTACCTGTGCACTTGTGTAGTACACTGGATAAATAGATTTCTGGCTGTTACTGTAGTAAGAGTTGTTATTATTGATAGCACTGACTAATCACCCCCCTCTCAGCAGCTGAAAAGAGATTGTTGTTAAATGGCAGAATAGACACCAGCTATAATAGAAGATCATGAGAGAACTTCATTAGCAAAGTGTTAATCTCTGCCAGGGAGGGTGTGTCTGTCAGGGATGGTGGTGAAAGATGAGCTTGGAGGGGAAAGACAGACTGTTCTACCCTGTCCAAGTGTGTGTGCCAGGGTGTGTGCCAGGCTGATTCAGAGAATGAAGCTCATGTTTGGAGTGGCATCACTGTAGCACATGGTGACAATTGTGCCATTTGGAGATGAAAGAAACCTTTCAAACAAAGGGCTGGACTCTTGGGTACATGTCAGTAAATGCAAGAGGAATATGTTGCAGTTTCAAGGAATCATTTCTGACGTTAGATGGAAAGGTGCATAGTTGAAAGAAGAGGTAGAAAGAAAGGAGAAGGAACTAAGATTTTGAAAGACTTTTAAAAAGATCTCCTAGAGGAGGTGCTTTTGTGATTTCCAGTTCCCTCTGCTGTGATGAGAAATGGAGAAGGGAAGAGAACTGCTACTGCTGCTTCTGCTCCCATACTTTCCTTTAGATTTCTCAGATGGCTTCTGAGAATGGAAGCATCTAAGTTCAGACAAACTGCCACACTTGGGGAACCTTTTGTTTCTTTGATTAAATATGTCATTAAAGGTAATAATTGAAATATTTGCATCAGGCAGCAGCCCCAGAAATTTTCCAACTGCAGCCTCTGTTGCTGTAGACAAGCACATGCACACAGAGGATGGAGAACTGGCAGCACAGATGCTGGGAAGAGGAGTGTATTTGAGGGCTCTCTGAAAGGCTCTGATGCTATAGCTAGTCCATCTGCAGAGAGATCACTTACACCTGGTGATAAGCCATGCTGCTCTTCTCTCTTCCTGCCTCCTCTGCAATATTGACATCTGGCTTGCAGGATTGTTTCCACCTTGAAGTGGCAGCTGAGTCAGAGGCAATGTGCTCTCACAGCAGAGAACGGAAGCACAAGTAAACCTGAACCCCGTGCTGGCAAATCCATGCAGACACCTTCTGAAAGCACTGTGTCTTCTGCTGTGTGCTTAGAGCTGCCAGCTTGGAAGAGGCGGCCGTGAAGCCTGTGATGCTGTTAAACACCACCCAGGACTTGTTTGCTCCCGCCCCATTCTCCCTTCCCTGCTGAACACAAACTGTGAGAAGTCCAAGAACCACTGCGGTGCCAACAAGAGCAAAATTACTTGCAGCTGCTGAATGCCACCTGCTCCTGCCGAACTTGAGCCAAAACAGTTTCCTCCCTGGAGTGCCCTGGAGTGGGGAATCCAAAAGCTGTTCAGAGCACGGCAATATTTAGTGTGGATGAGGAAGAGACGTTGCAATTCTTGCTTGAGAGCAGCGTGTTAGGCAGAAGGTTCTCTAGTACTAATGGCTGTCTCTCCTTTTCCAAGCTCCCTCAAATCACCCCTCCTGCATTCCTCCAGTACATCGCTTATGAATATTAATTCAGCCCTTTTTCCCTTTCTATGCCATCCTTTTTCCCTGTCCAAGCTAATGCAAATTTAATGTTGTTTAAAAAAACCCTACAAGTCCTGCTTGAAGGCTCTCTAATGTATTAATGCAGTGACACCTGATGACACTGTTCTTTTCTATGGCAGAATCACTCCCTGACCCTGAGAAAGGAAAAGCAACACCTTTCCTTGTCGTTCCCACTCTTGTTTCTTAATCACCTCCCTCGTTCATCCCTTGCATCATTTGTTTGCCAGTTTTCTGGTAGCTAGCAGTTTATTGCTTACCTAAATTACCTGTAGCTGTAGAAGCAGTAAAGGACAACGTCATTATGAATTCATAACAAGAGGCCACTTAGCAGCCCTCTGATCACCATATTCTTTCTTACAGACTTTGTTGGTTCAAAGAACTTTGTTCTGATTGAATCAGTGCAAGTTTTGTTGTATTTAGTTAGAAAACCATCAGTGTTCAAGTGCGTGCTTTCATTTATGTAAAGGAAGGATGTGAACAAGTCTGTCGTTGGGTTGACCTACTCACAGTTGAATCAGATTTGTGCCTGGCTTTAGGCATATGGAGCTCAGTTAGATATCTTATACAATGGGCAGGTGCTTAAGTACCTTTCAGAGTCAAAGTCATAGTGTATTAATTTTCTTGGTTGTATCATCATTAGTCATTGCTTCTTGCCCTCATTTTGCAGTTCAGTTCCCAGTGTATCTTTCTTCTTTGCTTTGCTGCTGTTGTCTGATTTTAAGCTGCTGTGAATTTGCTCTTCATTCATTTCTCAGCTCAGTCATAAAGTCCTTTTTCATGCCCATCTGCAGCACAAATGCCTGGAGTGATAACAACTGCATCCTCTTTATTATTTCTTGAAAATATCATCTGGGGTGTTTATCTGGAAAGAAGTTTGCTGCAACTTGTTTAAAAAGGTAAAGCAGGCTTCAGCCCCCAGTGTGTAAGATAGCTCTGCTACCCATGCTGTCACACGCTTACTCGCAGGGTTCAGATAGGAAATTCATCATATTATTCTTTTGCTATTGGTAGCCTTGTTTCCTAAAACTTCCAGACCCTCTCTAGGAACCTTTGTGAATGGAGTCCTCCACCTGATGTGAATGATGAATATGGATGTAAACAATTGAAACACAGTGGGTCTTGAGAAGTGGTGGTCCCTGGAAATTCCACTGACACTGTGTTCTGTTTCTTCCATCTTTCTCTTCCTCATTCCACATTGCCAGGAAATTTGTTCCTCCTGATATAGGATACCTCTTTGGAGAAACTAATCATTTCCTTCCTTTGCATACCCCAGAGGAATGTGAAATGCTTGTTCCCTATAAAAGCATGATTGTGCTGCCTAAAAGTACATCAAAAGGCAGCATGTTAAAAATAGGTCACAACCATTATCTAGAGGTCATTGCATCAAAACTCTCTCACAATTCTCCCTTGAAAAACAGCTTCCCTGACCCAGGAGGTCTGTTTCTCTCCCGTGTTTCTGTGCTCCTACAGCCCACAGTGCTTAGGGCCTGAATAGGGATGTGTTTTTCCCTTCTTTTTTTTCAGTTTTTGTGTCAGCTGACTCTGCAGAGAGCAGTAAAGTGTTTCATCTATTGACTGCTGCATCTAAAATAGATTCAATTAGTGTTTATTTAACTTTTTACTGCTGACTTACAAAATTACTTTCAGTCTGGTTTGGATATATACCTTTTTCTGTTAATTTATTGCCATGCTCTGCTTTGATTGCTTTTTTGCCATGGTATCAAACTGTATGCTGCTTTAATATTTTCTCCAAGATGCACTCTTGATTAATTCCATGTCAGATATTTATACCACCATGAGGAATACTGCTTAGAAATTCATTTGCTTAATAACTACCTATTTTCAAAGCTCACACTTCTCCAAATTACGGTGATTTGTTTTAACTTTAGTTAATCGTGCTTTGTTTCACGAAGCTTCTGCATCATGAACCACACATATGGCATAGTTGATAGAGGATCAAAGAGGAGGTGATTTTGGGGATGATGTGCAAAGCAGATTGGTTTAAATTTCTCTGTAGTACCAGAATGATTTCTATTTCGGTACTGTAGCAGGATCTCAGTAAGGGGCTGAGAGTTCCTTTCATTAGTTTCTATATATGTACATTAACAGTCATCTCAGAAAGCTCATAACTGAAGTTAACTTTGAAGTTTGGCATGAAAAAAAACACACCACTGGAGAGGAAAAGATATCACACAAAAACATGATGTGTAAATAACTAAGGGGTCTTAAAAAAACAGAAGCTGGATCAGTTGCTCTCTGTAGTCATTAGTCAATGTATTTATAGATGTGTAAAGGCACAAGATCATTATATCAATAACATATCCATAAATAAAGACTAATGCCAGATTTTCTAGTTTGGTGTTGACCAGTCCAGTTCCATTGGCCTTTTCATGGGTGTGCCAGGTGCCTCCAGCTGATGACCTAGGCAGTCTTATTGACCAAGCAATATTGCAATCCCTAGATATGTAGAGGCTAACATACTCCACAAATCATAGTTTTCTGTGTAACTTTCTCAAAAAGTGCTTCTTTTGTTGTTGGTGGTGGTGCTTTGTTTTTAGCTTGTTTTGCTCTAGGAGTTTACACAGCAAATCTCATGGTTTTGTGTGCTCTTAACTTTGTTCCTTAGCCCAGCCCGTTACAGCTCACCTTTCTTTACACCACATAATTGTAATTCTTCTTGAGACACACCATTTTTGAACTAAACCTATTTGTCAGCTGCTAACTTTTGAAAGAAATCATGAGATAGTACCAAGAAGTCATGGCGCATGCCTGCCAATCTGACACACATGTCTTTCAGCCATATCAGCTGTAGTTGCTCTCCCCATCCGCACTCTCCTGCCTGCACCATGAGTGCTCCTGCGGCTCCTTCACCAGCACTGAATAGATTTAACCACAACAGCTCTAGTGTTTTGCCTCTTTAAGCTGATGTGGTTGATTTTGTCTGTGGTGGATGAAGGTGCAGTCTCATGGTCCCGTCTGCACTGCACATGTGGTAACTTCTGCCAGGGGAGCAGTAACAGCCCAGAGGGAGTTCGTGATATCTTCAGCTGCGACAGCTGGTTTTAAAGTTAACATCTGTCCTGGCCTCAGTCTCAGGATTGTCAGTGTTTTCATATTTATGAATTGAGCATTTGAATAATTTATCTTTTTTAAAAAATTCAATTTTAGTGGCTTTTCTTTTGCTTTTCTTCACTTCTTATGTCCCTTTGAAGGAAAAGAAAAGCACTTGTATGTGGTTTGTTTTTTTTTTTCCTCAAAACACCTATATAGGTTCTCTGCTGATGGAAGGGCCTTGTTGCTTAGTGATAAAAGCAGTGTTTCTCACATCAGTTTAAATTTCACTCTCCTCTCTTCTCAGTCTCATCTCGACAAAGCACAGGTTCAAGTTTAAACACATGCTTACATCCATTTTATTCAGGAGAGCGTGTAAGCACACATGCATAACTGAAGTCAATGGGATTTAAGTGTGTGCTTCACTGTAAAGCATGTGCTTCACTGCTTTCCTGAATACAGGGAGGTTTAATCTAAGTGCTTTGGAAATTACAGTGGCCTTGGACATATTGGTTCTTTTATCCATCTGGAAAAAGGGCTACTGTGAAATTTAGTAAGTACTGTTCACACTTGGAAACTTTTGTGTAAAATGCCGTTGTTTCTTTAATAATCATCTTCTTTGCAGTATGTTTAGTTTGCACATAGAAGCACGATATGAGGATGCTTGGAATTTGTTACTGTGCTTTAGAGTGGGCTGGTGTTGAGACTGATTCACGTAGGAAGGCATTCAGACTATGGCTATGCACAGCTCTTCTGTCTAAAGAGTCTTGGTACCCAGGACTGCAATATTTAATCACTGTGACTTGTAAGTGCATAACTCACCTGGGGTACTGACATCTTTCCACACACTGGTAGAATTAACAACTCAAAGGCAACTTGAAGAGCAGTCACTCATACCTGTCTGTCTGTGTTACTTTATGCAAGTAATTTCCCTTCACGTGTTGAGCTGCAGCTCAGCAGCTGGGCCCCAACGTTTTCAAAATCTTGGAGAACTAATTAGACTGTCCTCAGAGTATGGCTCATCCAGCCAGTCTGAATAAACAAATGTCACCGTTTGTATTAGGAAATCTCTACAAATGACTGATCCCTGTCATGGGGTAACATTAATCTTTTCAGTATAGATTTCCAATAGTTAACCATCTGGCTCCGTGCAGTTTTTCAGAAAACATTCACTACTGGGGCCAGTGGAAAGAAGAAGGTGGGATTAATAACCTGAGCACATGAGATGAAGCATTAATCTGTAGGACTGGCCATTTGTTTTTATCCAAACAAGTCTTTTAAGGTAATATTTCACAGCGTGTGGTACTCGCAGGGACTTCTTTCAAAATGAGAAAATGTTTCAGTATCTGCCATGATCTGCAGGTTACAAATTTAGCGTGGATGACAAAAGCTGGAAGGGTTCTACAGTCTTTTCTGGTTTATGTTGTATTCACAGTCCCGGCCTGTTTAGTGTCTGATTGTTGCAATACTTATTGTTAAACCTTTTCATTCAAAGTTAACATTTGTATATAAGAACCTAGAATTACTCAAGTAAATATTCATAATCAATATCCAGGCTGGTACAGGCAGCACTGTATTCATCTGATGGATGGATTTTGGCAACCAAGCTGTAAAGATAAGTCCAGCATCTTGGTCTAGGGTGGATGGTCTCAATCCGGCTAAAGCGTTTAGGCACCTGCTTGGCTTTAATCACCGGTTGTTCCACAGATTTCATTGGTCCTAAGTGCTTTGTTGAAATCCAGCCATATGACTTAGGTCCTGCCTGAGGTCTCCGACTTGCAAGCTGTGGCAAATTAAAGGCAAAAAACAGCTGAAGAGGTTATGGCCCTCAAGCTGTCTGTCCTGCCCTTGTGATGGAGATTACCTCCTCTGCACAGCAGATGAATGAATGGCTTCTAAAGCATATTAAGTTAAACTCAAATTGGAGTCATAATACTCCAAGCTGAAAACTTGAGCACTCCAGAAGCTGCTTCATGAGCCATTCAGTTGTCTCTGCTGTGACGGGATGACAACTGCCATCAGGGGAATGGAGTAGATGGTGTAGGGGATGGTAACTACTTTGGCTGTCTGATTTTAATCGATCACTGCATGCAAATCTAAGCTCTTAGTCCCAGTCTTGACAGCCTGGCTTGTGAGGCTTACTGCTGTTTGCAAAGCTGGCTGGCTCATGTGCTACTACCTGACCTCCCATTAGTGCTGTGCAATGCTCGCCTGGCTTTATCATTTGCCCAACACAAAGGAAGCAATTTTGACTGTAATCTCCTTGAGAGGAGGGACTGCATCTTCCATGTATTTGGGCACAGCATATTGTGAACACTATCGGAACAGAACTAATAATTTTTCTAATCTGCATGTGACATTAGTACACTTGAGTAATGTACAGCACTCTATACATAAACCATGTTTATGCCTTTTCACCCAATCATGTCTGTTGCAGTATTTCCAAATAAATGGTGGGTTTCTTACTGGTTCCTCCTGATGCAGAGTGATCTGTAATAATCTTGTCATGCCAAACTCATAATAATACTAAATGAAGACATTTGTTGAAGGAAGTGATTGTAAATTACATGCAAATTCAAACCTTGCTGGCATTAATCAATACTGAAACACAACTTTTGCATTCCTGATATAATACCACTGAACTTCATCCCGTGGATATTACATTTTCAGGTGAATTAAGTGTTTACTTTGAAACTTTTTATCCCCACTGGAAAATGAAAATGCTTTTTTTTGTTAAATAATTTATACAGTCTTGAAGACCTGTACTGTCACGCACAAACCTGGTAACTTCTATGCATAGTTAGTTATTGTGTATTACTTAAACTGGTTTGTATTCCTCTCTGGTTGTGAACTTAAGATGGTCAGCCCATCTGACACAAAGGCATTTCATTTCATGTTGAACAGACTGAAGTGAGTTGTTGATAATCACAGTCACCTGAACATTCTTCTCCAAATAAGCTTCATTTGTGGTCATGCCTCTTTCTTTTCCTCATCAGTTGAAGACTATGGCTTTGTGGTATTGGTCAGCCACTGAATTATGTTCTCAGCAGCTACCCTACCTTGTGGAGGATTGTGTGCATATGAGAGCAAGTGTATAAATAAAAAACCAGTCTTGCACAACATTTCAGGCAGGTTTGTTCACTTCAGTGGGACTATGCAGGATACATTCTATTAGGGATGTAAGTAAAGCTTTGTGTAGCCAGACTCTCTAAAAGAGACTATTTGACCTCAGAAACAATGCAGTGCTTTCATTTTGTGGCAGTGTTTGATTGAGAAGCATCTCTTGGTGATTACAACATGCATTTCTGTACTCCCTAATTAAGACTGGAAGTCCAGGACTCTACTCAGCGTATACAGAATATGAGACCCGATGGGAATGGATGAGATCAGACTGTTCTGTTGGATGACAACTTTTTGGTTTTTTAGATTTGATAGAACTAGAGCTGAAAGTGAATCATCAAACCCATTTCAGTATTTTGTTTGTTGGAGGTTTTTTTGTGCCAGGCATTTCAGTTCCAATGCGCTTTGGTTAAGCAACCTCAGTACTGCATACTTAGCAATGTAGTTGGCGTGATACTTTCCTATGTATTTCCATTAGAAATGGAGAGGTGCTTCCCTATTTTCTGACCAGTTTTCCATTGAATCTCTCCACTAGTAACACCCACCTGTTTTTGTTGAGTGTGGCAACTGCAGCTGATTGGTTTTGATAACCACTAATACATTTTGCCAGTGATTTCTTTCCACTCGTTATACAAAAAAGATGAACCGTACTTGATCTTATTCTTTAAATATTGGCCATCAATAATACAAAAGCTGACACTTTGGGGAATTTACCCTGCCAGATTATTTATGTCACAGACACATTTTTTATTTAAGCAGTCACTTCAGAGTGAATGCAGAGTGTGTCAGCTGTTTATTCAAGAGACTTGTGCGTACAGACTGGGGCGTGTGTTTTCTAGGAATAGCACTGCTATGCACATTTTCATTCTGTTAAACTCCAGTGCTTGAAATATTTAAGAGACTGCTGTACTTCAGTCCCACTGATCTCTTTATTTTAGGCCTGTTTTCAAGCATATTGAAGTCAGTACACATTCTTGGTTTGATCTTAGTACATATAATTCTCAATGACTTGAAGTTAATAGACCAGATCATCTCCTGTGATAAGTGTAGTTGATATTTATGTGTCTGCACGAGTGTGTGTCCATGCACACGCTGACATAGAGTCTTGCTTACTCTATATACTGTGGAGCTCCTAGTCTTTGAATCCAATTTATGTGGGAGCTACTAGCTTAGTGTGAAATGGACAACAGTGGAAACAGCTGACGTGTCGTTCTCAATTCAATTATTTTCAGCAACTAGAGTTCAACGGTCAATCCATTTAGCACTGCAGGGCAGTGCTGCTGTTGGCAACATGCAGCATCCTTGTTACTGGGTATATTAACTTTGGTTAAAGAGAGAGTAAAGGGTCTGATGTAAAAGTCACTGACTGCAGTAGGCTTTGGGTCAGAACCTAAATACAATTCTTGTCTGCTAGATTTTTCAGCTGTTACATTTTGCAAGTATTATTTGTGTGTTTCTTGCTATATCACTTTTATGTTGTCTGAAGGAAGCAATATTTTCCAGACAAAAATTATTAAAGAAAGGCCTGATTTTCTGTTTAATACTGAGGTCAGAGTGGTGTAACTCCTTTGAAATCAATGAAGTTACACCAGAATAAAACTAGTGTTAATGGAGTGGAGAAATTGACGTTAATGGAGTAGAGAAATCTGAGAACTTCTCTATATCAGACTGAACTGGCTCTAATTTTTATCACTTCCCTTGAACTGAAATTAGTAAACACTGGAATAAACAGAATTGTACTGGAATAAAAGTAGTGTAATGGCAGGGAGAATACATCCCTTGCCACTCAAAATGATTGCTACAAAACCATTCTAACTTGTATTTCCTTAGTGGAAATTATTCTTTAATCAATCCATGTAAATGCAATGGTTTCAGAAATCCAACCAGCATTTCACTCTCAGATCACACTCTGTGTTTTGTGGAATAGGTTTTTGCCTTAAGAGGATCTTCTCAAATCGCCTCTCTGTTGTAACTCAGCTTCCTTCAAATGAAGTAGATGGAGGTAAATTTGGCACTCTGATGAAAAGCCAGAAGAGTGTGTAGGTTTTAATAAATCTTCCAGGCTGTTACATACTGCAACAGTTTTTGAATGGTTGCATTAGGGATCAGATACTGAGATTCAAAACACACATAAGCACACATGAAGGCAGTTTGCTTGCCAAGGTCTTCAGTGCTTTGCAATTACACATTTGCCTGTGATAACTACAAAACATTAGACTCTGTGAAGAAGTCCTTATTTCTCACTGCCTCCCTGTTGCTGGTATAGTGCCATGTGTTTGCACAAGGTCAAAGCCATGCAGTATAGATAAAGAACAGCGAAATCTACTATCTTTAGGAGAAGCTCTAAGTCACAAGTGGTAAATTTTTGCCCTCTTCATCTCTTCTATTGCTCTGTGCAGAAAGAAATACTCTAACGTAGAGCAGCATCTAGAATATCTTGTCACAGGAGTACGCTGAATTGTTAGTGTATATGGCATGCTGTGCCTCCAGCTGCCACAAGAAGGGACATGGCTTATGTCAAAACTCCTGTGCACACTGCTGATCTATATATGCCATATTGGTCCTTTTGCATTGTTGGTATAGGCTCAAGTTAGATTGAGCCATGTGCTGATACAGGGGGAGTTTGGCTGGTATGGAGGTGCCTTGAATGCAGAGGCTGCAACATCTCTTAATAACACTCCTTCCTGATTACACTGCAGTATTTTTACCAGACCTGGGCTAGCAGCTTATGGAATGGTTATCTGGAATTTTGGTAACTGGAACATCCTCTTTGCACTCTGTTTGTTGGTTTATACCCATGTTTCAGCAAAGTACAGCAGAAAGGTGCTGGGATTGCAGTCAAAGTGCTAAATATCTCTTTTGTTGTGTTGTTATTTCCAACACCAAAGCTTTGTGTGTGTGAGAAGAGACTTCAAAATTGTCTGGGGTTAAATGCCTCATGCTCTCTGAGCAGTATAAGCTATTGTTTGAGATTCTGAAATTGTGGTGGGGAGACTTAGGGTCAGGGACATAGTTTTGTTGAGGGAAGTTGACATTAGTAATCCAAATTTCATTGCCATCCAGACTTAATACATTGTTGTGAGTGATGATTGTAGAATACATAATGTGTCTCGGAAGATTATATTGAACAGTTTAACATGACAACTGTAACCAATGATTGGATTCTTATTTTTGAATAAGAAAAAATTACTGTACCTGAAGCACTGCTTCTGAAGAGGAGTGGAGGGATGGCTAGCTGTTTCACTTGATTTCTCCTGGCATGTGAGGACTACCCACTGAAGTAGAAGCCATTAGGGTCTCTGCAAGTATGACTTATGATCACAGAATCTTAAGAGTTGGAAGGGACCTCAAAAGATCATCCAGTCCAACCCCCCGCCACAGCATCCTAGCACTGCAGTGAAGTTCAAAGCTAACAAAAAGAAGATACTGAGCCACTGGCTTAAAAAAGAGGCAGAAATATTTATCATATCTAGTAGTCTGAAGGTCTCATCTTCACTCTATTCATATTCCTTACAAGGGAGCACTCCAGCACCTATTGCTAACTGTGCACAGTACATCACAGTTTATTTGTTTTAGTGTAGGTTATGGAAGATAGTTCTATATCTTTTGCAGGTTGCTAGGTTATACACAATCTTTTTACTAACACATACAGCAAATAAAATCACCTAAGTGCTGCATAATGGATTGTGGGGTCAACATCTTCCTCTCTCTTCATTTTGTAGCTTATTTCAGCCCTTGAGAAATGTGAACAATTATGCAGGTGTAGTCTCCACCAAAAGTAAGAAAGATTGAATTTGCTATTTGTAGCACTATAAAGCAAATACAGAATTCAATAATGTGTGTTTTCATTATCCTAATGGAAGATTTCAGTATGTTAAATGTGTTCCGATGTCCTTGGCAAAATTGGGGTCAGTCATGTGAAATGGAGACAAAATGCGTTTCATCATCTTGTGGTTATTATACCAGAAGGATTTCATTGTAAGGCGCAACAGGTAATTGCAGCCATGTTTCTGATGCTATTGACTGCTTTATCTAATGGAAATTATTTCTTTCTTGATTATTTAAGATGAACCTTTTACCATTGTCATGTTAAGAAAGTTGTAAGGGGATTTTTTTTAAAGATACGTTACAGCACCACTATTAACAACAAATTAAGAGTGTACACTTCTCAAACTGATTTTATCCAAGGATCTAAACATGCATTTAAGGAAAAAAGTCACAATTAAACTTCTTGTGTGTGGAAGGCAAATGGAGGGGATGATTAGTATAAAACCAGGAAACTATTTTCATGCCAGGCCTGACTGAAAACTGCAGAAGTCAGTAGTAAAACTTTCATTAGTGTAATTAGCTTTGGCTCATCTATGTGATCCCCAGGCCTTCACTGACTGGGGGACTGGATTGTGAAGTGGGTTCATCTGCTGGGAGGGACCCAGTGCAGTGGTCACCCTCTACCTGAGTGCTTTGAACCATGTGGGTATTTGCGGGTACATATATTTGAAGGAGATTCACTGTTGCAAGGTTTGTCTTGTAGGAATGAGGCTGAATTCCCCGTGGAGCTTTTCAGGAGTTCAGTGACCTGGTCCTTTAGTTCAGGACCTGTGTTGAATGTGATGCTATCATACAGTAGACCCCAGGGATGAGGATATTCCTTCAGATTATTATATCATCTTCTTCCATTGCTGTTTATGTCCCAAGAGACACCCATTCTTTCTTTCTTTTTCTTTCTCTTGCTCATGTATGGACACACACACACACACATACACACACACATGCTTTCTGTGTTGATAGTCTTTAGGCTACCAGCAGAAGTACAGTTCTTTAAATCCTTACAAAATAGCCACAGAAAAATGGTGCAGCTTGTCAAACCTGAAAGGTGGTGGGAACCCAGAATTCTGCATCATCTAAGGTCCCAGCCTACCCAAGCTCACATAGGGCATACTTCTGAGAGGTTTGGTTTTTATCAGATGGCATCAGAATGACAAAATGGATTTTCACATGACACTGGAATATGTTTTTTTCCCTGTCTTGAGATGCAAGCTGTCTCTTCCCCCTGCATTTCATTAACCCTGATGCACTTTATAGCTACCAATTTGCAGATTTAGGATGCACTGTAAAAATCTTACTTAGGGGATATCTACCTGGCAGCAAACGTGCACTGCTGTGTGCTTCATTTCACTGCAGGTCTTATGTTCAAACGGATCGGTTGGAAATTTCTCAGGTTGTCTTTGCCAGGTCTTTCTTTTGCATCCAATAAAATATTCCTCACTTGTTTTTGCATTTCTCAGTTGGATGTGTGAAAATATATATATATATATTTATTTATTTATTTATTCATCCTGGGAAGATCAGAGACCAAATTCCAACAGTCATGTGCTGCATCTCTGCAGATGTGGTATAACTGTTGATCTAAATGGGGTTATTCTAGATTTATACCTGTGGAGCTAAGTGGAACTTCACATGGAGGAAGGCCCAAAACATATGGCAGCACTGATTTTGTTTAGGGCAAGTTTTTAATGATTCCCACCATTTGATCTACTGTGTTGTAGATTTTATAGGTCAGTGTGGATAAAAAAATAAAATAAACATCTGGTAATGTACAGCTTTGTTTGTGTAGATTTATAGAGCCAGGAAGGGATGCAGCTGGTGTGTGGCTGTGGATCTAATAAACAGATACTGTGGTTATTTCGGCTTTTGAGGGAAGAGTTGATCAACTGCAAACATCCCCACTGCTGAGTTTGCTCAGCAAGCTGCTCGAGAGACCCCAGCCAATAGTTATACTTTCCAGGCATTTGGTGTTTTATGAACTTGTTTCTGATTTCTCCCCATATGCAAATGTGGGGTTTCAGCCAGGCCAAGGCAGTGGGAGCAAAGTGCTGATGTGACACTTTGTGCTAGGATTTAGTAAGATCCCCTGAAGCACACGGTCCAGGGAGCTTTAGGGCTCTTAAGCTTCTCAGCCACAGTGCCGTGATGTTTCTGCTTGCCTCTCTCACACCATTAATTTGCTACTAGTTGTGAATAGTTGTTTCCATGGGGCAGTGAAAATAAACCCATGGAACAGGGTGCCATGACATCTTTTTTTGCTATTAGGCACGGGGTTGGTGGGTTTTTTTTTGCTTTCTAATTTTATTTTTGTTACTTTCAAAGGAGACTCCCTTTTTATTATTGTTATTATTATTATTTGCAACATGTTCACCAGACAAAATGATTATGTTAAGGCAGAGACATCACTTACATTTCATAGCTCAGTGCAATTTTCATAAAGTGCGAGGCAACATCCAAAAAAACATGACTCAGAATTAGAGTTTCAGAAGATTATTATATAGACATTATTTCCCCCAGGTCACGGGCTTTAGTCAAATTTGGAAGAGAATGAAATTGCCAACAGTGAAAAGCAGACAGAAAGGTATGAGTTCATGAGCAGAGAAATAACATTTTCATTTGTTCCTTCCCCATGGGAAAGATTCAACATTCCGGTAAATGGAGACGGTTATAAGAAATGAATTTTTGTCAGCAGGGATGTGATTTTAAGGCTCACTTATCCATTGGCAATCTAGATTTCTAACCCCAGGAATCTAGGAAATTGCTACAGAATGTAGTCTTTATTATAAACAAGGGGTTTTTTTCTTTCTTTTCTTTTTTTTTCCCCCCCCAACCCTCTCTTTTTTAGTAGTTGAGATTTTTAAGGTGCAGGTCTGTGCTTCTCTGAGTGTTTCAAGGGGTCATATTGCCACAGAATTATTTCTGTGTGGCTTGCTGTCCCTTTGAACTGTGTCTTCTGTGGTGCAGTGATCCTTCTCACCCAGAAATTCCTCTGATCATTGGAACAAGGATGTTTTTGAGAACTAAAAGCACCCCCAGCAATGTGTCGTTAGCAGTAGACTTTGCTCCCAAGGATCTAAGTACCATTCTTTGCTTTGTGCCTTTCTCCCTTACCCGGTTTTTAAGCTCTTCTATTTGCACTTGGCAAGCTGAACCAAGAAGCAAAGAGTTTTAGGGGGTGGCTCTTGTTTAAGTGTGTACAAATAGCCAGGACTTGCAGACTTTCCATGGTACAGTCCCAGGTAGACTACTTTGTAATTAAATAATTATCTCCCAAAAGAAATGCTTTTTCCTTCTTCTGACTCTTCAAACCTCACTGTCCATTTTCTTCCTGTGAGGGTGTTCAATTGCTGTTATTGTGAATGCTGGAGAGGGATTTTATATAACCCAAACCCCTTCATTTCTCAGTTCTTGAGATTGATTCTCTAACATTATTATCTTCATTTTCTTTTAAAGTTAATAACTTCGAAATATGTACATCTGAAACCTCCTTTCTCCTAGTGTGTTTTTGTCCATTTTAATCTCTTTTGTTATAGCCAAGACCTATTTGCCTCACTTTATTATTATCAAGAAATGTTATTGCCATTGCCTGCCAACATCTCACCGCAAATTGCATTACTTCTGTTAGCTTCATTATCATTGTGTCTAAACTGTAGTATAATGATTATGGAACATCATGATAGAGGCTGATTAATAAATAAGAATTGATTACTCTGACTTTGTCCATTGTATTAGGCCCAGGAGATTTATACTGTTGATGGCATTTTCTGAAAAACTGCAAATGCTTAAGAAAGACAGGAAGAGGGGAGTATAATTTCGTCTTACAAATGCACAATCAAATTGCATTCCTTTGTCTCTACCAGCATCTAAGGGCAATCAGAGCAGTAGCATTAAGAGCCTCTGAGTGGATCACGCATAGTTTTTCAGTATGGAGCTATTTTCCATTTGCTTTCCTTTCTCTGAAAACGTGGGTGTCTGTGGAGTGTTTTAGTGATGCTGGCTGGCATCAAAGAAAGGGATATCGCTTTTCCTTCATGCAGACATACAACATTTACTAGTATTTATTCAGGGATGCCTGAAAGAATGAAAAAAAAATAGGCTAAAATACAAAGTATTGCAGCTGTACTTGTGCACTTCCCTCTGTTGATCTGATTCTGGGAGCCTAAAAACCTCTACTAGTAGATGTTAGCCTCCTCACGCAGGTGTCCTGCTGGTCCTTTCCCTGCCAGTGCTGCCTCCTACCTGTAATATCCACACTCCTTTCTAAAGGATACACTGCTTACAAAGGGCCATGGCTGTGAAGGCATTAGGAATTGAACAGAAGTGTGCAAGTTGTTTTCTGCTTTTCCTTTTTTTGGAAACTAAAAGCAAGTGGTGAAGTGTGTAGGCTCTCCCATGGGCTGCATGAATGCGAGCTGTAACGTGGTCTCTTGGTGAAAGCAGTGGTAGATTTTGAGTTGTAGTCCAGTGCTGGATGATAATCCCCGAGCCAATAAGGATGAATCATAGAATAGTAGAGGCTGGAAGAGACCTTTAGAGATCATCTAGGCCAACTGCCCTGCAGAAGCAGATTCCCCTAGATCAGGTCGCATAGGAATGACTGCAGCTTTTGAGTCTGGGAGGGAACCGTTGTGAGACAGCCGTGTTGTAGGTGTAGCAGAAAGGGGTCTTGCCTGTGTTAGTGACTGACTAAGTTTTCTAGAGGTGAGAAATATAAATGGGTTGGAGAAGACCGAAAAGTGTTTTAAGACAGTTTTCCTTAGTACTGGGGTTGGAGGCAGGTTTTCCATGCTTACCTTGAATGGTGCGATTTCATTGCCTGGAGGAAAGTGTGAACCTCACACTTTTTGCAATAGCACAGTTCTCTACGTAAAAACTGTAGCAAAGACTGTAGTTTAACAGACTGCCTTGAAGTTATTTGTCATCTTCTGTCTTTGCAGGAAAAGCATAATTTTCTGCATGTACTTGGTTTAACTCTGGCTTGTGTCTGTCCCATGAGTGACTAACTCTCACTGCAGCCAAGACATTTTACAGTAGCAAGATTAATCCTCGTTAGGCTGTGAATTAGCTTTTTTCACCATCAGTGTGGCCTTTATGACTGCCAAAAAGTCCGTCAGCACATGAATAACACAGCCCAACCATCTGAGAAATTGCAGGCAGGTTCCAATCACCAGGACAAGGACGGATTTGTCAGGTATTTGAAATACATGGGTTTGTTGTGAGAGGATTGGGTTGAGCCGACAGGCAGGGGAGGCACGGGCCTCAGGGTTGACCCAGTCGGGCAGGGACCTCCTGTTATTGCATCCTTGGTGGCCTAAGGAAGAGTGGCTGGAGGTGAGGGGCCTTTAGGGGCTGTGTGCAGATAGATCTGTGTCCTGGAGCCAGGTCAGGCCAGGTACTGCTGCACTGACTGAGTGCTGCCGTGGTAGGTAACTGGGAAGTGTCTTTGCTAGATGAGTATTTTTCATGTAACTCTTCTCTGAGAAATAACATTACATTGAGCTTTACCAGGTTTGGAGTTTTGTGGGGTTTTTTTGTTGTGTTATTTGGGTTTTTTTTTCTCCTGCAATAGAGCACTCCATTTGCTAGTGGACTCCTCTGAAGGCATTGCTTGTGTTCCTGCAATATTTATTGTAATTTCTAGAGCTACCAGTCAGGGCTCAGGCCTCATCGTGCAGACACATTGCTTACAGTCTCTGAGAAATATAATGATCAGCACCTAGTGGAGGGAAGCATTTAATGAAATCTCTTTCAGACATGGGAAACTAAGGTTTTTCACTGCTTGTTGATAAAGTCGTTCTCTTCTTACTAAGCCTACAGTTGGGAGTGGAACAGAAGGCTCTCATGTCTGATTGTTTCTTTTGCTGGAGCTAATGTTTTGAATACATGTTTGGCTCTGGAAGGAATGTTTTATGTTACAGTCTAGTTGTTTCTGTGCAAAGAAGGAACAAAAGGCCCATGCTACTGAGCAATTTTGAGAGTCATCAGTTCAGGAAAATTGGAAATTGTGAGTGAAAAAATCTTGAGAAATAGCTCAGGTTGCTACAGCCCTCCCTGACCCTGAGCAGTCGTTGGGTTGGTGATGTTTTAATGCAGGGCACTTCTCTCATGTATTTTATTTTTCTGTGGAGCTCTGCTGCTTTGACATATCCAATTGAAGTCCAAACAGACTGGTCACGTTTAGAGACTGGAAGCAGACAATGCTTTTTCTGCTGTTTTGAGCATGCAGAAGTGTGGCAGTTTTAAAGCCACCAGGATCCAGCTGTGAGATCAGTCTGAACGGAGGAGGAAAGAAATAGGAGATTTGCGGGTTATTAGTAATAGAAACCCACCTACAGCTGCTAGCCAACACCAACAACTCTTTGTGAGCCTGGAATGGAAGACAAGAAGGTTGGTTGTGGGTGACGTGTAACAGAAGAACATGCTCTGTGTACATTTCCTACTCCAAAAGAAATAGCAGAAATTAGGCCAGTGGTTTGGTAAATTATATGAAAAATAGACCTTGCTTGCTAATGGAGTGTGAAGAAGCTGATGTACTGAAGATGATCTATAATATTTCATATTTCTCTGAGGAGAAGAAATGATAAACTTGATGGTGTGTGATTTATTCATGTTTCTGAGCATAAAGAAGAATCCTAAAGTCAACTGTCTGTTTCACACTCTGAGGCCGATCACAGGATTTACATTGGGGTTTAACAGTTGGGGTTTGTTATGAGCACAGCAAAGGAGAGAAGCATTGATTAATGGTAGAGTTGGAAATATCTACAGATGGCATAGTTATGCAGAAGCTGAAGCCTTTTCCACATATCTATTTTACTGCTTCACAAAACACGATGACAAATATGTGAAACTTGTTGCGATATGTTTTGGTGGTTTATTGGGTTTTTTGGTTTGTGGGGTTTTTTTTTCCTCTTACTCCTTTCCTTTGCTATCATCCTCTTTGCACATTCAGAGTTTAGCCCTTCACTGCAACAGAAGCACTTTAGTCCTGTTTTACTATTAGTTCGATTCATGCTGTATCTCTCTGGTGAACTGCTTTTTGAGCAAGGTCGTCAAAATCTTATGTAATTTAGACATTCAATTGATGGTTTCTTAGGACCAGAAGGGTTGCTTTTCTTTGTTCTGCTCCTGAAAGAAGGGATCTTCATCTGACTCCTGAGAGAGATTTCCGTGGTTCAGAAAAGAGCACAACTTCTTTTGCTTTTTGGCCTCAGAACCAACTGCTGTGATACATGGTCTTGAGGATGAAGTACATGAAAGAAAAGACCTTTGAAATCTGACATATCCTGCAATAGATGAAAAAAGAGGAGACAAACCAAATCCAAAACACAGAAAGTAACATAGAAGATAGGCCATACAGGAGGATGAGTGTTTTTTTTCAGAGATGCAGGCAGATGTCATACACAGGGGGGGAAATGTGTGCACAGAGGCTTTTGCATTAAGCACTTTGCACTGTGCCTGTATCCATAAATTTTCGTCTTCAAAGTATATATTAAACTGTGCTCACTCTCTGAACAAGACTGGAGTTGTAGCAACAACAGCATTGTTGGGTAAATCATATATAGATGGAACAAGGTTATAGAAGAGAAGGACCAAACCCAAACTGTAGACTGCAGTTATTTATGCATTGCAGTAAACTGTCTCCTAAGGCATGAGGGAAAGATTATAGACTTTGAGTAGACTTTCTTCAATTCATGAAGAAGTAGCATGGCAAAAATTGCCAAGATGCTTGAGAGACAACATGACATCAAACATTCAAAATTGTACTCTTTGGATGTTGACATAATGGCAAGGTACAGTTAGGTGAGCAGTTTGAGTGGGGCATAATAGTGCTGCATTTTGAAGGTTATGAGAAGTGGGAGAAAAAACTAAACTGTTACCAGTCTGTCTGGATGTTTCAGTGCCTGAATGAAGCACTATTCTGAGTGTATTTGAAAAGGGCAAGTTCACAGATGTTAGGGCCAGAGGGCGAGCAGTGGACTAAAAAACCTTTCACCTTTTGGGTCATTAGTTCAAAATCACCCTTCTTCATCTAAAAGTCATTGCCATCTGTTGGGTGGCTGCAGGCCAACATGGAATAAGCGAATGGCATCAATCCAAGCACAGACAGCAGCAAAAGTATTATCACACATTAGGACCTCTTCTGATGGCCGTGAGGTTAAGGGGGGTAAGTGACCTTCCATGCCCCAAAAGAAGGCTTAGTGGCCAAGAGGAAAATGCATGAGAGGTAGTTGTGATGCTGCTACGCTTCACTTATTTGTGTGGAAAAGGGTCAATTTGGTATGAGGCATGTCCTTGTGACACATTTCCCCAGCATTGTGTTATGATACTTATGTGTGTATGTTTTAAAACATAAGTATTCTTTCAAATTATGAAAATCAAGGAGAAAATAGAATACTTAGAGCCCACAGAGTGAAATGTATACTTGTGCATATGTCTTTCACATGCAGCAGACTTACAGGGTGTCAGCTAAGCAAGTAGATCTGTTCATTCCTCATGTTTTCTGACCAGAGATTTTTTGCAATAGGATGCCCACTGAAGAGACCTTGGCTATAAGCACTCCTAAATGACAGCTGGAAGACATGCAGCATGAGTTCATTTGTTTATTCTTATCTAGTAGCCTCTGAACAAGCTGATGAACAGTTTGATTTGACAAGGTCGTACTGAGGATTTGTGAGGATTAACCTATATGTGGCATTTACTGAGAGATCAGACAGGTCATGAAGATTGGCATTAGGGAGTCTAAGAAGATCCTCTTTCCCTCCCCTCTCCCCTGAAAGCCTCAATCCAATTACTGTCTTATTTTTGACTCAATAAAAGCGAAATGAGCGTGTTCCATCCTCCACGTAAGAAATGGATGGTACTGTGGCTTAAAACGAATATCAGGGTAGGGTTGTCTAATGATCTGACTTTCTGGACTGCTTACCTGATGCTATTAGATTATTCACACTATTGCTGCAGTCATGGCTGTTAATGGCCTTTTCAGTTTCTACCACGATACCCCCTCTTGGGAAGGGGAAGAAAGTTGTATGTGTATCGAATGAAGCATTGACATAATGGATATTGTTATTTACACTTGTGTATTCAGAGATAGCAGTGGAGTTTGAGGAAATGCCTTAGAAAGTTATTATAAAACCACAATGGCTAATTTTGTAAAACACATCTTTCCTTCTGGGCACACCAGCATCTCTTTGTGCTCAGAGCGCATAGCTAAACATCTCCGCGATGCTCGCTTTATTCATTGCCTTTGCTAACACACGTGAAGGAAGGAGCATGTTTTCTCTGTCTGCTTGTTCCAAAACATTCAATATCCAAATCATAAAGCAATGTTGAATAGCCGTCTATTTTGTGTCCTTAGTTATTTTTCTGTCAGGATGTTTCCTATTTACTGTTTCTTCTTTCTGCTTGTGAGATCACCGAAATGCCTTTTGCTGAATTATGTTTAGTGCAGCCCATTTATATTTCAGTAGCACTACAAACACTGACTGCTTTATTGTGTAGGTGCTGTGTATCTCCTCAGCCAGAGCAAGATGATCCTCTGAAGAACTTTGCAATCTTGCAGACACAGCCAGGCGTGTTACTTTTGTAGCTGCACAGAGTCACCATGGGGGTAGATGATATAACCCAGGGTGTATACAGAGCTATGGCACACCAAAGAATGGAAAGCAGATTTTCAGTCCCATTAAGCAAACAAAATAAACCCAAACTTGACACTTGAATTTAAGAAGGTCTGAGTACAAAACTTAATCAATCTCTATGTGTGCCAAAAGCTGTGGAAGGGCCTTTTCTGAAGCACATCTTCCTGATTTGTGATGTTGTATCACTGCTTGAATAGTGATTTACTCCCCAAGGACTGTGTGGGGTAGTGTTTTTTCACTGCTGAGGGAAGGGAGGGTGTAGAAGGGGACAATACTTCTTGAGGTTTTTGGCCTGAGTCTTGAAAGCTTCATGGTTACATGGTTAGTAGTAGGATTAGTAAGAAGAAGAGTAGCCTCAGGAAGATGGATGGATGGATGGATGGATGGATGGATGGATGGATGGATGGATGGATGGATGGATGGATGGATGGATGGATGAATTTATGCTCAACAAATCCCACCAAACTGTGGGATTCATGTGCACTTTTACTTGAATTATCACTGGAAGGGGATTAATTATTAATTTATTCTTTAAACAAAACTGCAACCACTACCATTCTGTGATTCTGTGGATATAATTTTGATGACTAGGAAGCCATTCATTAGGACACAGAGAAGGAAACGACTACATAAACTGGGCCATGAGATGTCATCTAAACACAGGTGATTCCTTTATTGATACTGTTGACTAAAGAAGCAAGTTTCAAACTTGCGTTTGCTCTACGGTGCTCCTGGTTCGGGGCTCTGGCCTCCAGATCAGTGAATGCTGCTGGGGAAAACCCCTTAGTTAGTTCTTGTCTGCCTAGATGTTCTTGACCAGCTTTAGCAACCATGATTTACCTTCTTCATCTCCTTTTTGTCATGTATGACAGTGTCAGAGCTAGGAAAACAGCAGCAGCCATCTCTGCCTACAGAAGAGAGTTTGGTTTGTGTGACATCACAGCATGTCCCGTAGGAAGTCGCAAAAAGGTTATGCCAAAAGAGACCAGATCTAGGTTAAATTGCTTTGCCTTTTTTTTTTCTTTCTTAACATGAAATCTGACAGATCTTAGTTTGTTTCCAAACAGAGAGCTGCCACATGGTTACATTTTAATGTTTGCTTGCCCAGCTCATATTGTGGTGTGTGTTAGAGCTGCATATTCCAATTAACTTTTTATGATCCTGCACAAGAGGGAGATAAGTTAATCTGAGCCAAATGTGTGGTTAGCACTGTGATACCTGCTGCTTCTCTCAGGGAACCTAGATAACAATGCTTTTGGCTCCACAGAAAAGAGAGAGTAATTTCAACTCAAGGCAATATAGGAGAAACATGGAACTGGATAGCTTAAGACAATTTCCAGTCTAAAAGAAAAGGAGAGCAGATGCATGACTGCCCAAAAAAATCCTGTAAGCTTTCTGAAATGTGTTCAGCAAATTTATTAAAACCACACAGGAGGCTGTTTGAACAACTAGGACCTTTCCCCAAGAGCTTTCTTCACCTCAAGTTTCATCACTTGAACTTCAGCCTGTCTGGGTGTACTGTGCTTCTTTGTGTAAGACTATGTCAGGCAGATGCCTGTTCTCAGGAAAGGATTGGATGGTCTGACATGGGCCAGGCATGATTCAGAGCATCTGCAGCGTGACTGATGGTTGAGTTCTCTGTGACAAGTATTTGAAGTGCTTGAAAATACTGCCTCTATCCTTAGTGTTGTGTAGATTGCTTCTGAACAGAAATGAATGCCTAATGAAATGTTTTTTCTTTTACCTAATAAAAATCACAAGGAGAAAAATGTTGCTGTTTCCTACTTGACACTTAGCACTCACTCACTCACTCACCTGTCTGCTCTTTCTTGTCTTTTTTTAGTAGTCAGAGATACCATAATAAACGTTGATCGGTCTTAAATCAAATTAGCAGAACTGCTAGGCAGTGCACTGCAATTTTCATTGAGTGAGGAAGCAGGTTTGAAATAGTGGCATGAGGTGAAAGAGGAAGCACATTACCTTCTGCTTTTTTAAGGATGCTGTGAAAACCAATATTAAAAAGCATGTTTACTCTCAATCCCTACCCCCCACCCTATGACAGCTGTTCCTAACTCTTCTAAAAAGTCATAACCATCCTCTTTATGATCTATTCCTTTTTATAACATTTATGTTTCAGGGAAAGTTGTCTAGTTGTTTTAGTGATGCCTGGCTTCTCTTCCTGGCTCTGCTATTGTCTTTGGCCCTGATTCAGCAAAGCACTTAAGCACATGATTATCTTTACTTTTATGGGATGGTACATGTGTTTACAGCTAAGCATGTGCTTAAGTGCTTTGCTGAATCAGAGATTTTGTCTGTAACCTTGGATTTATGTCTCAACCTACTCCCAAGTAAAATGAGCTTAATAGTTACCTCCAGTGATACTATGAAACACAAGTAAAATACCGAATGGCTAGGCTTTCTTTCACAAGCAGCAAAACCCAAATGTACAGTATATTATATAGTGCTTTGTTTTGTTGTAAACAAGTCTGTAGTAGGTCTCTAGCTNTCCCCAAGAGCTTTCTTCACCTCAAGTTTCATCACTTGAACTTCAGCCTGTCTGGGTGTACTGTGCTTCTTTGTGTAAGACTATGTCAGGCAGATGCCTGTTCTCAGGAAAGGATTGGATGGTCTGACATGGGCCAGGCATGATTCAGAGCATCTGCAGCGTGACTGATGGTTGAGTTCTCTGTGACAAGTATTTGAAGTGCTTGAAAATACTGCCTCTATCCTTAGTGTTGTGTAGATTGCTTCTGAACAGAAATGAATGCCTAATGAAATGTTTTTTCTTTTACCTAATAAAAATCACAAGGAGAAAAATGTTGCTGTTTCCTACTTGACACTTAGCACTCACTCACTCACTCACCTGTCTGCTCTTTCTTGTCTTTTTTTAGTAGTCAGAGATACCATAATAAACGTTGATCGGTCTTAAATCAAATTAGCAGAACTGCTAGGCAGTGCACTGCAATTTTCATTGAGTGAGGAAGCAGGTTTGAAATAGTGGCATGAGGTGAAAGAGGAAGCACATTACCTTCTGCTTTTTTAAGGATGCTGTGAAAACCAATATTAAAAAGCATGTTTACTCTCAATCCCTACCCCCCACCCTATGACAGCTGTTCCTAACTCTTCTAAAAAGTCATAACCATCCTCTTTATGATCTATTCCTTTTTATAACATTTATGTTTCAGGGAAAGTTGTCTAGTTGTTTTAGTGATGCCTGGCTTCTCTTCCTGGCTCTGCTATTGTCTTTGGCCCTGATTCAGCAAAGCACTTAAGCACATGATTATCTTTACTTTTATGGGATGGTACATGTGTTTACAGCTAAGCATGTGCTTAAGTGCTTTGCTGAATCAGAGATTTTGTCTGTAACCTTGGATTTATGTCTCAACCTACTCCCAAGTAAAATGAGCTTAATAGTTACCTCCAGTGATACTATGAAACACAAGTAAAATACCGAATGGCTAGGCTTTCTTTCACAAGCAGCAAAACCCAAATGTACAGTATATTATATAGTGCTTTGTTTTGTTGTAAACAAGTCTGTAGTAGGTCTCTAGCTGGAGACATCTACTTTCTGACATTATCAGTAATCTGCTACATTTATTGTTCCCTATAGGTTTGTTGTCTTCACTGTTTATTTGTCAAAACAGCACTCCCTCACCTTTGATTCTGTCTTTAAACAAGTTGGTATAGAAAACTGTTTTCAAAGTCTGGGCTTGGAATTCCAGCTCCTTTGAAATAAATTAGTGTGCTGCATCTAAATCCCATTGGCATCTTTGAAAATATCACCCTCTGGATTTACAATAATCTGCTGGGATTGGATTGTAGTGCTTTGACTGATGTGACAGGAGAAGTGACTTGTAAATCCTCAGAGAGAAAAAGAAAAATACAGTTTCCTTCTTTGGTTGATTTCCAGCATGTTAAGGAGGTGCCTGAGCAGTGTTCATACAACAAGGACAAACAAAGCAATATTCTTCTGTTAGTAGCATTTTCCTGCTGCTTTTGTGGACAATATGTGCTTTGCCTTACTGTACCTTTTTCTTCCACTTAGGTATAATAACTCAGACATGCCATATCACATATTATGTAATAGCTGTGTACAGGAATGCAACCCACTGCCCCACTGGTGACACAGAACTCCTGATAAAGTACAAATTTTACTTGCATATCAGATGAGCATTTCCAATTTCTCACTGCGAGACCATGTCATTCTGAACATGTCACACAAAACACATCCTTAAAGCCCTATATACAACAAGAAAGTTGTTTTACCTTATATTATTGATTTCTACTCCATGTTCTTGCTGCCAAGAGCATGTGCAAGTCTCAGTATTTTGTAGTACTTTTGGTAGTACTGTTAGCAGTACAGTTGAAATCATAGTTTCCTTTGAGCAAGGGTATAAGTCTACTTCCTTTTTCAAAGCCTTAGAATAACTTTTTCCATCTTGTTCTTGTGTAGAAGGCCAGGTTTTGCATTACTGATTTTGGAGAAATAGTAATTTTAGTATTGGGCTTATGAGCTTTATACGCTGTCATTGTTCAGGGGTTTCTTTCTGAATAAAAAGAAACATTAAAAGGATTTCTTTCTGAGTAAAAATCAGTAATTAAATTCTCACTCTTGACTATGTCAGAGGTGAAGTGTAATGGCAGTCTGGAATATTCCCTAGAGATGATAAACTTCATACCATCTGACAGTCTTATCAAGTAGATTTGAATGGAGAGAGGGTTGTTTGGGAATTTTTTTACCACGTAGATAACAGTGCTGAGAAATCATTGAAACAGTGGAGAATCTTTTAAGAGAACTAAGTATTCTGTGGAAAATTTTGGATGTCTTTTTGCATGTTTCAGAAAGTAGAGTTTTAAATACCAAAAGTGTACAGATTGCAAAAGAGCTTCTAGGTTGAAAAGTTACCATTTCAGGGAAGTTTGGCACTACTACAGGCACAAGGGCTGGTGTTAACACCGGAATACCCAGGCTCAGCACTGCCTTGGGGACTTTAAAACTCTCACTTCAATAAAGTTAAATTATTGTACAGTAAATAGAGATAAAAAATGAGCATGCTTGATGCAGAGCTGAAATAGTAGCTCTCTGTTGTCTTTCAAGAGAACTAAGATTAATTCAACAATACCCTAGAAATAAACTCCCTGGATCCATTGTTTGGGTTTCAATAAACAGAGAAACCGGGAGAAGGAATTGAGATATTCTGCATCAGTAACAGGCAGGTTTGAATCTTCAGTTCATTCTCAACGTAAATTTTTCATGTTTTCTAAGCATCAGAACACCTAGGACAGGATTGAGCATGGCCAACTTCACTCCCTTGAGTGTGCGATTTTGTGTGTGATCAGATCTGTGATCTGATTGTTTTGTCAAAAGACAGAGCAGAGTACATACTAGGTGAGATGACTTTCAGTCTTGGGTTATTAAGCTAATTTACTGGTCATTTAACATAAGTTTAAATGCTGAATCTTAAAAGCATTAAGCTGGGAGAGGTCCAAATGTCTGCAGTATGTTGGGCTATTAGAAAGTGCTCGAAAGGACAAGGAAAAGGTTTTGTGTGTCGTATGTATGAGATATGTGTGTATCTCATGTCATTGAGATTACATGAGAGAGGTTTTTTTGCTTCTCCTATGAAACTGAAATTTCTAAAAGGTAAGTCAGTATAGTCTTTGTGACTGAGGAAAATTCAAGCTGACAGAATAGTACCAAAGTTTCAGGAGTCATTAACCTACTCTCTAATAATTGTCAAGGATTTCAGTTACGCAAATATGAGGATCAGCACAAGCCACCTTCTGAGAGTGACATCTTTCAGATGATGGGTTGAACTGGATTATCTGATGGCTTTTGGTTGTTAGAGGTTTAATAAGAAGTTTTTAGTTACTTAGTCTTGGCTGGATTTCACTTTGATTTCCCAGTACTTCCATTTCAGTATGCTCATAGAATCATAGAATGGTAGGATTAGAAGGGACCTCTAGAGATCACCTAGTCCAGCCCCTCATCTTCAGCTGCTGCCTGTAATGTTGATGCCTCTTGGTTTAAGCACTTGAGAGTCCTGCTTGCCCTCATGTTGCAGATGTAGATGGTTCCTGAGCAACCTGAATGTGGTTCCTGATGAGTGAAATGTCAATGTGGTAAAGGATAGAGTTATATTCAAGTTAGGGCTTGGTTGTTAAAAGGCTCTTAGGAAGTTACTTCTGATTAATTAAAAGTGTGAATTTCAAGTGGACTGGCAAAACTACATTAAACTCTTTGGTAGGCTCTGACTCAGATTTTAAAATAGTGTTAATTCAGTTGTGTTTTATGTCCTAAACTGCTTTCAGATCAATCAGACATTCTCTTGCAGTGAAGCTGGGATCATATAAGAACTAACCTATTTCCAGCTGTAAAGACATTCAAAGTTGTTTCAGACCAAGAGCAAACCATTTCTATGTCATCTTCACGGCTTGTCTGTCCCCATGGTGATGCTGCAGTCCAGAACTTTCAGAAACAGAGAACATTGATTTCCTAATTTCTCTACACCTTTTGTTTTCTGACAGGCCCCAGAAGAACTGTCTTGCCTACCCCTCCCTTTCTTGGCCCTATTCACCCTAAATTGTGGGATTTATCAGCACAAGGGCTTCTAGTCTCTTACCTGCGAAGTGAAACAAGTCACCTTAAACTGCTGCTGAAGGTTATTAATGCTGACCTGTTTTATTTCCCACTGGAACAGGCCATGTGAAGCAGTTGCATCAAATTGGATACTGCACTTCAGCTACAAGACTGAATAACTTCTTACATGACTTGAATTACACTCCAAGAACATCTGTAACCAGAGGAAGGTTTCCTAGTAACTGTGTCTGCACAGAGGTTTAGTAGCACCGTGCAATTAGCTCACTTCACAAGTTTATTCAGATTAACTTCTACATTTGTATGTGTAAAAACAAGCTCTTAATGACTTTTGGCTGTGCAATTCAGGGGCTAGTTTCTTAAAGCCAGTTCTTAGGTAATGGATATGGTTGCACTTTCACTCATCAGTAAGCATTCAGCTACAGGGATCAAGTTAGAATACCTTCCTTTGTGCTTTCTAAAGTAGAAGAGAATTTTACACCTTTTGGACTTTCATTCATCTGTGTGTTATGACTTTCTGGTGATGCCAGTTAGAACTAATTTTAATCTTACCAAGCTTGCCAGAAGATGAGTATTTGACATAGGAGTTCCAGGGAGCCTAAAGGAATTAAGTTCTTTTTAAATACTTGTTTTCTTATCATGTGTACCTGTCTGCTTCCAGGATATTTTTAGGTGCCTCAGTTTCCTTACCAAATGAACAGCATTGCCCAGTTATGCATTGCTCAAAAGAATCCTTGTAAGAGTATATAAATCTATAATAAATAGTATCATTTTAGTTGAGAGAGATCCTAGAGAGGCACCAGAAGGAAGAAGTGGGAGTATTAAGACCTGTGGCAGCCAGGTAGCTACTATATGTAAATGTCAACAAGTCCTGATCAGTCTTGTAGTGGAGGGTGACAGTTAATTCAGGAGCTTAAGAGAAGCATAAAACAAAACTGCCATTGAACTTACTTGAGTAGGCTTTCACTATTTACCTTCATGTTTATTATTTCATATGACTCTGCCCTGTCATTCCTTAGAGAATATTATTAAATATAATGAATTCGGTTAGTTACAGGCCCCGTATCCAGGCTTAGCCTTAGAAGCTCCAGCTTCCCTTTGATCTTCAACATACCAAAATGTGTGATTATGCTATAAAAAGATAATAGAGAGAACATCAAAGGAAAGTTGAAAAAACGCCAATGTGGCTTAGTAACATAACAGCTTAAGAATAGCAGCATAACATGAAGACAACCCTATTTATGTCTTAATGCATTTTAATATGTATGCTGCAAAAACACTGTAACACTAGTGTCTGGAAAATAGGGAAGCTCTCCCTTCTCTAGGACATCTTTTCAAATAGAGGATATATTTGCAAGTTACATATCACAGTCATGATAAGCTGAGTGGAGGAAATTAGGTTCATCTGGGTGATCCCTTTAGAGACTTTCCCATTTCATCCCTGAGCTCCTGTCGTTTCACCTACTAGAGTTAGTCAGGGTTTTAACCTTTGTAGACAACAATAACTGTCTCCCATGGGAACATCAAAACCAGTTTTGGCCAAAAAGGTGATTTAGGTGTACTTACTATATCTGAAGCTAAATGTCAAGCGTGATTAAACATTTCTGTCTTGCCTTGCTTTAAGAAACAAAGTACAGGAACTTAGGAGTGGCTGCTACGGTCTCTCTGGTTTGATTGTCTTTCAGTCTGTATGTAGTGCTGTCACTCTTGGAAAGCACAACTTCTCCAGGCAAATATAGGCTTATTTGGGAGAGACAAGATGTAGGGAGAACGGAGTATTTTGTTAGGTCCTCTACAGAAGAAGCTCTTACGAAAGGTATAGTGTGTGCTGTCATCAACACTTCTACAGCACTCTGTTTGCTTATAATGATATTCATCTTTCACCCAAGGATTTCATCTGCACTTTACGGGTTATTCAGAGAAGCCCAGTGATGGGCATCCTTGAGCATTAGCCACGTGTTAAAATGCAGAATCTGAAAGACAAAAGGATAATAGTGATGTCAGCAGGGCCTTGCAGAAGGAGAAAAGCACTAAGTGCTTCTCTGGAGCCACCGAGAGTGACAAATATTTGCTGCTTCCAAAATGCTTGTTGATCACACTGATGTTTGCATGTGAGCCCTTGGGCTTTCATGGAATATCCCATATGTCTTGCAGATATTTTCTGATGGCATTAGTGATACTAGAGCCTATCAATGCCCAAATATCAAATTAAGACTGAGACTTTCTGCCTTGCAACAAACACTTGGCATCTAAAAAATTAAGTTTGCTGTTAGCTTTTGAAGATCTCAACATTTACTTCTGTGACCACACCTAGAAGTGATACAATTCTGCAGGTTTTACTGGGCTGAGGTACCTACGGGATTCAGCTCTCAGAAAAGTGGCCAGTATTCAGAAGTTGGGTACATGGAGGTACATTCAGCCAATATGCTGAAATTCTTAAACATTATTTCCAAGATGAACATAATTATGTGATTTTTTTACGTATGCAGTAGGTAAAACCTTACAAGGTCGTTCACCTTGGGGACAGTGAATTCATTTGGAATAAACCTGTGTTCATAGTCACTGCTTGTTTCTGTGGATGTTCATTGGGTTTTGTTAAGAACTAGCTGTTTATATGTTTGCTGTAAGGATGATACCCCTGTTCCTTTTTCTAACTATTGAAAGTCTTTGAAGGAGAGTGAAAAAACGTCCCACACAGGCACTAGAAAGTTTAAAAACCAAATTACTTGTCTAAAGTGTTTTGGGCTGGGTTTGGTTTTGACTGTTTTAGCCTTTCCAAACCTTTCCAGACAACCTAAATAGACTGAAAAGGGCCAGAAAATTATCTACTGAGATCCTTTGTTTTAATTAGCAAGAAATGGAGAAAAAACATCCAATCTAGCTGCCCTTCAGCCCCTTCTCCCCCTTTTATGCTGTCTCCAGCAGTCAGGAGATGAGCCCAATTTCCTACCTCATTTTTCGTCATCAATTTTTCAAAGATCTGAAGTAACATGAGGCCTCACTGTTTTCAGTGCTGTTAGGAAAAAGAAATGTTGTACCCAGGCAATGTACAAGCTAAATCAAATGTGATATTCCATTTTTTAATACAGGGAAACACCTGCTAGCTAAATTGCCTGGAGTACTGAGTCCTGTGATACTGCCTGTTACCTCCAGCTCAACACAGTCCCACACAGATGAGTTTTGTTTTTCACTGAGGAGTAAAACATAGGAAATAAGTGTTATAGGCTGAATTAAGGAATCTTTTTCTTTCCTGTCTCAGTCTGAGCTCTTACATTTCCAGAACCTTGTTTAGTTGCTCAAATTTGTGGTAGACAGCTCTTACAAGACGAAGATTTTTGCTTATTTTTGCCTGGATTTTAATCAGGAAATGTGTTTCACTTCCTCCTCACAACAGATAATCAAGCCAGAAATTTTAGTCGATTATCGCACATGTAGTGACTAGGGAAGGATTTCCTATTTGTCGTTAAAAGTGTCATTATTGCTTCTGTATACTTAGGTATATTTTTTAATCCGTATGTGCTTTAATGGACAAAGAGCACCACAGACCGTCACCGTAGTTAAAGCGTGGCCATAAAGATATTCTTTATTTTCTTTTAAAATATTGGGTCTTGTCCTCACTGTTGCAGCTTAGCAGAGCAGAAAAGCAGCTGCCAGGCAGCAGCAAATGATGAGTGATGCTCAAAGTCACTGGACTTTCTGTCCTTGCTTTCAGTGGGAGCACGGTGCTACCCCAGTGGATCTTGCCAGCACAGTGATCCTGAAAGCTGCAGGGCAGAGGAGGATCAAGCTTTCACCTTTCATTTCCCCTCAGACCTCCAGTTTTCAGATTCATACTTGGGAGCTGATTTTGCAAAATCAAAGACCTTTGTACCAGGGCTGTCTTGTGCCTTTTTAGCCTTTTGTGCCCATACATCCCTGCCACCTCCACAGAGGCAGCCTTGAAGTGGAGTTAGTTGTTGTTTTTAAACACGATCAATGCAGTTCTAGGCTGCTGCTTTAATGAATTGTAGAATTGTAAAATAATCCAGGTTGAAGGGACCTCAGGCTGTCTCTAGTCCAGCCTCCTGTTCAAGCAGGGCTGGCTGTGAGATCAGACTAGATTTCTCAGGCCTTCATCCTCTCAGGGCTTAAAAATCATTGCTTCCCTCTGCCTCCTGGCTGCACAGCTGTTCATACAGGCTGGGATGCAGTTACCTTCCCTGCAGCCAACACACTGCTGCCCTGTATCTGATCAGCTCATGTGCCCCCAGGGTCTCTGCTGCAGAACTGTCCTCAGCCTTTAGCCTTGCAAAGTGTTATTCCTTCCCTGTGAAAGCATATGAAGATTTTGTTCTTCACCTAACCATTTTACATTCCAGGTAACTTCAGGATAGTTTCTTGGGGGGGTGGAGGTGTGGAAAGTGTCTGGTTTGCTTGCTGTGAATGCGTACATAAACTTGCAGTGTGTCCTGCCTCCGAACAAGGTAATATCTGCCTTCCAGTGAGAGGGGAAATAGGCAGCTCAGTTTCAGCACTGCCTGGGCTGCTCATTGAGCAGATCTCTGTCCCTAACAGCTGTGCAGGACATTTTCAGTGTGATAGTAATATTTTCTTCCAACTTCTCCTCAAAATCCTCAGGCATTTTGAGCCTCAGCGCTTGCAGACATTGGCAATTTTAGTGTTTTGATATATGCATTTCTTCCCAGACGATGTGTCGAGCGCAGGCTCTGCATAACTGGGCTTTGGCTGTCTGAGACAGCCTCTGAAAGCAAGATGGTAAAGAAAAACAAAAGCAGTGGGATTTAGAAGGGAGACAGAAGACTGTGTTTTGATGAACCATTCAAATCCTTTTTCTTTTCTGAAGTTGCAGTTTTGTTTGTGTTGTTGGAGAACAGGCCTGTTGCACGTGAATACAAACAATAGCTTGTGAGTGAAATAAAAGTAGGCCAGATTATATTAAAATCACCTACATCCGAAGAGAGCAGTTTTTATTAAGCTTTATACCCGAAGGGGGTCTGACACCATTCATGCCAGTATATACACTAGCCACAAGACTATGTTTTCTCTTTCTCTTTACCTTGTTTTTAAGAAACAAGCAATGTAAAGCTGGGAGGAGATCTCAGAGATGCTGCTGCAGATGAGGTTGTTGTGGCTTTAAGACCTGCAGTCAGTAGGTGGTAGTGAAGATACGGCAATTGGAGATGGGCAGGCAGTCTCCTAATGCCTCGTTAGCCACTTTGATTTTATGTGGAGGATGGGCAAGGGGAGTGGGAAGAGCTGTGGTCTATTTGGGGAAAAAAATATCACAGCCTATTAGTTAGAAGCAATGAAATGGAGACAACTTCAGGGACTCCATTAAGTGCAGTGTGTTTAGGCAGACGGAGTCCCCAGGTGAGGAGTGCTATTCTAGAGGATTGTGTACTGCAAAATAATTGGACTTGGGAAATCAACTGGGCTTCAGTGGCCTCATGTAGCCTGATACCAGGGAAGGAGTAAGGGGAGAAAGCGTTTCCTTTTTTTTCCTTCTTCCTTCCCCCCCTGCCCTTGCAGTCTAAAGGCTGCAATGAATACAAAGAGGAAACGTCATGCTAGATAGATTTACTGTCAATAGTCATTTAAATAATACAAACAATGGCTATAATTAAATTTCATTTTGGCAGGGGAGTACTGGGAGCATGTCATCATAACACCAGCTTGTAGTATATTATTCTCTTGGCATCCTGGACTTTTCCTGTTGCATTCACGGAATAGAAATGATCCAGAATTCAATCAGGAAAGGCTGAATCTGCAGGGATGCGTGTTAATGCATTGATATGTCTAGAATCAGAGTCTTAAATAAAACATTCCTGCTTATTTATTTATTTATTAAAGAAGATAAATTAGAAATGGCAGAACAAGTTGAACTAGAGCAACTTTTTGCACCCGGAGCAATTGCTAGATAAAATTATGTTGACAATGTTACCAGGAGGCTCCAGTGTGTACATGAATCACAAGTAATGGCTGTGTCACTTCTTTCAGGTGAGCGAAGTCACCATTTAATATGGTGAAAGTTGTATTAGCCTCAGCCTTGGCACTCCCATCAATGTGTGTGGGAAGGATACCATCTATTCCCATTGTCTCCAAACCATACTTTGACCAAAGAGTGATATTTATAAAATGCAACACTGCTAAAATGCAAGTTTTGTCTTGTCTGATGCATGTTAAGAAATATTGCAAGCTGTCAGCATTACTCAGGAAGTGTAAGCCATAAAAATTACATGTTGTGTCTGGTTCTCATTGATGCTGAGTGTGAATGAGAATCAACCTCGGGTGCTTGCAATTCTATAGATGTGTGGGAGCCCATCTCTCACAGTGTTAACGGTTGAAAGGTGAAAAGAAAACCAGATTTGTTCTAACAGTGTCTGAGCCCCTCAGTACTGTTACTAAACATTTGCTCTGCTCTCTTCTTGATAGCTGCAGAACCTCAGATGTGAATTTGGTCAGCGTAGGCAAGACTTCAGAAAATAATTCATGATTGAGTTAAAAGGCACAATGTGTAAGATGCTATTGGATTAAGAATGTGTATGCTGTAGTGTAAGTTAATGGAACAGTAATAGTGAGAAGTGACCTTCTTCCCCTCCAGAAATGGAAAAAAAGCAACACTTAGCAGCAGAAAATAAGATGTGAACCTCTGAGAGGAAGGTCACTGCAACTCCCAGCATCTGTGGCCTTGCAGTAATAAAATGCTGTCTGTGGCAAACCAGTGCATCTCTCATTACTATTAGTGCATAAACAGGATCATATTATATTCCCAATTCCTCTAATGACAGCTAAGTACTTTAGATGTCCCTTCCTCAAAACATCACTTAAGAAAACACTTATACAGAATAAAAAAAGAAGACGTGATCTAATTCAACAGTAAGCTTCATTTTTCACCTTAGAGGAAGCCACTTACGTGGCATTCCTGTTTAATCCTGTCTGCTTCACCAAGAATGGGAACAAAATAATGCCAACCCAAAGAAAACAAAGCGTGCAGCACTTCAGGAAAATGTAACTCAAGATTGCATGTCCTGGATGTGGAATTTTTTTAGGCCAGCTAGAAGATAGCAGTAATTAGCCTATGTGTTTCCTCATTAAAATATCATTAGTGAAGGCTTTGTTCCTTCAAGATGTTGCAAACAAGGTTTGATTGCATTGTGTTGTGTCATTGTAGCCTTGCCAGTAGCCAGATGTTATGTATGAATTTAAAGTTTCACAAGCAGAGTTGTTTGAACACAGTCTGGCTGATGTTATAGCAAGAAACAAGATGTCGTTCACATTACTGTATACTTTTAGGTAGCGTTGATCACCTTAAAGTGGACACTTGGCTTGGGCTTCTCTTGGAAGACACTTCCTCTCAGTGTTCTAAATAAATCAGTACTTCCATAATCAGTTCAGAAATATTACAAGCACTCACATTTGGCCACTAGCTCACTGCATAGTGGATTTAACTTCATGATGTGTATTTAAACACCAGTTTGTGCGAAGCTACCAAAAATCCATGTTTTCCTGATCATTAAAGGAAATAAACTTTGAGGAAGCATTGTATCCCCTGTCTGTGATAATCAAACTACTCCAGATTTTCTGTGTGGGTAACATTCTCAAGTGCAAATTAATCTTGCTTTATTCAGTTTGTCTCACCAAAGTGTCTGCCCAATGTTGTTCAATGTGCACTTAATGGGCACGTGCTTTTCTGTAATAACCATCAGCTGGACTCACATTTTGCACTGTGATATCAGGATCTAAAAAGGTATTTGAAATGAATGAAAAAGAGCATGTTGGATATGGATAATTGAAAATGCATTGGCAACAATTTCATTGTGAAAGATTCCTCAGCTCTGTAAAATATCAACATGGTGGATGACATTGCTTTAAAAAAAGCCAATTTGGAGCCATGGGGTGTGTGTATGTGTGTTTGGATGTAGGGAGAAAGCAATCCTCAGACACACAAACACAGCAACAATATGGGGCTTTTTTACCAAAAGCAGATATTCCATCTGAATCCCAGTTTACCATGATTGAGGTTAATCCAAGGTTTTGGTTTGAGCCAGCCAGTGTCAGAATCTCGAGAAGCATTTAGAGACGAGGTTCTTCATCACACTTGTGTGCTCAAGAGGAGAGTTACTGACATATGTAATTGCTCTCTTTCTATTTCCAACAAGAAACAGCTCCCTGAAATCTCAGCTTGTGCATGCTGGCTGTGAAAAGTATTGAATCAGTTCTTCCCTCCCTTTTCCCTTCCCCAGTAGCTCTTCTGGCTGATACAGCAATCTTCCAAGCAAACTTTCTGTTACTCAAATGAAAGTACTTTGCTGCTATGATTAGCATCTGTTTGTGGGATAGTTCCTGTTTTTCATAATTAAATCCTGAGCAGAAATGCAAAGTCTGCTGTGTAAGAGGATAATGAATCTTTATTGCACAAGTGCAAATCAGATTTGTGCAAAAGGCCCTTTGAAAACAGTAATAAGCAGAGACGTGTATTAAGTCACCCAGATAAGGTTCTTGCTTTTATGTTTTCCTTTTATAAATGGAAATTGTAACTACCCAGTGGATTTCACGTGGCTGTTCCTGCCACTCAAAAGGATTTTAGCCTTGACCTTAAGCTTAGTACATACCAACCCCACCTTCCTTATGGTTGGGCCTCTAAAAAACCCACATATTTTGAGGAATAGAAGTAGGGATGGGCTTTGTCTGCTTTCTTTGTGTGTCTTTAGTAGCAATGAAAAGTGGGGAGGAAGGGAGCCACTTGAAATATCTGAGATAGGATCTAATCAGCCATCCCAATGTCCATTTAGCACACGCTGTAACATTTTAAGCATCTCTTGGCCACTCTCTCAGAAGGGAAGGCTCATGTCATCCCTTGTATTTTCCCATTGTACACATCATTTCCTGGCGAATGCAGGATTTATTCCCCAGCTAAACCCTTTTTGACAGGTTTGTTATCTGTTCACCCGGTCGGCGAGCCCCTGAGAGGCAAAGCATAGCTGTTAGCGAGAGAGAGGGAGAAGGAGAGGGAGGGGGAGGAGGGAGGAAGAAAGAGGACTGGGAAGCAGGGCAAGGAAATGTCAAGCGAGCTGCCAAGGATGGATATTATAGCTGCTGGGGACCTTAGAGAGTATCATGTGTCTTTTGTGTCTATTTTACAGTCAGTGCTTCATGTAAGATGGCAGTCTCGCCTGGACTGTGCTTAGTATTGATTTACTCCCAGGCAATGCACAGACCATTTTAGGAGTACATGGGAGACTACAAAAAAAAAAAAAAAAAATCCTCCCACCCCCCCACCCTGTTCCAGCCTTCTTTTTTTTTCCCCTGTAAACAAACACATCTAAAGTGGTTTCTAGTAAGTTCACTCTCCCTCTTGTTTTTTTCTATTTGTTTTTCAAATTAGCAGGTTGTTGTATGGAAAGCAAATTGATGGGAGGCTTCTCAATGAACAATAGGTGGCTAGAAAGTAATATGGCTTATTGTCTTATGTGCAGGCTTCGACATCATGGCCTTTCTGGCTTTTAGAGAAAGAGAAAGAGCTTGTTTAACCCAACACCTGTTCCTGGATCAAAGCTATGAAGAAGTAGCTAAAAGGTGAAAGCATGCTGAATTGGAGAACTTGGTTTTTTTTTCCATCTACACATAATATATAGTCCTTATTATTTCCCTTCTGTTGTTTTCTGCAGTTGCTGTTCAGCACTTTGGTGCAGTATGTTAGATGGAACAGGCAGCCGTATGGCTGTCTAAACAGCCAGCATCTGCTCGGCTGTTTGAACAAGCTTAGGCTGGGTGTGCTTCCCTCTGGCAGCCTTAGTTCTCCTTCCCCTGTTGCTGGGCCAGTGTGGGGATTCAGCATCTCAGCTCTGTAATTCAGTGAATAGTGAGTTTTTGCATCTGAGGTATCCTGCTGAGGCCCTTCCTTCTGTCTACCTGTGGTTCTGCACCTTGTGCCTGCATCTTGTTGGCAAGTTTGGTCTAGGTAGAGTTGCTCCTGTGCTTAAACATTTCAGCGTTGGCTCTGGCTGAGCCACCTCTGCAGTGTCAAAGCCTGAAGTCACTTCTCCTTGCTGGGCTGTGATGGAGGCATTGTGATGCTGAGCACCCCAGGGCAGCTGCTGGTGATTTTTCACCAAACTAAACATACGTGTTGGTGCCCATATAAACCAAGTTTATTACACATTTATGCTGTTATGGTATTGAGAGATGAAAATAAGTTAAAAGCTTGTGGTTTAAAGGCTTATCAAGGTTGGCATATTTTTCTGAGTTCTGAATTTAAGCAGAATTATTCTGTCGAAGAGGAGTTTGTGTGTGGTGATGGTCTTTTAAGGCTATATTGAACATTGAGCATTCTCAGGGTGCAGCAGACTTAGATGATTCTCCTCTCTGGGAGCAGGAGAGTGGGAGTTTGACAGGCAGCCCAGGGGATACACACGCTGGGGACAGAGCAAACCGGGCTGTGAGCTCCATATGCTGTTTGAAAAGCCTGTGCGGAGGAGGATAGTGCTGGGACAAGCTGGGGTGTCCAGGGAAATGATGGGAAAAGAATCTGCAAATCTACCTTATTTCACTGCCTGTGGTGCCAGGGAATCGTGTGAACGTGGAGCTGCCCCATGTGGGCTGGAGGTCTGGATTTCCTACCTTCAGTACACCCCAAAGTGCCAGTTAGCAGGTGGGGTGGTGGGTTGCTTTCCAGCTGTGCTCCCTGTGTAAGCACAGGGAAGCTAAATCAATTTTTACTGGCAAAGAATATTGACAGTTTTAATAGAAGATCATTATTGAAGTGAAATACTCAGCTTTAAAGGTAGAGACGAAGCAAAAATGTTCAAAGCGTTTCACATATGTTAATTAATTTAGCCAGCAATGCTTTTTTAACGAAGTTGTGCAACAAGTTAGTGGCAAGACCTGGGAATAAATAGAGTTCTGAGGTTTTTTTTTTCTTAGCTTCATAAGAAACCACAACACATAACTCAGTAATCCCTTTGGAGGGATACAGTACGAGGAGTTAAGTATAGAGATGTTACCAAAACACTCCTATTGCACTGTATTAGAGTACCACGCATCTTTTCTTTCCCTTTTTAGAAGTGAGAACAATTTGTTTCAAAGTCTCATTATTTCTAACTGGCTGCCTCATTAAGCAAGTACTGTGATGGCAGCAGAGTCTGTGATTATAAACACCAGGACAATATGTTACTGTGTCTGTAACTCCAGGGATAGAGCAAAAAGAAACGTTTTTCCACCCTTCTGTGTCTAGTCAAGGTTCTTTTTTTTTTTTTCCCCCTTCCCTCAATCCCTCCCAAGCTAGTTCTAATAGTAAAGCATGTCACTTATAATCTGCTAATTAAATCATTTCACTCCATTTTATATAATTTTTAATTTAGCATTCATTTTCAACTTAGCTTTTGGCTTCATTTACTGATAATAAACAGCATTGCACACAACACATGTTCCTCAAAACAGTCGTTCACACACATACAGATGCCAGTAATTTTGCCAGTATGCCATGCGTATAAATATTAAATCTAACATCCCACCCTCATTTTACCCGTGATTGAATGTGCATGTTGCTGTTTCATTGTAAGATACACTGTGATAAGGCAAAACATGGCAAATTTGGATGAAGAGCCTTCAGCTGTCTGTTGTTCGCTAACCATGGACCTTAGAAAACTTGCTGGATGTCCTGTGTCACACTGGCACCGTGGCTGCTCTCCCCTCTGAATAACAGGATTTGACCTGTCCGTCTTGCTGGTCCGTTAGTTGTTTTTAATGCATCCATCTGCCGGACTTTGCTTGACCATTACAAGGTGGATTGATGACTCCAAGTGAAAGGATGACATTTATGAGACCAGCCTTTGTCTGCTGGAGGCCAGACAGTCAGATCAGAGCTGGCATCCTAGTCACAGGCCAGCAAGACTGAACTTTAGCAGCAGGCTCAATTCAAAGGTCTGGTCATACCCATCTGAAATTAAGCACAGATTTTGAAATGTTGTGTAATCCAAAAAGAAATGTGATGTACCTTTAGTTGGGGCCTTTCTTACAACATCTATAATTCTTTCAAGGTTCTTTAGAGGTGTGAGTATTGAGAATATCTGGAAGTTAAACCCTGCTATCCAGAGATTAGCACCTACCATTGGAAAGCTGCCCATTTCTTTTTTCCCCTTCAATCCTAAAAGTTCTCCTAACACGGTTAATCACACCTTTTCATAATTGATACTGCACACAGTAATAGGTGTGTGCCGTGCCACTTCCTTGTTAGTGCTGCACTACTGTGGTGATCAATATGTGTTTAATCTTGAGTGTTGCAGTATGTCCTACGGACTGCCCAAACATACTCTGCTGTAGCTTGTTGGATGCCAGTGCAGTAAGAAAGGGACAGAGCTGCTGGAATGAGCAAGACATCAGCCAGTGGGAGATAAAGACAGTGCATTATTTTCTGGTGCTTCACAATCTGTGTCAAGGTTTCCAGGGTTTATAAGGTATCCAGTCTCCTATTTATAAAGGCAGACAGCAAAATACAGAAGTCAAGAGTCACTAGTGATCGTATATGGCAGTGCTTTGAAGAGCACTGCAGGGAAGGTAAAAAGGTAAAGCTCCCCCTCATTTATTTGGGCTTGTGAAAATTGCCATTGCTGCTGGATCTGCGGCTCAGAAATGGATTTTCTCAGCCTGCAAGGTCAGCGTGCCTCCCACCACCCCCACCCCAGCCAGGGTAGAACAGGAGAGAAGTAATATCACATACAAGATATGCTGCTGGTACTTGCTGTTCTGTTAATTAATCACCAAACCGCTTTCCATTATTTCCTTTTAATTATAACATTATTTGACCATTCAGATTTGTACTGATTAAACCATCATTTAATTGACAAAGAGTACGGTAATGCTAATGTTTCCTGTCAGTTTAAATTACACACGTGGCACCTAGTTTGCTGCTGCTGTAGATTAAAGGGAAAGTGGCCTTCGCAGGAGTCAGCGTCGGTGCTGGCAGCGACGCACCGCTGCGACCTCGCAATTGCTGAACCTCAGCTTGAAAGTCATGATGATGACTATAATTAAAACCTATGAAAAAGGCTGGACGTCACAGGAAAATATATCTGAATGTCATCATCAGTTACATTAAAATAGCATCTGCTGCAGAGACTTCCTCTGGAAGTCAGGGGAAGAGAATCTATTAAGATTTCCAGGAGTGGCTGGTAGCACATTTTCTTGTTATTTTGCTCATCGTATTGAATTACTTTTAACTGAGTGAAACATTAGCCTGTCTTTCCTCAATCCCTTCTCTTTTTTTCTCTCTTCTTTCCCTCCCCCTTCCCTTTTTAACACATTTGTTTTCTGCTCAATTAGACTTGTGATCACAAGAACACAAAGTAGTATTTTTTTCCTTCTGGAAAGACTCTTACGGTGTGATGGGCAAATTGTCAGGAATAATTATACCAAATGGTGGGGAAAAAAATGATGGGAAAGATCTTGCTCTCTCTCTCTCAGATAGGTGATATATCTTATTTAAGATACAGTGAACATCAAGCACGTTTGTGACAAGGTGAAACTGGTAAGTGGAGCTCTGCTACGGTTGTATTTTTAATCGCTAGTAAACTAATTAGATGGCACAAAATGTTATATGAGCCACACATACCAACAGAGGAAACCTGACAATGAGGATTGTGTTCTCCAGTAAAAGATCAGATGAGTTAGATGTGAAGGAGAAAGATAATACGAGGCACTTTACATGCCACCTGTCCTGCCTGTTGTTGTTGTTGATGCTGCTGGGTTATTTTGAAGGGATTTAAAGTTATTTGGTGGTACTCAGTCATCCAATCAAGCAGTTCCTTTCAGGACCAGGGAATTTTTAAGACCCCTTCCTCGTGTTTCCTTGTGAGCAGGCTCTGGCCAGTGTAACGCAATGTATGGTTTGTGTGGGTGGATATTTGCAGCTGAAGAATTTTGTCTGTAACCTTCATTAATGCAGCTGTGGTTCAGATCTGTAAGTGCAGGAACATAGAGGCCTAAGGCTTTTATCAAAAGGTGGCTCGTCTCTTACAGTCCTAAATTTTATTGGAAGGCAGCAAAGGTCAGGCTGCTCAGTGGCTGAAGTGACTTATGGAAATAGACGCTGAGTTTGGGATTGCTAACGTGCATTTGGAATGTTTTCACATGGTTTGAAATGTCAGAAGACTCCAACGTGAAGTACTGCTGATCAGTTACTTCTGCCAAGCGTGTTTTTAATGTCTGCCTAGCTTTTCAACTTGAGAGTCTAAGAAAAAATACCTTCTGCTGTCAATCCATTGAAGTTGGTGGAGTTAAGATGAATTTGTTGGAAAGGTAGAGTAGTATTTGTCCTACCTTTCTCCAAATATAGAAGACCAGATGTTCATCTGTCATGAGTGAGTGTAGATTCCCTGAATTCAGTGGAAATACATTACTTTTATCTTGTTTATTCTGCATGTGGTTTCTGTGGTCAGTGTATTGGTTACGTTGAGTCGCCCGTTTTTAAGTGACATCAGAGGGATTTTCAAATTCTCAGCTTGAAGAGCAAGTATTTCCTCCACTTGGACTGTCTCACAAAGTAACCACAGCTTGGTTATTTCTGGCTACAGTACTGATAGACACTTGACATTCCTTCTGCAAATACATCTGCCTGCCTGCCTGCACTAGGAATGCTGATGGGGCGCTGAACATGTTTCTGTATTCACAGGATGTGATCCTCCATGGATTGAACACTTTGGAATTACTAAAGCAAAATACCTACTTACTTTGGGGATCAGCTTTTTGCTTTCTTTCATTGAAAACAAGATAGACATTGATAACTTTTTTTCATGTCTAGCGTTTATAATAAGTTTTCAGTGTAAATTGACTTCATGTTAAAAAACAGTGAAAGTCTAGGAAACAGAAGAGAAATAGGACAAGTACACTAACTTTGTTAATAACTTTTTGAGTGTTTGCATGTGTGTGAGCAAGACACTGGCTTCACACTAAAGACAGAAACCACAAGTAGAATTGTTTCCCTAATCTATTTGCAGTAAAAATTTGAGGGAGCCCTGCATTTTCTTTAATACATGGAGAAGACAGACCTGGTATTTGCCTCTAAGACAGAAAAAGGCTTGGAGTGAGATATTGGTGGAATGTTAATTCCAAAGTGAAACTTCTATTGAAGTCCTTAAGCAGAGTGAACAGCTGCTGAGTACCTTTTAAGTAATCATTTTAACAGGAATCAGTTATGGCTCCCCAAAATAGCTTTTAAATGGCCATTTATTTGCCACTTACTCTATCAGGCCTTCTACTGAACATCAGGTACTTTCTTGTATCAATGCTGAAAGTCAGTGATTTGTATGGGTTTATCTTTTCACAGTATATGTCCTTTTAGGATGTTTGCCAGCAGATCTCTGTAACAGTTGAGCAAAGGTTCTATGAATGACTTTAATATGTAAAATCCAGGATAAACTGTCTGTCTGAAATGAAAATATTAATTTGTTCTGTCTATATATCCAATTTCACTTTTATTTACTAATTGGGATGTATTTATTATAAACAGTCCTTGTTTCCAGCTTCTCCCTTATATACAAATCACTTGAATCATTCTTGGAGAGAAAGGCTGAAGAGTAAAAAAGTTAAACTTGATGTGTGTGAAGTAAAGAGTGTTGAATTCCTGCACACAGGCTCCTGTTTAGAGAGAGATGCCCTCAGATGGGTTCAGTGAGTGTCATGACTTCCAATCAGGAGCTTCATTAGGGTGTTTTGAGTCCCTCTTTTAGAGTAAGGCAGGACTGTACTCAGATGTTCCAGAATCCCTAGGAGTATTTATCCTAGTACCATTGTTGTGTAGACTGAAAAGCAGAGCTCACGGAGAATCGTGCAGGTGACTTTGGTCAAAGTGGAAGACGTTTTAGAGACTTCTTGTAGGGTCACTGGGAAAACACCTGCACCAACTCAAACACCTCTCTAATTGTCTCCTACAGGAGCCCTGTCTCCTCTGGCTGCAGCCAGGATAAGTCAGCATTAGGGAATACTGCCCTTGGAGACTCCAATTGGGAAAGGGATCCTTAGGGCTGGATTGTCCCTCATCATGTGTGCTCAGAGCTTGGCTTGGACCCACATGTGGTCTGTGGTCTGGCATCTGTGGGAGCTGAGGTGGCAGCAAGAGAGCTTTGTGCTGTTCCTTTGTGCTCAAGGTGAGAGGGCCTGAGTGGGAACCGGGAGCATCTTTCCCAGCTGCATTGGATCAGGGAGACATGGGAATGCCATGCCCACCTCTGCCTCCAGCCTGACTGGGTACAGCTGGGTTTTCTTGGGACTGTCAGTTATGGATGGTGAAGGAAGACTCTCCCTGTCCTCTAGCAACATTTGTTGGCTCTGTGTTCCTTATTTGTGATTATTTTTTGTCACACTGAAGGATATCAAAGTTTTCCCATGGATTTCACTAACAAAGTATTGACTTATGTGGTTTACATCAGATTGGCAGGAGTAAGAGCCTGAGTCTAAACAGTCCTGACTAGATTCAGTAGGTACAATTCCATTTTCAAACCAAAGTTCTTTTGTAGAAAATTATATGGGCAGAGTCGCAGGTTGCCACTACTTTAAGTGTGCATGTTTGTTTCTGAACTGCTGAAGAGTCTTCAAGTTACTAAGAAAAAGAACTGCTTAAGTAGACATCCTTACTGTCTATTCAGAGTGCAAACCAACACAGTTAAGAGCTTGTCTCTTGGATATTTACGCTGCCCAGGGTGAGAATATGAATGTCACAAATGCATTTGACTGTAAGATTGCCACTGTCTTCCATGGAATAGGATCAGGGCCTCCACCACCTCTGTGGAATTCAAGGAACTTGCTTGAGGTTGTCTGTAGAAAATGTCACTGTGTAGAGCTGTGTTTGCCTTATGGGAAAAGAAAACAGAGCTGAGAGCCAAGAAATACAGAAACTATAGTAAAACTCTTCATTTTTAATTGGTCTGTATTTAATATTTTGAATGGAAAATGGATTTTCCATGTAGTTTCTGTTGCCAGAATGTGAACTGTTGCAAAACTAAGAGACAAATCTGAAGGATATGAATGTCGTGTTTAGACTGCTACAAACTGCAGCTTCCCAAAGGGCTTGCAATATTGTGTAATTGCTTTTACTTACTAACTCTGCTGTAAATGAAAGAAGATGTTATGTGTGACACATTAACTTTGGGAGAAAGCAGCACTACAGATTCATGTGGAATCATAAATACATATTACCAGAAACTGCAAGAACAATTGTATTAAATTTTAAGCATTTATGTTAAAATAAACCTAGATGTTCTCTGTCTAGCATAAAATACATTTATATAAAGGGTTCAATTCACAGTTACATCTTAGCTGATGTGGGAGAGGTCACTCAGAAGTTAAAGGCAGGAGATAAGAACCCCCTTTGAGTTGTGCTCTGGCTGCACTGCTGCACAGTGTCTGAGAGGCTGTCTAAGGAAAAGTTCTATTTTTCATTTTGAGACATATAAAGGCTTTTTATGACTGTTGCTGTTCTTGGGGGGAGGGGATTGACAGTATCTGAGCTGGCTTTTTTTTGCTCCTTTTCTCCGTATATGTTCTGGCAATAACGTTTATGGTCTCATCTTTACTGTCTGGGAGTTTGTCATCATTGCTTTGTCATGATCTTAATATGTCGCCCATATTTGAGTGCTGCATATATGTACCATCTGCAGAGGAAATGATGGGCCATTTAAAATGAATTGGGTAAGCTGCAGTTTGGATGGGTTGAATGAAAGCTCCATGTGCTCAGTACTTTAGCCATGTCTGCTAGTGTTAAGGTCCTGACTGTGTTTTCATTACTTTGTAAAGAAGCTGTTTTGAGGAGTTTATAAGTTGGCCATAAAAACACTCCCAGCAATGAAAGTTGGCTGAGAATGGCTCTGTTTGGGCTATTTTTAATTTTGGTTTTTTGTGAAACATAACTTGAAAGGGAACTTTTTTTCCCTTGAATGAAAGGGAAGTAAGAGAGTTTCACAATTTCAGGAGTTTGGTGTTCTGGTACAGGCCAGGTGCTCACCAAAGCTGCTCTGTCACCCTCGTCCTCAGCTAGACATAGGAGTGAAAACATAATGAAAGGTTCATGGGTCAAGATAAGGACCAGGGAGAGATCACTCAGCAGTTACTGTCACGAGAAAAACAGACTCAGCTTGAGGAACATTAATTTAATTTATTACCAATCAAATCAGAGTAAGATAATGAGAAACAAAACCAAATCTTGAAACACCTTCTCCTGACCCCTCTCTTCTTCCTGAGCTCAGCTTCCCTTTCAGATTCTCTACCTCCTTCCCCTGAGTTTTGCAGGGTGATGGGGAATGGGGATAGTGGTCAGTTCATCACATGTTTCTGCTGCTGCTTCTTCTTGGTGGGAGGACTCCTCACACTCTTCCCATGCCCCAGTGTGGAGTCTCTCCCACGGGACACAGTCCTCCATGAGCTTCTTCAATGCAAATCCATCTCACTGGCTACAATCCTTCACCAGCTCCTCCAGTGTGGGTCTCATCTATGGGGTCACAAGTCCTGACAGCAAACCTGCTCCAGTGTGGGCTCTTCTCTGCACAGGTTCCCAGATCCTACCAGGAACTTGCTCCAGTGTGGGCTTCCCAAGGGGTCACAGCCTCATTTGGGCATCTTCCTGCTCTGAAGTGGGGGCCTTGGCCTGCAACACATGTGGCTTGGAGCCCACTGGCATTGGCACTCTCAGACACAGGGGAAGCTTCTGGCATCTTCTCACATAAAGCACCCCTGTACCCTCCCAGCTACCAAAACTTGCCCAGATAAACCCAGTACAACCAGATGTTTTGGTAAACTGTTTATTTCTGATAGAGTATCAGTGATTTCTTTCATGAAAAAGAAATGTTATCATTTTATTGTAACTGATGCAGTAACATAAAACTGGCATATTAATCAATACAGTACAGGAATGGATTTTAAATGTGTCTTTCTAAAGTGGAAATTTATTGAGATGAGTCTGCTAACAGGGACTTGTATTCCGAAGTTACTGGTAATTACTCTTTTCAACAGGTGAAGCAGAAAAAATGAACAAAAAATACATAAGTTTGTAAATATTTTCTTTATTCTAATTCTTGATTAAATAGGATTCATGAGAGTTTAGGGATCAAAATTACTTTACAGATACCAGATAAACAGTTTCACCGGCTTTGGGATGGTATCTGTCTGGAACTTCGTTTTTCCTGTGCATCTGGTGCATTTTAGATGAGGCCTCAGCTCTATTGGCATGTGTGCCAGCTTAGACTGTCTCTTCAGTACTAGCCTAGGCTTAACATCTCCAGTTTTCTTCCTCTGGATGCTCTGAGCAGAAGTCTACCTGTGATCAGGCATCCTCTTTGAAGCAAGGTGTTTTCTATTCAGAACAAGCCATTACCTAGAAAACAATGTAAAGACTAGCATATTACTTTTGTCATTTGTCTCACTGTCTGTTGCATCGATATCCTCATGTGTCTTTGCTTCCCGCAGTCCTGCGAGACCACAGCGGTCTACAACAGCATTTTTCCCTCAAGCTACAAACGATTTCCATTCCCCTAGAGTCTTTTACCTCTGTGGTGCAGTGGCCATTAGACATTTCAATTCCTCACAGGTTCCTAGTCTTGGAAAAGAGCTGCATAACATCAAGTTGAAGCGTGGAAGTTGGCCAGTGTCCTGTAATTGCCCCCCAAGGGTCTGGTCGGAAGTTGTACAGTCACGGTGACGTTTTCCTGCTTGCTTTTCCCATTTAAGTTATATTCCTACAGGAAATTGTAATAAGCCAATATAATTATATAGTGATTTTACCTTCCTGACGAGGTCACACTGTGTGCTAATGCAATTATCAAATATTGGTGTTCCTAGATTGCATAATAGCACTACACCTAGCTAAAGCCATTCTGGTCCTTTGGGGTTTTGGCTTGGGGTTCTTTTCCCTTTTGTTAGATTGTGCCTTAGATTAAGTAGTTTGATGTTAACACTCAGGCAATACAAAGGAGCTGTATCTTAACAGCTGTCTCGTTCTTTTGGTAGCTGTCTGTGAATCCAGAAAATTCATCCTTTTCATCCACTGTATTAATTTTAACATGTAAATGAGTACCCAGCCATGACAAGACAGAATGCTCATGACATCTATTAAAACATCTGACAATAGCAAATATGTTAAAGGTTGTTCAGTGTCTGATCGGGACATATAAAGACTTGGGTTTTGCCTTCCTGCTGTCCTGCTTTCACTGCAGTGACATTAGTAGCTGGTTACATGAGCCACGCTGCCTCTTGCGATATCGTTTGGGAGCCGTGTTCTGCACCGCAGAAACGTTTGCCGCAGGTGTGTTTATTGACTACAGTGGATCCTAATTCGAGTGCAAGGAGAAGCTTAAACAAACGAGAAGTTGCAGAATTAAAAGCAAGCAAAAGATTTTTGTTAGTTTTGTTTTTTAAGCTCAGGGGGAAAAAAAAAAGTATTTCTTAGGTCAGACTTGGTGTTCTTAGACTTCTTAGGTCAGAAGGGTTTGGTGTTGATTCAGATCAACGAGGCTGTCTCCAGCTGTTACTGTAAATACTAAAAATAAAGAAGAATTTTAGGAGGGACCTGTCAAGAATCCAGACTGAAGTGAGGCTATAAATCTTGTGTGACAGGAAGAAAGTTTATTCCGTGGAGGTTTATCCCGTGACTTTGAGATATTGCTGTCTTCCTCTGAAACAGATTGGAGACAGGAGGTTAGGCTGCGTGGACCATTATCCCAACCTGTTTTGGCTGTTCTTCTGACCCTGAAAGTCTTGAACACATAATTTCGTCTGTCCAGGATGATATCACTAGGGCACATGTAGTGTTAAATAGGAAAGCTGAAGCTTAAGTGTCATCACTGGTATTATACAGATAAGTGTTTCTGCAAAGAGGTTTTTTAATCTGCTGATAAGGATAGTGTGACATCTGAGCACAGGGGCAGCAGAAGGGCAGGGAGAGAAAGAAATGTGTAAACAGTCCAGTGTAATTGAAGCCTGGCCTTCACATCTTTGAACTCTGCAGCAGCCAACTTCAGAGGTGGAATTGCAGTCTGATAAACTTGCAGGTTTTTACTGAATCTTCAGCTTTTCATAAAATTTTCCATTCACAAAGGCACTTTTTCTTCCTTACCTCCAAAAAGGGAGATGAGTTACACTTACATCTGCATTATTTTGTTTGTTTTAATGGGGTTGCTAATCAAAGACTAGTAAGGATTTCTGGAAGCTGTTTCCTTCATTGTGAGAATCCACAGTGGTGAGGCTGTACTTTAGGTGGGATAGCAAAGCTATTTAAGGCACATTAACCTTTCACTAACAAACCCATGTTTGGCAATCCGAGACCTGTACTGAGAGGAAAATTGATAACTGCATTGTGTTAGCTCTGTAGATTTCCAACATACACTGTGTCAATCCTTCAACAAGTGATTCCTTCGGTGATCGTGAGGTAAATGATTTACACAGAAGTCAAAGCTTTGTGGCCTTTCTCCCAAAACTAACGACCATTGTATTACAAAGAAATTAATGTAAATGTTGAATTTCTCAAATGTCAAGTTGTTGCTGTCACAGTACTAATTTAATTAATGTTTCCACTGAAATAATAATTAGAAGGTTTGATCAGAGTGGACCTCAGTGTTCTAGATTCTGTGCAACTTGAGTTGCTGATTATTTAAAAGCCATAGGAAAAACATTTGTCATTCAGATTTACAATGCTTCAGGAGTCTCAAAGACATTGATAGAATCAGTTTATGTCTGAAAACATCTCAGAGAAATAACAAAGTAAGAATCCAATAAAAGCAAGAGTTCAGGGCTGGCCTAATGCTTCATCTCCTGAATGGTAAAACTTCCATTAATTTTCAGAAGCAGAGATGGCAGAATGATGAATGCTTTTAAAAGATCTCCAAGCCTGCCCAGGATCACACAGCAAATGTGTGAAAACATTTATTAACAGGAATTAAAACTTCATCTCCACTGTCAACATGGTACCTTAAAGGAAAGTTGGTCTTTTCCCTATGAAATAAGAGATTAACATGTTGAAGGTGGGTGGTTTTGAAGCTCAAAGCTGTACTTTGCTTCAGCATCTGTCATTTACAAATTATTTTCATGAAGTTAGGGGTGCTAGTGGCATCTCTCGAGATGTGTAGTTTCTACTGTTTGAAGAGATTCCTTTTTCTCCTCTTAAGTCACAGTGCAGGGCAATGCATCTGTGTCTGCAGTTCTGTTCCCAAACAGATCCCTGGAACTTACTGGAGTCTTTATTTTGCCATTTATTTGGTACTTGTGGTAGACAATGAGAGTAGAAAGTGCCTTTCAGAGAAGTGACTGTCTGAGGAAAGGAGCAGGTACAATGCTCCAGATGAGGCTGAAGCTCCCGTCTCTCCTGCCCCCATAAGCCGCGGCTGGAGGCAGTTCTGGGGGCAAGTGGTGCCTGCTTCGGGGGTACATAAAGCCAAATAAAGCAGACAGTAACAGATTTGGGCACGGGGTTTTTATTGTTATTGTTTACTGTTGGTTTTAAAAGCCTGAAAAAATTATCTGCCCCTTCCACATGCCTTCCTATACCCGAGGTTTGATTTTTGATGCCTTGAAACATTAATGTACTGGAGTTCTGCTATGCTGTTGATGACTGTCTGTGTTACTGTTCTTAATACACAGATGAGGGAATTTAGACCTACTAGAAGTAAAATTCTTTACTCTTAAAAGGAGAAAAAGTCTACCACCATCATTCTGGAAGAGTTCCTGTGTGACCTACTCTAGGTGGTGCTGCTCTGGCAGGGGGGTTGCACTGGATGAGCTTTTAAGGTCCCTTCCAACCCTTGAGATTCTGTGATTCTGTTGTTTTTTAAGTGATAACAGAATTTAACCTATAACAATGTACTTATTTTAGATGTTTGCATCTCCGGGAATCAAAACAAAAAGAAACCACAGTTCTGGTTTGGCCACTTAGTACTCTCCCAGGTAATACCATACACAGACTGTGGGACAGCAAGCACCAAGGTCTGTGCCTAACAGCCACATGAATGGATTTCACCAGTTTTGGGGGCAAAGTGTATTTTTTTTCATCAGAGCCCAGGCTGTGCCATGTTGTGTTGTCTGTGCTAGGTAAAAGGCTGTTGTTCATGTAATTTACAGGTGTAAAAAGAACATGATCTGTGCTCAGAGGGATGGAAAAGGAAGCACTATGAACCTGTTTACCCTGGAAGCCTCCTGCAGGGACACATCCATAACGAACACTTATTCTTGTTTTATGCATATGGCTGTAAATAGCTCTAGTAGCATATATGATGTGTTTGCATGGCTCAATATAGCACCGATTAGAGATCTCTCAGATGGCTCTAAGCTAGCTGGTTTTCCTTCTTGCAAAAGTGACATGTAATGGTAATTTCACGTGCTGGAAGCACTGTGCTTTGTGCTTATGTATTAATAGTGCTGTTGCCAGCTCCACATGTGGTCACGTCAGAAAGGTAGGAGCTACAATCACTGAGATACCAAACGGATGCAAGGGCAAAAGTATGCTGCAAAGAGCATCCCTTCAAAGAGCAAGGCAGAACCCTGAGCTCAAAATGAGCTCAAAAGTCGGGAAGCCCACTGCATTGGAGTCTGTAAGAAGGAGGGAGGGAGTTAGAATGAGATCAGGAGCACTGTTCAGGAGCAAGGATCAAAGATGGACAGACTGGGAAGTGAAACAGAAACTTAGATTGAGGGCAGACTGCCTTGACATAGGTGATCATGTATGATGATACATCAATGGGTACCATGTCCAGATGGATGTCAAGAGCAGGAACTGGAAATGTATGAAAGTTTTCCATGTCTCTCGGTAACTGATCCCCAAACAGAATCACCTCCACAGAGTGACCCTTCCTGCCTCTAGTTGTTTGTCTATGAAAGGTGAGTTGAGCTCTCCTCTGATGATGTCTAGCTCTTTCATTCATCTGTAAGGAAAGCTCAGATGATTGGTTGGGATTAGACACTGAAAGGTTAAGTAACATGACTCGTCAAAGCTAGAGGGCACGTGTTCCTCTGGACTTGCGTCCAAGTGGGATATTAAAATGTTATTCTTGAGGAAACAAGTTGAATTAAATTTGGAAGGCTGTTAAAATTGGTGTTCTTTTGGAGATAAATGACAGCCATAGCCAGTCAAAATCCAATAGTTCTGGAGTTCTCGGTTCATTTAGAACTTCTGTTCATGGCAAAGTGTTGCAACAGGGTGTGATGATTCTACATTGTCTCTGGAGAGCACGGTCACTGGTGAGTTTTGAAGATCAGACACCATTTTAGTGTGTATTAAGGATACAATATAAGTAGTGTAAAAAAGCAACCATAATAGTGTACTAAAATATTGTATTGTTAGATAGCTGCAGCATACTGTTGCTGCCAGATATTTCTTTGTTATGCAATTTGTCATTCTGCTTACAGCCAGCTCATCAGCAACATGTATCAGCATATTCACAGCGAGGGTCAGGGCCTCTGGATTTCCTTAGAAATAGGTGGAACTCAGTAATACTGTCTCCTGGCATCGGCACTGGAGTAAGTAATAACATTTAAATTAGCAGAAAATCTTCTGTAGCACATAGTTCTCTCACCTTTTGCTAAGAATAGAAATGTTTGTATGTCACTGATTCCACTAGTAAAATATTTGAAGTTTTATTTATTATTTACAGCTAAACCAAAACTATATCAGTCCAACAGAGGCATTTTATCTTGGAACATCTACCTGCTGATTGTCACCCACAATCAGACTGATGAAGGCCTGACTTCATTTCTGCTGCTTCTTGCAAATGCACACTCATGTTTCTAATTTGCCCGTCAAACTGAGCGTGTGTGACTTCAGGCCCAGTCTGTGTGTGTGTTGATATATGAGCTGAGATTTAACATCATATGATGATTCACAGTCTGTGGGCAGCGATGTTAGAAGTAGTGTCTAAGAGGTAAGTACAGTTTCATCATTTAGAAGGACAGTCTTCTTCACACACCCCTCCCTTTCTTGTAGCTCAGCTTTGTCAGACAGAAGCTATCCCTGCTTGGCATCCCTGATAGCTCAGATGTTCAGAAATTCTTGAAACCAGTGCTACTAACTGCTTTGCTAAAAAGAGGACCCTTGTCTCCTGCTCACGATATGCTGCCTGTGTCCAAAGTGTAATATTTAATTGCATTTCCTTAATCTTTACCACTGTATTGCTAAGCTTTCTAATACCTTCAAAATACCAAATCTCAGGCTTATCCTAATTAAAGAATCTCAATTTAATCCATATTGCATGACAATTCAATTTGTTGATTGCTTTTTCTCCCCCCCTCCCCCCACACCCCGCTTCTTTGTGAAATTCCCGTCAAATGTATTAATTCAACATGATGAATCCTGTATTCAACCCACTGGAGTGAATAATTAAAATTAGCTGATAAAACTTTCAGCAGAATTACTTTGTGAAATTGCTGAACAGATGTGTCATTTTAATGAAAATCCACAGACAAGCTCCTTCCCCCCTCGGCAGGATAAAAATATTATCCCCACGGCACATACTTAATTTGGTGGTAAATACACTCCGAGCGATTGCTGGAAGGGAAGAAAAAGCAACTTGTCACACTTAGTAACTTGATTTTTCCCCAGCATGCAGTAACAGCTATCTACAGTAATTCATAGTGCTCTATTGTTGCTGCAAGTCCCAAAGAGAACTTATTAAAATGCAATAATCTCCTATTTAAACAGAAACAATAACCATTAAATTTCCTGTGGATCCAAAATTGAGCACAAGCCCCATCTGGTAAGAGTGATTAGAGGCCTGATGAGGGAATTTAATTTGCAACATTCAAAGACTAAATCTGAGCAGATCTTGTCACCTGGGACTGGAGTGCTGCTTGCTGTCTTCTTAAAAATCTCGACCTAAACTGAAAATGGAATGTAGAAGTGAAAATGTTACCCAGGGGCCAAGCTTGACAGGATTGTATTTCATTATGTGTCTCCATCAGGCTTAGAGAGCTGCGTGGAATTTCAGCTTTGGCTCGGTTGGGATATCTCCTCGGCAGGACACGCACTGAGGCTGCTGCTCCCAGCCATGGGGAACGAATCATTAAAGGAGGCTGCATCCTGCACTGTTGGATCTCCTACTACCTCATTTTAGTCACTTGCCCAAATGACATCAGTTTTTCTATCCCATTAGAAGGAGCCGAGTTAATTTTAGCATCGCCTACAACAAACAAGCATCTCCCAGCTATGTTTGTTTCTGCTCCTGGCAAAACAACACTGGCATTAGACCTTATTACCGAGTCCATTTAACGGCATGCCACAGATCTCCTGTCATTTAGAGCCCACTTTCCACACAGGCCAGCTGAGGTGCAGGATGTGCAGGTGTATGCTGCAAGAAATTCAGGATCGGAATCCGATGGTTTGGGTTTTTTTTCCCATGTGTTTGGCTGGCTTCTCAGGCTGTGGTTTTAGTTGTTCTAATCATTAGATTTTGGTCAGCTAGTTTTGTGCCACAGCTGTCAGTTTATAAATTATTATAAGCTCCTAATTAAGAACCTGTTTCTAATGGCAAAGCTCTAGTTTGCTGAAACATATGTTGCCAGGGAGATAGCTGTAGCCAGTAGAATAAGGAAAATAGATGCATAATGCTTCTTCAGATTCAAGATTTCTTCTCACATTCATAGTCTAACTTCCACAGATTGATTTTTGGTGGTTTGGTGGTATGTTGTCCAATACGTTTTTGGTTTGGTTTTTTTAACTTACTCTGCTAATGATGCTGTCAAACAGTTGGCTTTACCTTTGGTAACCACTGCAGGGCAGACATGGTGAGTTATGCACGGTGCTGATGTGCTGCTTCGCCATTCCTCCTTCAGTCTTGGAGTTGCACAGGATTACTTTGTCACTTAAAGCTTTCTCAGCCTCTGCGCTCTTCTGGCTGCTCAAGCTGCCTGTTGGTTGGAAGTCCTGTTTGCAGTTGCAGGCACGTGTGTGCTATGTATAGAAGACCTGAAATTATAACTTGGAGAGTAGCTGTCAAATAGGAGTAACTACTGACCACTGAGGCCATCGTCAGCCTTCTGAGCAATCTAGTCCACAAGCCATTAGTTGCTTTAACTCTTGTAGATTACTTTTGTCTTTTGTGTAGAATACAACCATGCAGCTGGTAAAAAAAAAAATGTCCTTTTATATTTTTTTTGGTACTAGCCCTATTTAATAACTCCAGCATACAAGTTGCCAGGATGTTGTGAAGAGAGGAGTCATGCAGGGATTAATAAAAACACAATGTAAACTACTAAGTTGGCAATCTATCTGTACCTCCACTTGTACCAAATCATTACAGTCAAAGTTGGTGTGAGGTGAAGGAGCTGCATGACAGCCTCACCACTCTCCCTTTGTGCCACTACATGTACATCAACTGCTGAGTTCTGACTTGAAAGTGTTTCTCCTATTCTAAGCCACTTTGTAATGCAGGATGTCCAGGTCCTAGGAATACATTTCAGCCTCACTTTGGGTTCTTTCTGCCTCCTGGTCCTACAGACTTCTACAGGGGATGGAGAAGTCTTATTTCTTAATTTCCTTGACCTCATTCATGTGTGAATGAGAATAGCACGAGTCCAAAAATGAGACTCTAACTTCTCTCCAGTGGTTTATATAATATGACTTGTGAAGTTACCTGAATCTTTTTTGTTTTACTCAAGGATTTATATAGTTCATCCTGTGTCTGTAAGCAGAAATGACCCTTGTTAAGTGGCAGGTTTTCCATCAATGCCTTTTCTCAAGCTTTCTGACAGTGAGTGCAGGCTTGTCCTTTTCCTGTCCCAAAGTGTTCCATCTTTTAAGTGTTCTCATATACCCTTGTGCCTCAAGCTCTGAAAACCAGCCTATGCCACCAATGAACTGGGCCTATTGTCATCCTGAGGCTGACTTTTCGAGAATCTAAGGTCGACAGTGAGATAAAACTTTCCATCTGTGTGCTTTACTAGCACATAATTGCTCCAAAGAAGGGAGGAGGTTCCCTAGATAAAAGTACTCACTGCTTTCCTTGAAACCAGTTTTCTGTAAATAAAACTCTTTCATCTTTGAACTTAAATATATTTCAACCTCAATTTAGGTTCTTTTTCCCTCTTAGTCTTGGACCACTCTAAGTTATTTTAAAAAGAAGAAGAAGAAAAAAAGAGACTTACTTAATAAGCCCCAAAGGTAATCAGAGAGAAGACAGCAAAATGAAACAACTCGTAAAATATTCCTCACCATCTTTAGGGAATACTTAATGCACACAAGGTCAGGGCTTTGTAATGGTAATTTAAGAGTTGTAGGAAGTGATCCATCATTTTAAAGAGCAACATTGCCATCCTTCACAAAAAGTTTGTGTTTGGGAATCAACTTGAGTCCTCGCTCACCTCAGGAAAACAAACGCTGGCAGATCTTCTTGTAGGACATAACAGAGGTGATTTTCTATCATGTTATGCAAATGTCATGCTAAATGTTATGTAGGCATTGAGAACTGACAGGCAATTGCATCTGTCCAGTTTTCTGGAAAGTGCTAATGCTGTTCTGGATTAATCTTTCTGTCTGGAGTACACACGATATGGAAATTACCCTTGACTGTACTCCATCGTTTGAAAGGTCACAGCAGTAGATACAAAATCCATAGGCAGTCGATTGCCTTCCACGTATTCAGCATTACTGCTCTTGCCTATTTTACCCTTAGGCATCTTTTATTTCTTGCACAGATGGTCTCACTCAGCCCTAACAAAATGTTTTAAGCTGTTGCATAAATTAAAATAAGAGGCCCCAAAGTACAAAACTGTAACTCTTTGGTAAGAAGTTGGGAGAAGCAGGGGGGCAGGGGGGAGTAGACAGGGAGAGAAAACAGCACAGGGCTCTGCTTCCCACCCCGGCACCTTCTTGAATTGGCTACAGCATGCAGGTTACTCATAGGTAGTTGCAACGGGGCAGGCTGAAATTCATGGTGTGGGAGAGCAAATGTATAGGCTTGCAGAGGAGTGTGTGTCTTTGCCATGTGTGTAGTGTATCGTATATGGGCAGTAAAATAATGAGTGAAGGTGGTCAATGTTTTTTGACACACTTTCTGTATTGGAAAGGGTGATGTTAACGAGGTTGTTGGATTGGGAGGGGAACTGGAGTTTATGCTCTTATTGAAAGACTATGTGATGGGAACTGGCCTTTTACCTCACTATTTGCCTTTGTTGAAATGAAGCTCCTCGGAAGCATTTCACAAATAATTTTTAAATACTGATATTTATTTGCAACATGGGAGGGGAAGAGGCACTGAAATGTCAGAGCATCCTGCTAAGTAGTATTTCCATGCACTGATCTACTTGAGTAACAACCAAAAGCATCAGCACCGATGGCCAAACTGCAAGGTCTCGTGTGTACAGACCTGTGCAAGATGCTGAGAGCTGTTGAAACCAAGGTGGACATGTGCTACCTCACAGTGGGGTGCTGGAAAAAAGTGAAATCCCAAACTTAGGCCTCAGCTGTAGTGTAAAAAGCTGCATGTCACTGGGCAAACTGTTGGTTGGTTGTTTCGTTCCTTACTAGATGTGTTTTTATTCAATTTTTAATTCAGCTTGCCATCAGTGATAAAACACTTCTGTTGCACTTCATAGCTTGTGTACTGCTTTGGAAGGTAATTAAGCTGGTTGGAGTAGAAGTGAAGCTTGAGGCCTCAAGGCTTCCCCTTGGCCACGACGTCTGTTGTCTTGCAGACACAGTTATGGAGCCGTCTGCCTCGATGACACCCAGTGCAACTGCTTGTCCCTGTGGTTCACTTTTGATGCCTTGGGCTTCCACTACAGTTTATCTCTACTGGTTTTTTCCCACTCTCCCAGAAGGGGTGAGCCCTCTCATTTACAGATAAAATCTTCAGAGGATTTTTGATGTTGTGTGACAGTTGAAAATGCACATGGGTTTTAGATGGTATTTGTGATCATCTTGGTACCTTACCTGAAGATGAACTACAAGAGCTTGCAGGGAACTGCCCACTCCCCCAACAATATAGGACTTCTTAAATGCAGTGCCTTAACCTTACTCCACCTTTTTGTTGGTGTGCTGGGGTGTGGGATCACCCTGAATTCAAGAAGTCAGCTATCTTCTGCTTCACTGAACTTCACATTGGTTTGTAATGCTCAGATTCTGCCTCATGCCCACTGCAGTATGACTCTCCAATCAGCCATTAGGAGATTCAAGCTTAATCAGGTTTCTGTGACTTCCACAATGCATGAGTCTCTCCCCTTAGTGAAGAGCAACGTAACATTTCTGTGATGTAGCTATTAGGTCAATGATCCTTGGGAGTTTCATTTGAAAGACTAACTTGGCAATTCAAATGTAACCTCATATGCAGAGAATTCATCACCTTGGATGGGTCTTCATAGATTTGCCAACTTCTTGTAGCCCTTGGGTGGGATACCAGAGTGATGTAGAGAGCAGCACTGAGCAGCACCAGGAAATGCAACACAGCAGATGAGATGTCTTCCTCCTGTCAGTGCTCTACACATCAGTGCAACTTGTGCTGATTTTATGCCTTCCTGAGCACCCGCTGTGCAGCTGTGCTCAGGAGCATGGCAGCTGGGATGGGGTACTCATTTCCTAACCCCAGGAACATTTCCTCTCTTGTGTTTCCAGCCGCATGAAGAACTAGGACTGAAAGCCGTGTGTCGCAGCTTCCTGCTCTGGGGATAGGAACTGGGGAAGCAGATGGTGCCAGGCTGGATAACTTGTGTTCTGCTCCTGAGGCTTACAACACAACATGCAAGTCCCAGGGGAGAGGGAGAAGCTGAGGTAGCCCTTGATGATGGCATGTCTGCAAGTGTTTTACAGATAGGAGTGTCCAGTCTAGACAGAAGTAACTCATTGAGCACAGCAATGTTTTGTCCTGTTAAAAAGAACAGTATGCCCAGAATCTCCCCATCACACATGCTAGGGACTTATCCTGCTCCTGCAGTTCTCATCCTCCTCTGGTGCTTCTGCTCACAGTTCTCATCTGTTCCCTGAGCCCTTCTGCAAATAGACCTTATGAGAAACTCTGAAGATAGTCTTCAACAGCCTTTTTTTTTTCCAGCCATATCTAGGACTTTTATGCTATTGTGCAATTTTTGCACAACCTAAAAGTAATGGAATAGGTATGATCATCTCATCTCTGAAATACTCAAGCTCAATTAGTTGCCTGCTCTCTGTACATGCTGAGAAGAAATGGTTAGTTAGCATGTTGTGTGTGTGGCAGGACTGACAAGTAGAGTGTGCCTGAAAAAGGTGGTGTGAAGTTCATCTCAGCCAGATTGTGACTTGTCTGTTGAAGTTGTTTGCCGAGGTACCCAGAATGGCATTGCACAAAGTCCTGCTCAGTTCCCTTTCCTCCCAGGATAACGTGAGCCCTATTTGGGCACAAGCTCCAGCTCAATTTACAAGTGGATAGCCAAAGGCCCCAGCGTGCAGGCTGCATGGCTGAGGCAGATAAATAGTTGCTGACGCCCTGCCACAGCCACTGGAATGGAATTGAAAGTTAGAGACCAGAATGTACCACTACCAGGGACTGACCTTGCCCTGGCATCAACCACATGCTACCCCTGCCTCTTAGCTCATGTTTCAGGCTGACAGTAGAAAAATTGCACAATACAGTTCCTTCTGACAGTTAATAGATTCATTCAAGAGAGGAAATTCAGCACATTATTAGGTTGGATTCTAGGAGAGGTCTAGTGCTTCTGACTCCTGTTTGTTGCCAAATCCTCCTCTCTTGACCTATATCAACAGACGAGTCTTCTGTTATTGCAAGTTCTTGTCTTTACTGGTCTTCAGCATGATTGTCATTACATCTCTCTGTATCATAGCTTGTGCTCCTGTTGAGATGTACAGATAGCAAGGAGTACAGAAGAGCTAGACATGATTCATTAGTCACTGTCACTGCTAGCTCTGACAGATAAATGGAAACACAGACTTTTGTAGGTCATAGAGTACTGCAAGGTGTGTTCTGAGAGAGTTTTGTTGTAACATGAACCAGTTCCTTCAGTGCCATTTTGCAGACTTACTTCTGCTTACTCCGTAGCCCTTTTCTCATCACCATTTCTACAGTAAAATGAGAAAGTGCTCGTTGCACCTGGAGTGGTTTGTTGCTTGCTGGTTGGAATTAGGTTTGACCAGTTCCCTAAGCCTGTGTTTCTGTGGCCATATTTCAATGTGAGGTGTCTTGTTGATTTCCTTGAATATTGTGGTAGCTGTTTTCTTCAACTTCTTTTGATTGAGAATATTTCTATATATCGTGTACTGTATAGCATGTAAACTGCAAGATGACCACTTCTATTTTCATGTCTGCTCGCCCTCTAGGCCAGAGGTTTCCTGCCTTCCTTTCAGACAATTCATGTAGAGGAGAGACAGTGTTCTCCTTCAACTAATGATGTGTTTCAGAGTAGTCAGTTCTGTTTAGTCACTTAACGAAATGTGTTTTTCCAGTTGATCAGCAGATGAAGAATCCAAATCCAAAAGAGAAAAAAATGAAGCAACCATGGCTGTGTATTAAAGAAGTACTTACAGACAAAATTTAGATGTCTTGGAGTAGTGCAATAGCTCAACAACATGCATTACTTAGAGAGACAGTCCTCTCTTTACAAGGTTTTGATGCCCTTTCATAGTATTCTGTTTAACAGCATCTTTCTCTAAACCTTGGCAGATTTATATCATGCAGAACAACAAATCTGGGGTTTTTTTCTTGTGTGTTGGTGGGGCTTTTTGTTGCAGTTTTTCAGACTGTGTGGTAATGTGCAAGAGGCTAATGATGTGGTCTCTAGGTGTTGCTTTACTGGATTGGAGTACTGATAATGAGCTTCGAGTAATAGGGTATGAGTCCCAGAAGATGAATTCTGATTACCTTTGTGGTATCGTCCCCTCTATGCCCCTTCTTCCTTGATGTTTCTGTAAAGAACATTTGGAATTTGATGAGGGTTTTGTGTATTTGACTTTTAATTAGATTTGCAGTATATTGTGTTAATAAACCGTGACTCTGGTTGTTTTGTTTTGTTTTCATTTTCTTAAAGTGTGTATTCATTGAATCATATGATGGCAAGCAGCAGTTGAAACATCTTGCTACTCTGTGTATAAAGCTTATATTTATGGGTCCAGAGAGGGTGAATTTTGTCCCATACTCAATAATAATCAGTAAACAGTACTTAAATTGTACAGAGACTAGCAAACTGCAGCACACTGTGAAAGTGCAGAGAGATATCCTCCAAGGAAATAGCATGATAGGTCTTAAATAATACCTTATAGTCATGGGCTATGCCATTATAGGCACTAAAATTAAATATACAGCTTCCCTAAACAGCAGGTTGTCTTCCCCACTGCCCCTTTTTAATAAAAACTCTGGGACTTTCTCATGTTGACAGGTCAAATGCAGCCTTTTTATAATCTCCATGTTTTCTCCCATTTGGAGTTGTTCTTGAAATTTGTTTTCCTTGAACTCAATCGCTTTCCACTAAATCATTTTCTTGTTAGTGAGTACTTTTAATTGAAATTTTAAAAACAAAATTAAAACTCAGTCTTTTGCCAAATCTCATCTAACATAAAGGCATTTAAATTACTGCTGGTTTGTAGCTCTGACTCACGTTGCCAGTATCCTCACTTCTGTTTTGTTTTGTTTAGCAGACTGCTATGCCAATTTAATAAACATGCTGTTGTATATTCTGTTGTAATTTAGCTGCCATTTTGCTTCAGTTAGACAGTGATTGGTTATGGCAGGACTGTAATGCGTTGTCAGCACAGGTTACTCACTACTTGTTGGTGGTGGCCGAACATTGCCTGAGACATAGTGTCATTGCAAAATTGTTTGACAGTGTTGATGCTGTAGTTCTGCTGAGCAGTAACAACTGCAGAGGTTGAGGAAGGGCATGAGGGAGAGGCTGTGCTGAAGGCAACAATGAAGAGGGAATGCTAAACGGAGCAGCAGCAAATGTCATCAGGGAAAAGTTGGTCCGTTATCTTTATTCTCACAGAAAGGTTGGTGATGAATGCGCAGGCTCGGTTCTGTGCCCTGCTGAGTGTCCTGGAAGGACTGGACTTCCCTCAGCTTGGCCTCTTGGCTGAAATTGCTGCATTTGGTGGCAATCTTTGTGATGCACAAATTCTGCTCCAGTGTGAATGGGGTCAGACCACCAAACTTAGGTCATGTAAGTCTCCATAGAAGAGAATAAAAATAATGGACAAACTTTTCCTTGATAACATTTGCTACTGCTCTGTTTAGCATTCTCTCTTCAGATGCTTTAGTCTTTCAAACACTGTTGACTTGGGGTGAGTTCTAGTACTTAATGAAGAAGCAAAAGGCTCAATTTTCCATTGTGTTTTGTTTATCCACCCAATCATTTCAGAACATAATTAGATTCTGGTAAACCTGAGTTTTTTTCTAAGACAGAAATGGTTTACTCCTGAATTTCTGAACCTTATACTTTAAGAATTAAAAGTTTCAAAATGGATAAAATCATTTCCAAAATCTGCACAGATCTTTTTGAGGAGATGAGAAAGGGAAAGAGATTATTTTTGAGTCCTCCCTCAACATTAAAAAACAATTGTACATTTTGACTCCCTTGCTTGTATAAGTTACAGTGAAATAAATAAGGGAAGGCTCAACTTGTGTGGAATTGCTATCACCAAACTCTTGAGATAATAGTCTGTTAAGAGTAAATGACTGCAAGGTCTGGGCCTCACGCAGCACTTTCTGTCCTTTTTATTAATACATGTTATTTTGGTTTTGAGGGGATTTTTGCATTTGTTTGTCTTTAATAAATTTGGAACCAACCTCAGATATTAAGAGACATTTCTACCTACTGTCATTTAGTTTAAGGCGCTGTGTCACAGACATAACAAGATTAAGTAAAGCCTGGCTTGCTTTCCACACAACCTAGATTTGTCTACCATTTAATTTTGTTCCAAGGCAACCATCAGCCTTTCCTTGTCCTTTTATGGAAAGTTTTAGGGATATAATAAAGCCATGTATTTGTTACCTTTGTGTGTATTATCTTTGACAGGGTTGGTGGCAGTTTTTAGGTGTTCTTATTTTAGGGGTTAGCAAAGGCAAGTGTTGCTGCCAGCATGAGGACAGACATGACCTTAATACATGGTGAAGAAAACTGATCTTTCTGGATTTTTGGATGGTGATGGAGGAGAGAAATAAAAATATTCTAATTGGCTTTTGAAGATTAAACATGTTGCTGCCAATTCAAAGTCTAGGAAGATTAGCATTTGGCCCTGCCTCTGAGGCACACACAGCTTCCTGTTGTTTGAGTTGGGAACTCAGCTGCCAACACCAAGAAGGGTTGTGAGGATGAGACTGGGAGGTAGTGGAGGCATTTGGGATGTGGGACTGAGTTGTGAGAGTATGGGGCCTATAGTGAGAGCAGAGGCTCACAGCTCTGCAGGCCAGGGAGACCTGAGGGGACAGCAGTGTGCTTGCCTGAAGGGAGAGTGGGACGAGAAGAGGGAGTCCTTGGGCTATGGGGAAGCTGGTGGGAAGGAAGCACTTCAAATTTTGTGTTTAGTTTGTGGATTGTGGCAGAAGGGTGAGATGCTACCTGCTGTGGGGTGAGGAGATGTTGGGGTTGAGGGCCCATGCAGAGCAGAGGAGACGTGGCTGGGCCAAGGCATGTTCTGGCTGACAGAAACACCTCCTGAATGCTCCTTCTACCCACAGAAAGTACCAGAAAGTAGTAATCTTCCCCTTCCATGCTGCCAATGTGTGCAGTTTCACTCCGCTCTACTGCTGGGAACATTTCTTTCCACAATGAAAGGAACTCACCCAAGAAAGATGAAACACAAACTTGAGCATTTTCAAGTCAAATGGTGTTTAAGACTGGATTTCTAATGTAACAAGACAGTTGTCAGGCATTGGCTTGATCATTTTCTCAGGCAATTTGTTTCATTAGATTTGGACACGCAACACTCTCAGTGTTGTTGTGTAAATATATCCTCCGTGGCTCTACAGTGGTCTCTCCTGCTTCCCAGGGACCTGCAAGCGGCAAGGGGGAGCAGCCTTCATCCTCTTTGAGTGCTGTTGTCACCCCCATCATCCCCACCAACACTCACAGCAAAGTTTTTTTTTATCTTAACTTTGGATCGCATTACAGTTTGATGGCATCAGAAGAGAGATGTGCAATTGAACTGACAATCAGTGATTGGCATCAAGCATAACTCATTATTGTGTCAAGGATTTGGCATGTCCGTGGAGAGGAAAGCATGTGCGTTGTGTTGACACTGAGCTTAATTCATATCCTACTGGTGGTTATGCCAAATCCTTATCTCATCGGTTCTCATGCCAGATCGCTTGCTTGCATGCCAGATTCTTGTCAGAATAATGAGTTATGCCTAATACCAATCATTCTGTGGCAGATGCCGCCTTGTGTAGCCATTTTGTACAGTTGGGAGTTTGAGTAAAATGGCTGAGTTTTCATCAAACGTGAGTGGCACGGTCAGAGCTGTCTGGTACAACCATGAAATGGAAAAGGATTTCACATGGCATCCAAATGATATGCCAAGTTTTATGGCAGCTTTCTCGAAAAAATGTCTTGTTCTTGTTTTGTCTTCCATATCCTCCTTCAAATATGTACCTCCCCAATATGTTCATTACCTTTATGCTTTTAAGATCTCGAAAATTACATTTGTGGATGTGTCATTGTGAGCAGCTTTGTCTTTCCTTCATCTTACCCCTTACTAATGCAACAAAAATCTCGTAGACAGCTCTAATTCTTTCTCTTGCTAGCAAGGGATTCACCTGCACTCCTTCTGAAGGCACAGGTCTGTATATCAGCCTACCACACTTCATAGTTTTAGCACTTAAACTTGCCAGGAGATTGTCAAGGGAGACGTGCTATCTCCCTGTGGAAAATAACCCATTATCTCTCTAACACTGTAGAAGGTAGGAGGGACTCACAGGGAAAAGAGAACCCACATGCGTTTTTGGCTTTTCCCTGTGGGAGAAGTCCAAGGTGCCACCAAAGCGGGAGTGAACATTTGAGCTGATATTGAACTCATAATCGAGTTCTTTGTTAAGAGAACTGAATACTATGAGAAAGGAAAAGGAAGACTTCCACAGGGTACGGTGGTAATGTGTATCTGTAAGGGGTGAGAGTGTAGAGTATCTCCTGTTTACCTCTTTGACTTGAGTGAGTAATTTACTGGAATAAAGACAGCAAGAATAGGCTGAATGTTCAGTAGTTCACGTTTGCTTCAAAATCAAAAGGCTCCCAAACCAGCTTGGTATTCTCTGTTACAGGGATATGACAGTTTATAGATCACACTCCCTATAGCCTGGTCATCATCTGTTCTCAAACCACATCCAAGTGACAATGCTTGAAAATAGGTTATTCATAATCATATTGTTGTTCAAGCTGCATTACTATGTTGTATCCAGCCTATTGATTTTTCAGAATTCTTCTGCATGAGGTTTCTCATTAGTGTGTTACATAGAACACAAAACCTATAGTAGTCTCATAAAATATTGTACTTAAATAAGCTCTTTAATTTTCTGTTTTTAATAGAAAGACAAATGCACCTGGGCTGACAATTAGGATGCCAAGATTTTTCTTAATTTAATTTGAAACAGTTCAAGAGCTTTACTTAGGATATCAGCAAAAATGAGGGACAAATTCAGGTACAATTTAATTAGGTACAAATCATATGACTTCCCTAGAATTACTGTAGCTTACATAAAATCCACTTTAATTGGACATTTTAAGCATATACTCGTTTGCATTTCATCAACAAATCAACTACAAAATGTTTCTAGACAGATACTTCCTGGGATAAACTTACCTGGTTTACTAAACCTGGGAAAGAATTGCATCAGTATGAGGGGGTAGCAAGCTCCTGCACCAGACAGCAGTGCTAAGAGGTAAAGGACAGTTACAGAACAGATCTCTGCTGAAAAAAATGGTAAATATCATGAATGAAAATAAGCCTTTGGTGTGAACTGGAGCTTCCCTGCTGAAAAATCTCCCTTGTGATGAGCTGACTGATAAGGACCATAACAGGCTTGTGGTATACAACCCCTTCGTTACTGTTTTTGTCACACTTCATATGAAATACATTCTGTGGGAAGGCCATGGGATGTGGTACATCACTAAAGTTACTTTTGCCTCCTAGAGGCTGTGGTATCCAGATAGCCCTTCATTCTATGAATATTTATACTACATAAATGGGGAAATCTGTGGGTTCCCTTGGTGGAAATGTGATCTTGGTATTTTTTTTAAATAAACTTAAATAAGGTCAGAATTTTTTATCCTCTAGAGAAAATTTCACGTCTGATTAAATAGTTTACATAAACTTAATCTTTTTCTGCTATATGCATTATAATCTCAGATATTATTCATGTAGCTATTCCTCTGTGAACCATAAAATGTTCATTTCTTCAAAATGAATATGAAGCTCAAAGCATTAGTGGTCTTAAGAGCATAAAAAGTTTATTGCTTTGTGCTTAACATTTTTCAAGTAACTTTCGAAAGCTGAACAAATTTTGCATTTAGATTAATGGAAGATGTTTTCCATTTGAAGGAACTAGCAAGGGAGCAGCAATAACAAAAATCCCCCAAGGTTAAAAATGTAGTGCTTTTGATTTTTACCAGAACTGTGTTAGCAGAACAATCATTTCTCAGCATGGAAAGGTAACATAATTGGTCTATACAGTGGCAATATAGAAAACGAGTATGCTTCAGAGAAAGCTAATATGGCTCTACTTAATAATTTCCTTCAAGAGTCTGAATTTGAATGTATATTTCACCCAGCTTGAGGCAAACAATTTGTACCCATAAGTTCTAGTGGAAGTTACCAGGGGGTCATGCAATTTATTTTAGTTCTTGAAGTTTTCAGAACTGCAGACCTCAATGCACATTCACTTGCATTGTTTCACCAGTAATTTGATCCAATTGGGCACCGTTTTCCTTCTGCTCTATTATGTTAGTTCTAGTGGAAAAAAAAAAAAAAAGAGAGACCAAACAAGTCCAAAACTCAACCCTTTCATGAAATACTCTGAAAGAAAAGTTTTCTTGGAAGAGAAACTACTGCTTAAATGTATATGACCAGCCTCTTCAAGGCTGGTGCTTTCATTCCTTGACACCTGAAGCTTGCTGGGTTCATTTCTTAAAAGCTGACGTTACAATGTGAATTCACTTTCCTACTTTATTTGTAGAGTCTCTGATTGGGGAAAAATAGCTGTCTTCCAAATAGACTAAATCACATGTTTGCCCTTAAACAGAGGACAGTGCTTCATTACAGCGCTGACTACAGCCTGTTTTCCATGTTTGTAGAAGCCAGCAGGCAGGTTTCACACCCAGAACAGTGCTGCTTAACCTCTGTGCTTTTAGGCAGATGCATATTTTTCTATGGTAAATGATATTTTCCTAGAAGTCTGAGAAAGTTTGGTGGTACAGTAACTGAGAGGTCCCTTTTCCTATAGAAGCAGCCAGAAAGGTCGTGCTTTTGAGTCTAATTTAGAAGGAAACGTTCTTGAGCCCCATTGTCCTCTGCGAAATGCTCAGATAGACCTACAGGGTAGAGCACTGGGAAGGCTTTTTAGTCTGCACAGTTGAAGGTGGTGGTGTATGAATTACATCACCATCCAGGAGCAGTGTGGTTAGAAAGGATTAAGTAGTTAAGAGAGATGTTGAGTTTATCGGGACTTTTGTATCTAAAATATTCTGGAAAGATTCATTAGGAGGAGCAAATATTAAGGATTAGAATTGCTCTACTTAGATCAGGCTGGGTCTTCCTCCCTCTGCCAGGTTCTGTGGGCCACTGAGAGTAGAGGGAAGTTGCACATTTCTTGAGAGGGAGAGGAAGACACAACTGTAAAAGCTTTTTTCTTTGAAAATGTCTGTTTCTTGCATTCTTGCTTTACAATACAGCTGTGTACATTCATAATATTTATGCAGACAGATGTTTTGTTCAATCATAGTCCTTCCTCTCAATGCTGCATTGTTCCATGTGTTTTCTCAGGTGATTATGTTTCTGAGTCTTCCTTAAATATTCATTTACCTTTTTAGTTGTGCCTGAAGTTTCACTTGATTTTTGTTTTACTGGGATTCCTGTTTGATTTCTAGAAGAGATTTTATAGCCTTCTTTAACATATCTGTATTCTTACACCAAAAGATTTTTTGAGCCAGTTTTGGTAGACCACTGACATTCTCCCTTAGCCAAGGTGACAAGTGCTGCAATGTTAATTTTGTGGAATTCTTTGCCTGTTGCAGCTCTAGAAATCCATCCTGTGCTTCTGAAGCCACGAGAAGTTTGACCATTGACTTCCAGTAAATCCACTCTCTGTTTTCTTACTTAGATGCCAAGTATACCTGAATAGATTTTACAGACCCAAATTAGAATATCACGTAAATCTCTTCCTCTAGTAATTATCACCAAAAACCTAATGTCTCTTACTTCTGGAGCTAGGGACAGGCTTGCTGGAAGCCTGCCTTTGGGAAATGCTGTTTTTTTCTTTCCCTGGTCCTACAAGGTTATATGATCCGTCCTTCCTTTAATGTGTGTGACCATTTGTTAGAGCACTAGTTTTAGAGCCATGATTCACTCAGTTTACTGTGATGAGGTAAGGGGATCCTTTTCCCTTTAAGAGGCCATGATCAGAAAAACATGGCCTGAATTTCGTTAGCAGTGTGACAATGAGAGAGATAAGTAGATGTGACAGTTATGAATGACGTACTGTCATGCACTTCTGCGTTCTGACTCAGATAAATTGACACTGCTGTCAAACACAAGCTATGGAGAGTAGAGACCTCTGATGAACCTTCTAATATGGTAAATGGGAGTCTTAATTCTTCATTAACTGGAAAAAGGAGATTTGGCCATGTAATTTTCTCCTTGCTGCCTGTTTTAAAGATTCCAATAACCCAGCATTTACAGTTGACTAGGCAGGGATTGCTTTTTCCTATGCTAGCGACATGCAGGCTATGAAATCTAAGGAAGCGCCGCTTAAACACAGACTTATTGCCTTGGTTATCTTTAATGACTTTGAAATGTATTGGCCTCATTATAGAACAGTGCAGTTATCAATTCCTCTAATTAGGTGATGTGGTCCCATAAGAAATTTAACATTAAAGTGCAAAAATGAGTTAGTGGCATCAATTGCTGGCAACCTGGGTGTTGGCACTGAATTTAAAGCAATGGTGCTCTTTTTCTGTGTGGTTCTTCTGCACAGAATCAGAGGATCTTATTCATTCAAATATCAAGAGTCAGTTTTTCAAATTAATTTATTTTTGCCTGTATGAACAGCTATTTATTTAGCAGAGAATTTCTTTTCTCTCTGAAGCTCTCTTCTGCAGCACACGTTGGTGTAAATACTAGCGAACAATGAAGCAGCTAATGCAGAGAGAGCCATCTCCATTTACAGGTCGGGACAGTCAGTAAAACTGCCAGTCCAGCTTCTCATTTTTAGTGGCTCTTTCAATCTGAAAATCTTGTAGCAGTTTATAAGCATTAAATAAAAGTAAGTTGCCCACAGTCCTACCACACAGCAACAAAGCTGGAAACAAAAGCACGATACCCGCAGTTCAGTCACCTTCCCAGATTTTGTAATGCTGTTCCCTCCTACAGTGTCTGTTTGAGGTTACATTTCTCTTTTCCACCATATGGACAAGATTATTGATGGCTGATTTAGAGCGGGCGTTCTGTCTTGTCAAGAGGAAAAGAAGGTCTGAGAAACCTTATTTTCATGTGATTTAGTTTCTGCAAGTGTTTTGGTGTGGCTGTATGCAAAAGCAAGTGCACAATACTTTGTCTCTTGTTATCCTTATTAAGTTACACAATTCCATAGTTTATATGAAGGAAATCTCCAGTTAATATGAGTTTATAAAGCTTGCTGATGCTAATGTTCAGCGGGCAGTGTGTGGTGTTAACATGGGGGGGATATCTATGTGACTACATCACAGAGACCATACTGCTTTGAATTGGAATTTTTATGTGCTTTCGAATAAATGGTTCCAAAGACATCTAAAATTATAAACCACAAGTGGTCATAACATCAGTGTTGGTATGGGATTTATGTCTGATTAGCCAAGCAATAAGTCAGGGCTGGAAATATCAACCTGTGTTCTCCACATAGACACGTCTCTTGCTATACTGGCCTCAACCATACTGGATCTGTAGGGTTGTGCCATTCTTCACCTCTCTTCTCAAAGGAGAAGTTTTAGTGGATCATAGAACTAGTAATGTTCCCTCAAAAAACATCACAGGAAACTGTGGTTTGTCGCATTGGTTGTGGGAGTAGGAGTAGGAGGAGGATGGGGTACTTCAATCTAAAACCTTAAATCTCAGAGACGTTCCACTAGACACCTACATGTGTGTCACCTATCTAGAGATTCTTTTTTTAAACAGAGTCTTTATCACTTCTGTGCCTCAGATCTTCATGCACAAAAGGGGGATAATAGTTTTCCACAAGATTGTTTAAATACACTAATGTTTTCAAGGTGTTCAGATGCTGTAGATGTGTAAAGGTGTGCATTTGTTCAAGTTGAATAAGCAAGCATAAGCAGTAATGCTGCTCAGCATTACTCCATGGCATCTGCTTAGGCTGAGCTAAGAAACCTCTGGCAGGTGGGATCTGAGGACACACAGAGGGAAGAGAAGAGAAACATCGAGCACTGCTGTAAGTCAGGAGTGGCTCATCCATTCCGCATCCTGTCCAGTTCATGGCCAGAGTGGCTACCATGTGCTGGACACCTACATCAGAACCTCTGGACACCTGCACAGACCTCCTTCTCCTTGGGATCTTCAAGCCCAGAGCTCCTCAGCTCTAGAAATGCAGCTGAGTTTGGTTCCTGCACTGGTACAACTGCTCTGGATTGCTGCTCTTTCCGTTGTCAGCTGGAGCAGTGGCACAGCATTTCAACCCGAGAGGCAGCCTCTGTCCCAGAGGGCAACAGGGCAGATGTGTGTACTTGCTGTCAGCCTCACAGCTTGACTTTGGGTTCACAAAGAGACAATTAGGTGTTAAGATAGACTGTGGGAGAGAGGTTGCAGGCTTGAAGGAGTGTGCCAGCACAGTTGGCAGTGCCTTTCACTGTGTCTGATGGTCCTAGATGTGGACTTCTGGTTTTAGAAAATCCTGAGGTAGCTCTGCATGGGTATTAGCAGGATCCAACATCAAACCTTTTCTAAATCAGAAGGATAAACAATTATGGGACTGTGGAGAAGTGCAGTGTGTATATCTGAATAATTTTATTCCCTCTCAGTGAAGTTCAAAGAGGGGAAGAAGATAAACCCAACTGCACTGAACAGCACAGACACTTGTTGCAGTTGGCCATAAACATGAAGGTGTTACATACTGGCAACACAACGAGGTATGTGCCTGGGTTTTGGTCAGATTCTTACCCTTATTGTTTTTGATGGGTCTATTGGAGTCTATTCTCCACCTCTTAGCACAGAAGGTATTGACAGACCATAAGGCTGATATGTGCTCATATGTACATGTTTCTGAGCATACCCAGTCTGAGCCCTCCTGGCTATTTCAGTACTTGAAGAGTTCATGCAGGTGTTCTTTCTCTGTTCAGCCATGTCATTGTATCTCTGACTTCTACAGACTGCAGAAGCCCCTTTCTAGATATAAGGATTTGTTCTAAGTCCATATGATGCCCTCCCCTGCAACATATCTGAACATCTCCCAGCGGTGCATTAAATGCCACGATGACGGCTGTTCAGTACCATGTCTAGTTTATGCTCTCATCTTCTCCTCAGAAAGAAAATTACATGTAGTCTATGTTTTTGCTTTAAACATGCACACACGCAGTCCCACACAGTGTTTGTTGCTGATGATGTATGTTTAGAGAAGTTACGATGAAGAAGTTCTTATTTCACTTGGACTAGAAGGATAATTCTGCTTCATGAGGGAGCCAATTCCACTCTCTTGCATTAGCTTTCAAGACATTTTTGTTTCACATATAGACAGGCCCTCCTGTAGCAACAGATATCATCAGAGAAACACAGTGGTTAATTACATCTAAATAAAGAAGAAAAAACCTTCAGTCCTTCTAGTCTCCCTCCCTTGCATAGTTATCTTTAATGCAGTTTGTGATTTTCCTTCTCTGAAAATATTTTCAGTGGTGGCGTTTCACACCTGACCATAGCAGTCAATGCAAGAAGAGAAGGAGCAGTGGCAGGTGAAGGGCCACTTAGTAATTCTGTACGTCGTTCAGGAGTAAAAAATTTGACAGAGAGCACTGGACCACAGTTAACCTTGGTTGAAGTGTAGACTCCATGTTTTCTCTGTAATCCCAGGCGACAGCCCACAGCTGCTGTGTGCAGAGTGATGCATGTTCCTAAATCACACATGTGATATTTCTGTATTGTTCTTACAGACATCTGATGAAAATCAATGAAAACAATCTATCTAAGAAAAAAGTTAAGCATAGGTTAAGAGAAAGACAGACAGTAACTGTGCTTTACAGTCCTGCAAGCCCTTAAACAAAACGTCTCCTTCAAAAGAGACACTGTAGCTTTAATATTGGCTGCTGTTTCCTTGAATGGAGTTACCCAATCTTTCATCAAAGAAACATATCTCCCATATCCCTGTCTTTAAAAACAGCAATTATGTGTAAATGCCTCCTGATTTATTTGAGCCAGGGCCACCGGCCAGTGTGAGTCACCACAATTTATTGCTAACCGTCACTTTTACATGATAGGTTTGTAACAAATATCTGCCGCATATTGTTAAATTAATCTTCCATTTAAAATTAATGGAGTTAGACTCCCCAGGTTCAATGTAATTTCATGTTCACGGGCAGGGAGCGATGTGAGCTGCATACAAAATGAGCCGAGGCCAAACGCCCTAATCTTTCATCACCTTGAACCTAGTGACTAGGACGCCTTCTCAGCACCAACTAATGAGATTGAGCTTGCTTCTCTCCTGAGGATGCCAGCTCAAAGAAGCTTTTCTGCTCAGATACAGCAGGCTTCGTCTTATTTTAATAATTCCTCAGATATGACATGCCTGATGTTATGTATGAAAGAGTCAGGCTTGAAAAAGAGATGAAATGAATTTTATATCATTACTTCAAAACCGAAACCAGCTGAAGGAAGTATGTCACAGTTAAAAATGCAGTAAGCACTTTAGCTATGAAGTATTTTGAAAGTAAACAGGAGTCATTCTTTCATTTATTATTATAATGCAGCTTCACCTTAGACTCATCTCCTGTAATTCTAGTCCCATTCATAAATTAATAACGATAATGCAGATGAAAGCAGCAGACTGCCCAATAAGCGTGTGGATGGGACCATCAGAGAGAAGAGGTTTAATTCCTAATGGAATCTGCCATGCTGTAGTGCTGAGCTCTATCATTTCTCTTTGTGGGCATTTGTAGAAAATGAGCCTGTCTTTTATGCAATGGCAGACTGCAAATCCATCACAGATTGTTTAAAAATAATGGAGTTGAATTGGATCAAGAGTACCTTTCTGTCTTTGCTTTATTGCAGCTTTAAAGAAGTAGTAATTGGAGTTATACTTCTCTATTTATCAGTGCAGGAGACTAAGAGCATTAGTTACATCTATCCAAGGGTCTGTTCATCTGTATGTTGTGGTCAGTGTAGCTTCATCTGCAGCAAAAGCCCTGCTGCCTTGGTCACCCTACCGATTCCATCCGAGTCGTGGAGATGTGGCCTTGACACGCACACGAGTCGTGTGGGGATATGGGGTTCAACAAACTCTCTTCCCCGCTCTTGAGTTGTTCCACAAATGTCTGCTTCAAGCACCATGTGCCAGACAGGGTAGAGTGATGAACTCCTCTGCCTTACTTATGCCCCCCAGACAGTGGAAAATAGCTGTGGTGCCACTTGCTAAGGTGCAAGGTTAGAAACGTGGGATTTTTCAGTCTACAGGAATGCCTTAGGGGAGAAAAGAGAAAGGTCATTCCACAAGCTACTGTTGAACAGAGAAAAGGTTCATTTGTTCTAGAGATTGTGTTGGGTAGGACAAGGAATGGCAGAAAAGGTTTCCAAATCTTGCTCTTTTTCCGTGTATGGTGAAAAAATAATGTGGGTTTTTTTCTTCATCTGAAGAATGTGTCAGCAATGATTCCTCTCTGTTCTGCTACTGCTGTTTAACATCTGTATCAGTCTTCCTGTATATTCCACCTGGGACAGTTTTCCACAACTGAGTAGACCTCAGTCTGCTTTTTTCATGCCTTGTACCATGTTCTGGCTTCTGTTGAATTGACTCTGAAGAAGCCAGTGAATGTGCTGTCACTATTTGGCACCTTCCTTTTGGTGATGGTTTTGTGGCTGAGGAAATCACCATTTTAGTCATTTGGCAGAAGCACTGATTGTGACTTCTTAAACTTTTTGTTTACTTATTGAAGATCAGTTTGGAGGATTTGATCTTGCTCCCCTGTACTATCTAACAGAACCACAGAATTAAGTTGGGAAAGACAACTTTAAGGTCATTGACTCCAACTGGTAAGCCAGCACTGCCACGTCCATCTCTCAGCTGTGCCCCTTAGTGCCATATCAACGTGTCTTTTGAATATCTCTGATTTAAACCTCAAAAATATGTCCATTCCTCCTTTTTGGGGTGGTGAAGTAATTGTATATTTACCCTCAGTTTTAGGTACTGTTTGTTCTTTCACAAAACCTTTGAAACTGGGTGTTCCACACCATGAATTCACCCAATCTGACATCCACATGTATTTGATTTCCTCTTTCTCCACATTATTGCTGCCAATTGCCCAGTTTTTCTTTCCTCCTCAGATACAACACTGGGGTAGAACAAAAGGATATGCCCAAGTAGCCTAGGCATATCCCTTGGCCTAGTTATTAATCCACAATCACACAAAGTAATAACCAATAAGGGTATGAAATTTAAAGCAATGGTTACAACAGTTGACTTCTGCTGGGGAACAGCCCTCAGTGTTTGGTCCAGGGCTCTCAAGTGTGACTGTTGAGGAGAGGTTGGAGCAGTGGGAGGAAGTTGTAGTCTCTGCAGTGGAGAAGAGGAAGCTCTCAAGATGCCAGCAGTGTTGGTCCATGCAGGGTCAGCATTCCAGTGCACAGAAGGGGCTTTTTGCATTATTGGAACAGGCTGCCGAGATGGGCTGTGGAGTCTCTTCTCTGGAGACATTCAAACCCACCTGGATGAGCTCCTGTGTGACCTACTCTAGGTGGTGCTGCTCTGGCAGGGGGAATTGGACTGGATGAGCTTTCCAGGTCTCTTCCAACACTTAAAATTCTATGATTGTGTGATTCTGTAGCAACTTGCCTTGTGCCGGCTAAGGACCAGCTCTGCTGCTCACAGAAGAGAGAAAAATAAATCAAGTTATTTTTCTGCTTTATTTACTTGCTGCTCATTTTTATACCAGGCTTTGCAGCAGACAGCAATGAAACTTCTAGATATTCATAAACAAAAATCTGGTCTTTCTGTCCACTGATATAGATCAGAGAGGCCAGAGTGTGTGTTGAGAAAGAGGAGAGTTGTAAAAAACCGTTGAAATAGATTTATTGGAGACTTCAATATCTGTTGAAGTCAGCAAAGCTGGAATAAGCTTTAAGTAAACACTATCAATTTTGATGATAAGATTTAGATGGTGGCTTCTTGGTTTTTTTTTTTGTAATTCACTACGTGAAGCAGCACCCCAAAGCTTGTCTTCATTGAAACGTGATCACAATGTCAGCAGCTCTATCATTAACTCCTTTACGTTAGTTTCAGTTGCAATCAGTTCTTTTGAATAGCAGAAGATGTGTCTCTCAGTGGTGGAACCTTTCCTTGTGTGGACTTTGCATCTTAATATTTTTCCTGTCTCCTTATGTGCTGGATTGTTCCTGTTTTGCAAGGTGAAAAGGTTACCAGTTCCAGCTCTTGCATCAGTGCTGTGCTGGACCCCCTGGATACCTTTGGAAGCCTTTATTCTTACTTTTGATTAAGAAAAAAATACCCCTACCTTCAGGTGAAATGAGTTTTGTAGTTTCAGCATCTAGAAGTACAAAAAAAAGTTCCCTTCTATGCAGTGCATTTGATTGGGAATAAAAATGACTGATGGCAGCCCATACTGGACCCTTTTGTTCAATTCAGCTATGATTATGAAGCCTATTAGCTGGAGTTACAACCTGTTTAAGAGTGCTGCTTACTAGTAATGGGGGCCAAATGATTTTGGAAAGTTCAGATTTACTGGGCTCCCTGCAGAAATGAATTCAGCACTGAACATATTGATGCAGAGCCTGAATGAAGCTGTTCCAGTGGGACTCAGAATTGTGTGCTTAGCAAGAAATGAGCGGGTAGTAGAATTAAAGATCAGATAGATGTGAGGCTCAAGGGCAGTCTAAACTCTGAAGTTCATCACAGCAACTTAATCAGACTAAAATGAGTGTTGCACTGACAGGAATCAAGCCTGTGTGTGACAGGAAATTTAGCTTGTTAAATTGATGCTGTGTTTCTTCTAAGTCTCTGTTTCGTAAGGTCTTGAAGTCTTTTAAAATAACTGTGTGATGTCTGTGTTCAGTGGCTACTGAGGCAGCTTGGCTTTTGTTAATGGAGATGTTGACTTTCTACTTGATATTTACGTTTGATATCTGCAGTTTTATAACTAAAAACCAACCCTTTGCACCTATTCAGAAGAAAGGGAAGGCTTCAGGGTTCTCTCAGTGATTTTAGGCATGATCTTAAATCCTGCACTGCGAAGAGAAAAACTTGGATCATTGGGCCCACAGTCCTGCACTGGAACAAGATCCCCAAGAGCCAGACTTCCCCCAGAGCCACAGTATGATGCAGAGCAGCATTTTCCCCGTGGTCACCCACTGCTTACAGGACCCACAGGAAGGGAATGCCTTCCCCAGCAGCACAGTGAATGACACAGGAGCAAGAGGCTTGTAGGACTGCTTGGTCATTCATACTTGGCTAATTAGTGAGACACATCCTGCCACATTTCTAGAGACAGACCAAGTAATTTTTTGGCATGAAGTGCATGAAAAAGCAGGATTTTCTTTTTTCCCTTGTCCCAGTCTAGTCTGCAAATGTAAGGGAGAGTTTTTACTTTTGTACTGATTACAGACTCATCCATCCACTGCATCTAAAGCCTCCATCAATTTCCTTTCAGATCCCTTCTTCGCTCCATAAGAAATCTTAAGCCACAGCCCCATGTTTCCCATCCATGTCCTGCCCTGCCCAGGTCTTCAAAGCTGTCTATTTCTGTAATTCTCATACTTAGGGTCACAGGACTTTCATCTCTTGGATATTGCTTCACTACTGTCATCTCCTCTTCCCCAACATGTAGCACCACTTAGTCAGCAGCAGGCTCATCCCACCTTGTTCCTCCATCCTGCTCATCAGATGATCTTCCTTCAGCTGTGTCCACAAATACAAAGCAGCAATATGTTTCTGAAACACTCTCCAATAACAGTGACAAATCTTCCACAATCCTCTTTTCTGACCTGATTTCTGCTTTGGGACAGGAAATTTATTCATTCCAAACCAAAATTTCTTGCTATGTACAAACTGACAGTTGACTTGAAAGTCCATTTTCTATAGATCAGTGGAATGTGCTGCTTTGTTGTCCCTGAATGGAGACGTGAACATTCAGTATTTGTCAGTTAGGTTACTGCTTTCCTTCTTCTGAACAACAGCAGACTCCATCCAACCTAGAGACAGGCAGGTGGGACTGTGATTCAGCACCTTGTGAAGTGTAGTAGATTGTTTGTGTAGACAGTATAAGAGAATTTGGTGTTGCTCATATGGGAAGCACAGAGCTGGTTGTATATTATTAATACTCTTCGTTTTGACCTTAAAAATTGTGTTCATCAGGACATGCTTTTCATGGCAGCATGTTGTCCCTCTGTGGGTCCTGGATCCACGCAGACAGCAGTGGGAATGTGCTCACACAGATTCAGAGGCATCGCAGTCTCTGGCTGCGCAAGGTCAGACATCCAGTGAAGGACTGGAAAATGCTTCACTGAGGCTGCAGGAGTGGAATGATGGGGCAGTTTCTGGGTCAACATTCCGACCAACTGTTCATATAATTGTTGCACGAGATGTTGCTTAGAGGAGTCCTATTTTCAATCGTACAAGCATGTCCCAGATTTTTAGAAACCATCTGTTCAAGTGAAGAACTTCCAGGTTGTGGGTTTTTTGGGGAGGAGGGGAAAAGCAGAAGGAACATTGCAAGCAGGAGTTAGAAGTCCTGTGTCAGCTGGAGTCTGGTGGGAGACTTTTTAAAGCTAGAATGAAAGATCATGAGAGCAATGGTTTCGGCTTGACACACAGATGATGAAGCAAGTCTTAAACAGAAGCTGTGGCTGCACAGCAGGTAAAGAAATCCTGCTTAGATTAAAAAATAAATATTTTATGCTGCTTGTATGCAAAGCTTTTTCTCTTTTTATTTTAAATAGCTTAAAGCCCTACACAATTGACAGCAAGAAAGGCTTTGCATTGTTTTGTTAAGGTAGAAACCCCACAAGGAAAACCAAATGGAGAGAGGATATTTTAAGAGAAAAATTAAAGGACAGGCTACTCATTAGAATGATGAAGCATAAAAGCCATTTGCAAATTACCTGTCTCTGGATGTTTATAGCAAAGAGCAAACCCAACCCTTAAAATGTCAGATGGCAAATAATTTTTTGAGGCAGGCATCAAGGTGCACAGCGCAGGGGAGAGCTCAGCTGTGATATGCATGAGCTGGCAGTGTCTGCGCAGAGGGGCAACAGTGAGGCATCACCCGCTCCTCTTCCTTTGCCATCCATTTAGAGCATTTTAATGACTAAAGCAGGGTAAACATTTGTGAGGATAAACATTGTTTTCCTGCTGAGCAACAATGTCTCCTGTATGAGAACAGGATTGTTTTGGCATATGTCGGCTCTAAATATCCCTGCAGATACTTTACAGGAATTGCTACCTCTTTAAACATTTATGCTATTAAAAATCAGGACGATTGTTGACATAAACCTGTGATAGCAGCTGCATTGTAGACAGAGTATGAATTTTTTATGTTATTGATGAGAAGTTTGTATCATTTATGTACTGTAGTAAGAGAGGCATATGAGTGCTGAATGCAGAAAACGATGTGATTGAAACCATTTTGAGTATCGGGGCACAGTATTTATTAATGTGTCCCTCTCAAAAGGAACATGAAGGTAGTGAAGGGAAAGCAAAACAAAGGAAAGTGATTTATGGTGTTTTTGAAACTCTTGTGGGGATGGAAGTAAGTTTCATGGCTCTGCAGACTGGGTTGTTGGGTTTGGATACCAGTGTCAGCACTGCAGGAAAGTGACGTATTCAGAGCATGAGGGTAGGCAACCACTAGGTTGAAGCTGATGGGCTTGGAGGGCTTGTGACTGGGGAGAGTGGAATATGATCCAGGGATGACTGCAAAAGAAGTTTTGATGAACACTGTTTCTGTGTTTGTTTTCTTGACTCAAATTACTGTGGCTCTGGCAAGACTACAGCTGAGGTTATCTCTTGCTCTGGAGAAAAGACATTTACCCTTTTCCTAATCCTTTCTATTTTCCTTCTTGTCTCTCCTGGTTTCTCTAACTTACTCCTGACATGAGCTTAGTGGGTTTTTTTCAGACTCAACTCCCCACACTGAGAACAGTTGCAGAACACTTTACTCCCAAAAGGAAGAACTTAGTTGCTTAAGTGGCAAAATTTCCCTCACTGGAGGTCAGAGGGGGCCGTGCAGCTTGTGAGGATTATGGTTCCCATCATGGGGAAGTTCCACAGTAGCTTCTTCAAGGAATGTCTCCTCTGAGGTCTCAATGCGATCTGAAACTCTGCTCCCTCCAGCATAGCCTCAGGAGATGGAGGAAGCAGTTCAGCTTTCCTCCTTCAGGCATGGCTGTCCCTGTTTTTGCAGAATCCCACTTGTAAGTTACACGAGTGCTTCGTGTTTCCCAGCACCAGACGGGCTACATTAAATTTTCATATGTTGTCCTTACTCGTTTCTCCTGAAAGAAGTATCACTGAGCAAATGTTCAGGATGTTCTTCTTTTAATGGAAGCGGAGTCGCTGCTCAGTTTGTGGCATTGCTGGTTTTTCCCATCTTTGTTGACAATTGCACTAAAGGTTCTGCGGTGGTAGTGTTCATATGCAGAGTTCAGCCAGAGAACTGCTCCTATGCTTTTGTGCTCTGCCAAGGTGCAGCGTCTCAGCCGTCCATCCAGGGGATATTCCCACGTCGGCCCTTCCTCTGAAGAGGCACCACTGGGAACCCCATTTTGCAGCAGTACTCTCAAGCAACTGTGGGTACATGCACATCTATGCAGGGCAGCCTCAGATTCCAGTTTGAGCAGTCTGGCACTCCGTTAGGGGTTATGGACGGTGTCAGTGGTGATGGTGATTTGTACCAGGTAGGCACCTGTGTGCAGAGACTTGGATCACCAGTTCATTTCATGTAAGCCACCAAACAGCTGGTTAGTGGTAATAACTCGTCATCACCTCAGCCCTAGGCTGTATTTAAACCAATGACCTAGAGGTGAAAGGCTTTGTATCCTATTACCAGTCCACTGAGACCTCCAGTCCTCAGTGGCATATGTCTATAAATTAATATAGCTCTGGATTAATATTGCAGACAAAAAGCTACATTAAAAGAACATTATTAGGGTTGCAAAGTCAAGCCGGTGGAAGTTAAGAAATGTGAGAATTAAGGTTGCCTGTTCAACCTTAATTTGCCCCCTTCTGTGTATGCATTATGATACAGCCTTTAATTACATGATCACATTCTACTCAGCCTGAGGCAGACACCTGGCATAGAAAATCTCAGCCCAAATGGTTTGAAGTTTGGCAAAGTTATAATCGACTGAAAAAAAAAAAAGGATGTTGTTAGAAGAGCCTGGCAACTTCAACAAAAGGCTGGAGGTTGGGTTGATTTCCATTTATTTTACTGCATCCAAAATTTGTTTATCTTCAAATATCCTGCAGCTAAGATACATCTGTGTGTGGGAGACCCAGGAGGGCAGCGCGTGCCTCAAAGTCTTGAAACACAGTAAGGATCTTTTTAACAAAAATCATGTATTGTGTCAATGTACAGTGCCAAACAGATGAAACTGAAATGGGAAACCTATTGATTTAGGTGTTAGATATAAAAAAACCCCCAAAGATGAAAAATAATCTCTGCAGGTAACAACTGAGTTACAACTCAGTCAAGGAATGTGAATGTTAGAAGGAGACAACCAGATTCACTTTCTCAGTGTCTTTTCAGGCCCTGGAAAGGGTTTTTTCAACCTATCTCCTTAGCTCACAGCTGCTTGGACCTTTTGGGTGGTGGTCCTGAAGAACAATGCACAGCATCCTAATGCACATTCTGGTGTAGAATATCATTCCTCATTTACACTTCATATAGAGGATGTTCCAATGTATAAAGATTTCATGCACAGGTGGGTGGGTCTTGCACTTAATAATAGACGGGAGTGCTTATTTCACAGCATGCCAACAATTAGCTTATAATTGATTGGAGTATGGGCACAGTAATTACCAGAAACATGTTGGAGTTTGGGCAGGAAGAGGCTGCAGCCTGTGGTACCCAAAGCACTTTATATTTCTCACATCAGGTGCGAGTGCTACTCTCTCAATTAAGTGAGGAAGTTTAGCAGGCAAGAGTTGACTCTGAAAGGGATTTCAGAAAGTGTTTGGGTGTTCTGAGGATAAGGTACAGTGCTACATCATCCAGCTTTAGGGCTCTTAGTGCCAGGTCAAATCTGCTGTGACCACCTATAATAAAAGACTGCCCCTGCCCCAGTGAGACTGTACTCTGAAAGCTAAGATACCTTAAACTAGTCAGTTACCACTGTTTTACTGTGCCCAACATGAACAGCACAGAACCAGAAAGGGAGCTCAACTCCTGCCATTTGGACTCTGCCTCATTCAATACAAATGTGGTTTGTACCTTTGCATGATCCAAAGGACAGATGTGGGCTGATCCAGTAACAAGCAGAGCCATCTGTGATGATCATGATGCCATTAGCCAGTTAGTGCATCCTGGTTGGGAATCTTCTGCTCCTAAGGTATTTCTTTGCCCTAGATGAGAGTTTTCTTTTCTAGAGTGGATCATAGTCACAAGCTTGTGTAAGCTTCCCCATAATTTCTTACCTGGATGAGAGAGAGAAAAGAGTCTTTTAGAGGTGATGCAATGCATAGCTACAACGTGGAGATGGATATGAGTATGGGTTTCTGTATCTCCCACAGAACCCAACGGCCAAGCTGCTAATTGGGCTGTAGTAAGTGATTGTTTTTTCTAGTTGTTTGCATGTTTGTTGTTGAGAGTGATTACAGGGTCACTACCAAACAACATTCCTTTCCTGGAGAAACAGAAATCCTCACAGCTAGGATACCCAGCAACCCTGATAGTTCTTGGCATCCCACGATAAGCTCCATAGTAGCCAGGAAGGAGTTTGCAGGTCTGTTTATTCAGTAAGCAAAATGACCAGGTGAAATTTGGTAATGCAGGATGTTAGTGTGGAGGAAATGTTTTTAATAGCCAGCTAATGAACCTTGAGGTTCTTTGGCACACAAGACAGACTACCCACATCTCAAGAAACTCCTTCAAATCTTTTTAACACCAGTAGACAAAAATTACTTACCCAAGGTTGTATTGCCCAATTATGGCAAAATCAGGAATAATAACTTGGTTTCTTGTCTTCTAGAGCTCTATGATCTTTACAGCTTCGACAGTCTGCTGTCTGTACTTGGCATATTGACATTGCATTATACAGGTCTTGGTGATCATCATTCTGTATATTTTATACAAATAATACATTTTCTTTCCTAGGGTATTCTCACAAGCCAATGTTCTGTTTCCCAAATCACTTACTAAAGCTTCTTTTCTAGTAAATTAATTGTGTTCTGAATTCAGCACAAAATGCCACAGCTAAGATTAGCTCTAACCTTCCAACTTCCAACCTTCAGATACCAGAGATGAGCCATCCGTATGTAAGTCTTGTCTGCATGTTTTCAAAAGTGGGAAAGAAAACAAAAACCAAGCCCTGTCCTTCAAAAGGAAGCTGGCAAGCTGCCATCTTCATTTTTCAACAGGGCAGGTCGAGACCAGTCAATCAAAATCATGCCATTGATCAGAAACTGCAGAGTGGACTTTTGTAGGATTGTGGGGACCAAAGAAAGTTGTTGGTGGGTGCTTCTGCACTGAGATGTTTTCTCATGGTCTCCAAACAGAGATCCTGAGAGAGGAGTGTCATTCTTTTTTTGTATCATATCACTCTGGGTTGTTCTTCAGCATCCTGAAATACCATTTTTGACATTTTACATAGGAGGACGCAAAGAACTGTGCAGAAACTCAGTAATTCCATAGTAACCATTGACTCTGTAATTACATGGTATGTACAGTTCAATGTAAATATGTGGGTAATACAAGCAATTTGTATTTTCTCAACTACATTATTAAACCTTAAAATTGCAAACTACATGGAAATTAGGTTGAGAATAAAGTGGGTAACTTCACGTCCTGTGTTATTGCAGCACATTATCTCTAGCAGTCTGTCATTACTTCATAGTCACATGCTACTTTTCAGATAATAACCAAGCAGTGAAAGTTTGCAGGCTTGTCCAGCTCACAGCTCCACGGCCTAGCCTTTAATTTGGGTTTAGCTGCTGCTGAATGTTGTCAGTTTTGTCTTTTATAGTCTTTTTTTTGTATAGGGAGAAGGATTTTTTTCTTTCAGGCAGACCATCTGACTGACCTTAGCTGTTTTAACATTTATTGCAAATACAAGCAGTGCACTTAAAGCCAGTGTTGTGTCCCTGCCAAGAATAAAACAGGCTCTAATGCTCACACACGGGGGTTTTCTTTTGCCTTCAGGCTCTCAAAGATACATGTCAGGTGTTATTTCACAGGCCTGTGCTGCACTCATTCCCAGCCCTCGCTGCAAGGGCACGGCCAGGCATTTTAAGGACATTTTGAGACTTTGTTCATTTGTGGCTGACTTGCAGAGTGAGAAGCTCATTTATTTTGTGTACAATTAATGCTCTTTGGAGTCTTCTGGTATTTTAACCTCCCGCTCTCATGCTTTTCTCTCTCCCTGTTTGCCCTGTTGAGTGTGGCATTAGCATGAGGTTATTTATTTATCTGGTATGAATATGTAAATCTTTGTACTCCTCTTAGTCTAACTCCCTCTGCACTTTGGCCCCTTTTTGCTTTTGAAACTTTGAATGAAAGAGCCACTGAATGAGTCTTTCAACTTAGAAACAACTGCTTTTATCGTTTTGTTTTTACACAAAGCACACAGGCATGAGAGCTGGAAAATGCCCCTAGTATATGGTTACACTTGTCTGTATTCTAAATGTATACGCATCCATTTATATGCATGCTATCAAACCCCAGCAGTTTGTTGAGTGTTAGAAAAAGACAGAAAGGATGGAAGTGTTTGGCTTTCGTCGTCAAACTGGTAATCAGGGCACCCATCCACAGGCATGTAATATATTGAGAGGGTTAAAAACTAACTATAAAATCAGAACTGATTTCCTGCGCTCCTCTCAGGAAGAAAGAAGGATGCAAGGACGTAGTGAAGTACTGGAAGATAGATAATGACAGTCACCCATCAGTCTTTGAACTCTCCAAAAAGGAGTCGCAGCTGTTGCTCTTCTTCATGAAGAATCTTGATTTATATACGTTCCTTTACCTTTACACCTGTATCTTCTGGCTTTTCTAGCCTTTCATGGTAGATTTATTAGCTGCTGTAAAGCAAGGAGGTAGACTTTACAGCAAGGGGGGAAGTGGAGGAGAACTGAGAAGAAACAGAAGGAAGACAGCACAGTGGGAGGGAGAGGGAGGAAGAAGATAAGAGATAGATGAGTGACGACAAATGGAAGAGAAATGAGACAAGAAAGGTGACGGGGAGAAAAAGACTGGAACAGAGCTTTTGAGAGCATGTGTAAAATAGAGATCTGGTGGAGTATTTCCAGCAAAAGTGGTGTAAATCAATGATGAGTAAATTAATAGGGCAATTGTGCAAATGAGACTCAACCATTTAAGCCAAGCGTTAATACATCATGAATGATTTAGAGAGAGTGTAACCCACAGGGCACACCTTTCAATCTACTAAAGATCTAAAGCAGGATGCTGACACGTCAGAAAATGGAGCAGATGAACAAGATGATGGACATGCATTAAAAGGGAAGAGGTTGTAAGGCAAACTCCAAATGCAAGGCAGCATTAAACTCCTTCACACCAGAGCCAGTCTCAGACTAAAGTCAAAACTTCCTGGTGCTTCGAAGTCAGAGATTATTGCTGTGGTTTCTGAGAGGGTCTCATGGTATTCAATTCCTGATGTGATTCCTAACCTGTGTCACAAGAACAAATTAAAAACGGCACCCAGCAATTCTTTAAATGTGTAGTTTTGCTGATGTTTCCACCAGCAACTGAGCTGTGAAAGTAGCTGAAGAGGGAATGTTCTGAGGATCTTGAAGTGGTCATCTGATCGCTCATTGGCAGACCCCTGGCTTTGACCTGGCCTTGTCCCATTCTGTGCCACTTGTGGAGTACACGTATGCACGTGTACAGCAGACAGGAGACAGCTGGAATGTGCTGTTGTTTCTCACTAGTGCGACAGCTGAGCCCAGTGGTGCTGGTTTTGGTGAGATTCCTGAAGTTACAGGTTAACTCTATTTTGCTGATTTTGTTGGGGTTCTCTTTTAGTTTCCAGGTCAGCTAATGTGCTTTAATCCATCTTTTGGAGACCATTTACAAATCTTCTTCAGCCTTGAAAGTGGATTCCTCTGCTGTAGCTCTAAAATGGAGTAGGCCCATTAAGTCCTGTGTGCTTGAGCTTCGTTGGTTACTAACCTTTGGCAAGGGATCAAAATTAACAGACTGTTTAAAGGAATCTCTGACACTCATTGTGCCCTATTGGTTTTTTTGAAAGCATTAGACAGAGTGCCAGGTGGCCCCATTGATAAAATGTTTGCTTTTGCTCCCGTAAATTCAACTCTTTCCCCAAGGCCTAAAGAAAAATAAGTGTTTTTCAAAGACTTTTTTGTTTGTTTGATTTCACCAGCTCCTCTGTCTTTCCCTTGAAATATCTAAGTGGAGTGTGAACTTGATTTTCATTTTACTCTTTACTTTCATTTTACTCCTGCAACCCAGGCATCTTGTTAAAGATAAATATTTTTCTAAAGGAAACAAAAGAAGTGATGACAGATTAGGTGGAAAGGGAAACCTTAGCTGCTGATGGGGGACAGCTGGATTTTGTCAGTGAGGGTGGTTCCTTCCTCTTTTGCCTGCTGCTGTTTCTCTGAGGAAAGCAGCATTTGTAACACATGCTGATAAAATACCTTTTAACTTGACGGTGGCCCTTTTGCAGCCCCTTTTGCAGCCTTAGAATTCCTTCTTGAAGTCCAAGTTGGTCTGAAGCACTGCTGTGGAAACCTTGGGATGCAAGTATAAGGCATGAAATCCAATCAGAACTTTTGAAATGTGTCTGCAGAAGCAACATCCAGAAAAAAACAGGTCACAAATGGTTGTCTTTATTTAGGAGATGTTGCCTTTTTTGTTGTTGTTTTAAAGCAAGTCTGCAGCCATGCGGCTTAGGGGTGACTCTGTACCTCTCCTTAGTTACCTCCAGAGATCTCCTGGGTATTAAAAGTGAACTGTGGTGAAATTCTGCTGAATGTGACACATCTGTGAAACAAATATCTCTTGATGGGTTTTTCCTGGGAAAAGTCGTGTTTTGTCTGAAAATTCCTGATTAACCTCCAGAAAATCATAATCTCACAATAGAGTGCAAATGGGAGGCATTAACAAAGCATAAATACAGTAAAATCTGCACTGATCTTTTCCACCTGTCCTTAAATAATAAAGGAATGGAAAGGAGATGTTAGTGGATAGGTGGCATAACTGAACTCACCCTGCAATGAAAAGTTGTTCCAAAGAATGAGTCCTTGGAGCAAGCTTGGCTCGTGAGACCTTTCACACTCCTTTGTCTGAATTTTGCTTTCACTGCTTGCTGCTGCTGTTACCTCTTACCAAGTGCAGACCTCAAAGCCACCCACTTGGCACAAATACTCAGTAACTGTAGTAACTTCAGATTCACAAGTGCTTTAGCACTTAGTGTCTTTTTAATATGCTGGAAGGCTGCACTCAGTATTTACTGAGATTATGTCTGGATAAGATCAATGGCTAATTGCTTGTTTTCGGTGATTGATTCTTTTAGTCTTCGTAGAAACATTACATTAGTCATTGAAATAACAATGTTGAATGTTTCTTCTTGTTGAAGGAGAGATTGTCAGGTTATAATAGTGGAAGAAAATCAGTAATTAAATCTTGTTGCTTATATTTTGCTTCTTTTTCGTTGAAGAGTCCTGTTAGTAGTTCTCATATACTGTAATTTGTCTAATCAAGTCTTACAGTGAGGAGTCTGGTTGTGCTGCCCTGGCCTGCTCTCTGCAGGATGTTGCAGGAGTCTGGGGCACTCCATCCTATACTCCTTTGTCTTGCAGGGACTGGGCTGGGGTTAGCTGTTGGCCTTGGGACTCTAGAGACATATTCCACCTGTGAACCTGCATTTTGGTTGAAGGTGATGTTGTTTCCTCAGCTTTCCTGAACTCCTGTTGAATGTTTCCTAGAAATCCATGCAAGGCTCAAGTTCTTTTTCCTTTGCCATTTGCCTTTTCTGGTGCATAGAGCAAGCTCATAGGCACAGATTTTCCAGGATCCTGAGCTTCCTTGCTACTTAGTGAAGAGAGAAAGGAAAAGAGTTTACAGATTGTGCCAAGGCAGCCAACCTGCACACACACTTTCCCTGTCTCCCAGAACTCTGGAGCACTCTTTCATCTTTCATGAAAACCTGAAGTCTCCACATCCCTTCTGGAGCTACTGGCTTTGCCCCAGGTTCGTAAGGTTTGTTTCTGCTTGGACTTTTCAGTGGCTCAACACCAAAATGACTTCTCCTTGTTGCTACAGGTTTTCTAAGCACCATTTTGAGTCTCTTCATGGTGACCTCTTGCCACCATTGTGGTCTTTATTTGTGCTGTGGGTAATTTTTCACTACTTCATAAATCCTTCCTGATACTGTTTCCCAACCCTGGCACCCACTGTAGCATGCCCATGTCTGGTCACTGAGAGTACACACCTTGCTGTCATCCAGTGAGCACATGCAAGAAGCTTTGTCAGCCTTTTGTGGACCTGGCCATTCTCAAAGGAACAGTTTTAAGCTCAGGGTTAAATTCTGAACTGTCAGATCAGAAAGCACTGGCAGAAACAAAAGAAATGGCAGATCCTGACATAGAGAGTTTTGCAGCATAAACCACTGAAATTGGTTTCTCATGCCACAGAAGTAAATGAGAGGGGAAATCAACAATATACTGTGGAAGTTCAGTAAAGCTCTATGAAGTTTAACAGGGAGGTGCATTCTTCACTGTGATTATTTTTTAGATACCTTATAAAATTCCACCCCTAAGTTACAGCTCTCTGAAATGCTGTGGGATGATTTATATTCATACAAAGTGTAGAGTTCATGTGTGGTCTCCTGGAATATTCAGTCATGAAAATCCTGGGTTTTAGTCAATTTGTAGTTATTTTCTCTTTCTTCAGTGTTCAAACGGTGACCATGCCCTGCTTAATTAAAAAGTCAGCTTAGAAACTAGTTTAAAGAGACTGCTCATATAAACTGTAAGAGTAAAAGACAAGCTTCCAAAAGATAATTAACTTCCTTAGATTTAGGCCCCTCTTTGAGCAGTAGTTATGTTAAGACAGACCTTATCAATCTGACAGCCTGCTGAACAGATACAGCCTTTTCATTTTTATAGATCAGATTTAAAAGTATTGTTCTGTCTAAGTAAAATAAACAAAGTGTTCTGTCAGTGCTCTAAGCTACCTGAAAATAGGATTTACAGTTCTATATAATTGCATTTTCTTTGTGTTTGCATAGAAGTCATAGCATAGCTGGAAGATGATGGCAATTATAATTTATTATCCTGTAATTGTTACCTAAATGTTTTTGAATAAGCAAAAATCACATCTGTTTAGGAATAAGTTGCACAGCGAGAGAATTCCCTTTGAAATGAATGCTGTGTTCTCAAATTCTGTAACTGTACACATAAAACAACATATTTATTTCCCCACTGAGTCCATTACATTCCCAAGTCAAACTGCATCCTCTCTTCCCTTCCCATATTAAACCCTTTGATTTAATGGAGGTTTTAACTACTGGTTCTTTAGGGAATTTTCAGTAGGCTTTGCACAGATTAGGTTATTGGAAAGTATAGTTATTTGCTTGTAAAGTGGCAGTTCTGTGTCAAAATTGATTTTCTCTGGTGCTGCAGTAGTAAAACAGATAAGCTTCTGCTTTGCATCCAAAATACACTGATATTCCTGCCATGATACTTTCCTTCTGTTTCCTACCCAATCTCTGTTACAGGCTGGCTTTGACATAGAAAGGACACAATAATACGCTGTCATTACCCTTTACACGAATCTTCCTCTTTGTGTTACTGTATATTGCTCAGTGATGGCCTGTTGTTTGGAGGAAAAAACGCTTCAGCTAAGGGGTTCAACACTTTGTTGGCCCCTTAAAGCAGTTGGAGTTGTGGATGTTCACCATCCATCAGGAAGCCCCTTGTACTGTTTCCCAAACTGTTAGATTCAAAAAGTGGCGTAGACAGTGTAGGCAGATGAAAAAAAGTGAATAAAACATAAATACATCTAGTAAGTCCTCTATCTGAGTACCATGAAAACATTTCCTACCTGGCGTTCTTGGCCAGTTTTCTCTCTCTGTTGTCTGTCACGTGCCCATTCCTTTGCAGGTTGAATTGTGATACAGGGGAGCGTGCTTGTGGATTAAACTCCAATAAAATGCGTTAGCACACATTAACCAATTCAGCCTCATACTTCTGAAAAGTCAGTAGGTCTGGCCCATATTTAGTACTATTCACTGATCCAGGGAATGTCAGCAATGCCCTGATTTCCAGGGTTTTCCAAACTTGGCTTTGCAGAAGTTTTCAGTGCAGTTTTTGACTTTAAAAGCAGTTTGTCCATCTGTATTGCTCATGCTGGTGATGGAATTGTTGCTGCTAGCTCTCAAGAGATTAATGTATTTACTGACTTCTATGAGACATTGCACCAATCAATGTTAACAGTCTTTGACAGAGACATAAAGGATCTATTAAATTAGATCTGAGTTCCTATTAAATTACTATGCATAAAGAGCTGGACTCACCTTATCTATAGCAGAAATGAATGCCTGCTATTAAAGCCTTTAAAGAAAGTTTTCAAGAACAGAGAGTCCAGCAAAGCAGTGGGATAATTAGAAGGAAACAATAATCTGTTGACATCCAGCACTGGCTGCATGAAAGCCATGTAGGGAAGGGAAGGTTTTCTGTATTGCAGACATGAAGGTATTCCCCTCCCCACCAATCAGCTCCTCCCCACGCACACTTCTCTTTACTAATTAGATTAGAGACAAATAAAATTAAACTATTAAGGCAATTAAGAAATTCTTAACATTTGATCAGTTAGTGGAATGCAAATCTGTCCTCCATCTTTCTGCTGATTGCGTGCAGTGTTATGTCTTGTTGAAGTACATGTTGACTGGTTAAGAAAGACAGGACAGTCACAGACCCACAGAATAAGAGAATGGTTTGGGCCAGAAGGGGCCTTTAGTGACTGTCTAGTCCACCCTCCCTGCAGTGAACAGGGACATCTTCAACTAGACCAGGTTGCTCAGAGCCCTGTCTAGCCTGACTTTGAATGAAACATGTGACAATGTTTCACCACCATCATCATCAAAAAATCTTCCTTAATGTACCTCAAATACTTGGCTTCACATAAAATAGCAAGATCTGTTTTTTCACTGTATTACTTCTGTCCCCACACTGTTCACATGTAACTGCCACTTCTCAACTGTGTAGACTGTGGTCTCTCACTTACCCATGGTCTCGAATTCCTCTCCCTTTCAGTTAGACAAGCTATGTTACCTTCATTCCCATCACCATTCATGAGTTAGACACCCTCATGAATTTGTGATAAGTCAAACAAATGCCTGTTGACTACATAAAGTGGCAGACAGTAGCTTCACACTTTGTGCATAGAATTTGTGATATCCCATCAGTAAAATATGCATGCTGGTGCATCCTTGTAGTTGTTTTGGTCTTAGGACTTCATTAAACTGTACATTGGAACACCACACTGCCCTGGGCCATAAAATGAGGTAGTGTCAGAGTCTGAAGCAATGCTGCTGCCTTAACATGGGTGCAGCACTGCAACTGTGCAGCCTCATTCATTCCAGTTCTGAAACCCATTGCAGCAGGGACACTGTCTTGTGGCACCCTCAAGGTTCATCATACTCCAGACTTGCTCTGGGATCTCTCACTTAGAACTCATGCACAGAATCTCTATGTCTGATGAAGTGAATGCATTTTTTTTTCAGCAACTGAAAGATAAAGAGTATGATTCTTGTGTACAGAGAAACTGATGACCCTCAATGACCATAGCCAAAATCAAGCTAAGGCACCTGGTTTCTGTGCCCTGTCTACATTCCCTTGGAACATCTTGGGTTGACCTGCTTCTGCAGGGGGGTTGGACTAGATAATCTCTAAAGATCCCTTCCAACCCCTACCATTCTGTTAATTTTTGAGGAGTCACTGCAAAGTGCACAGAGCTGGTTGGAGCCTCTGGCAGTACATTCAATTGCTTTGGAAAAAGTGAGTTTTTAATTCAGTTGATTATTTGAGCAAGCCAAACTGTCATTAGGAAGACGAGGTCTCAGCACACCCAACGTGATGAATCAGCACTGCAGTAACTTGTATTGTGGCCCAAGTCTTGATGCAACACAATTGTGTACTTGTACCTTTTGCTGCCATTGCAAAGTGATGGATATGTGTGCAAAGCTGTTTCCTACTTATTGAATCTGGCTTCAAGAGGCAACAGTACTGTTAACACTGTTAGTATTTACTTCATGTTCTAGTAGCGTGCTGGTACTCATGATCCTAGAAAAGTTCAAGTGCCCTTAAAAAGTAGAAACTTTACTTGCTAGCTAATAAAATTGAACACTTGATATTAATGGTCTTCTAATAAAGGCAGAGCAAACTTGTCTCAGTATATTCATCTCAGTACGTATCTTTATGGACACCTAAAAAGTGGAGTGGCCATTGGCAGTTTAAGGTGTCATTTCAAATGTCAAAGTGAGTGAGTCTCCCTCAGTGTTATTACTTCAGATGGCCTTATCCCATAGGGTATTTTGACTATTTAACAGAGTTTTCTTCCACCAGCTTTTCTAAATGCCAACACTGGACTATACACAAGCTCTCCAAGGCGATTGTGAAAGCATACATTTGTAGCCTCTTTCATCTTTAGGCTTGCTCAACAGTCTGAACACAAACATTAATGAAGCTGGTTTGTGTGCTGCCTAAGGGTGTCACACGAGTGCTCTCTAAACATAAAGAAGTTGTGGAATTTCATTAATTCATTCATCAATACAAGCCATTAAAAGAAACTGTCTTGTTAACTAGTATCTCAGATACTAATCGGCAGCTTCTATTAAGCATCAACCTGCTGACGCTGTCAGTGTCACAAAGGGTAATGACCTGCAGTGCTGGGTGGCATAAATGCCATCAAGCAGCCCTTAGGAATAAACTACTGTGAGATCCTTCATTGTAGTTGGAGGCATTTTGGAAATGGAAACAGAAGGGAGAGGTTATAAGGCAGTTAATGACAGGACAAAGAGGTTTCTGTATTGTACTACATAGAGACATTTTGGTTTAAAACTGCATATGGGGAAAAGGAAGTTCAGAAATACATATATATATACACACACAAGTGTGTGTGTGTGTTTATGTGTTTACATACCAGATCTTGAAGACAGTGAAGAAATTAACTTTGAACCCAGGAAAGAGACAGGAAGAAGAAATGGTTGCATGGTAACCGAATTCTTGGGGGAAATGGGTAAGGAATACATCATGAACTTCCTCTCACACTGAAACTATTGGTGACTCTACACAATCCCAGAATGATGGAGGTTGGAAAAAACCTCTAAAGATCATCCAGTGCAACCCCCTGCTTAAGCAGATTCCCCTCAATCAGCTTGTAAAGGAGCATGTCCAGGCATGAGTCCAGTTTTTTATCCTGTGATGAGACTGCAGGTGTTGAAAATACATGTGGAAAAATCTTACCCTTGCTTGTGACAGGTGTAGCTGGGAGACCTGGAAAAGCTGCAGATGAGACAAAAACCAGTGTTAAAATCCACACTCAATGATCTGCTGGGCTTTTCAGTCAGTTGGTGACAGTGCTCTGTGAGGTCAAACGTTTTGTGCCGTTGTAAATAATCCAAACTGGTTATCTGCTTCCCTTTATAAAGAAAGAACACAGTTAGCAATATTTCCTTTGTGTGAAAGTAGAATAGGGAAATTTTACATCATCTAAGATACGTTGGAGATATTTGCAAACTGAGTCAAAATCTGCCATGGTATCAGCAAGCTGGGGAGCTTGTGTTGTTTACAGCCCTTGTGAAGCCAGCTGAAAGCAGCACATATCAATACTCAGTTTGTAGATTATTTCTTTCTCTTGTCCTTTTATTTTTGAATGCAGTTTAAGGTTTCTGCATCACATAAAATTTCAATTATACAACTGATTTCAAATCATGCCCAAAAGGAATTGACAAAATGTTTTCATTAATTTAATCCTTTCCATTCACATTCTAAGCTCTGTTGCTGTTGAAGAGTTCACAGTTGCAGTACTTCAGGTTTTTCTATTGATTGCTGGATCTCTGTGAAATATTCTTATCACAGGAAAAACAACAGTGATAACATTTCAGTTGAATGCTGTGGGTGAAAGTTATTCCAAATTAACATCATGAATTAATGCAGTCTAACATTTCCTTGCACACTGGAACAAACTAAGCCTTCTGTATCTGCTGACTCTTACCCTTCTTTGGCCACCTTCCTGGCATTACTTGATTGCATTTCCGTAGCAATCAAGTTGGTTTGGTGGTGTACTTGGAGAGGTTTGTGCAACCTCCAAAAACACATCAATGTAGTGGTCTTGACCAGGAGTCTGAAATAGAAACAGAGAGCAATCTGTAACGTATGGCTCAGGCCACCATGTTTGCTGCTTTCCCACCACTGAACACCTCAGCAGTTTCTTCTTATTGAAGAGGATTGATACTTATGAATGCCAAGATCTGTGTGCTTCCTGATCACTTGATTTCTTGTTGCTTCTCAGATGTTTGTTTCCTAAGTGGTGACTCTCCGTCACCAAGGACTCCTTACCGTGAGTCTGCTCAGGGCTTCTTGGAGCATGTCCAGAGATGGGAAACCAAAGTGGTGAAGGGCCTAGAGAACAAGCTTTATGAGGAGCAGCTGAGCGACCAGGGGATGTTTAGCCTCAAGGAGTCTGAAAGGAGACATGATCACTCTCTGCAACTACCTGAAGGGGAGCAGTTGTGGAATGGGGATTGATCTCTCTAGTAATGAATGATAGGACACAAGGAAATGGGTTCAAATTGCCCCACGAGATTGGAGATGAGGAAGAACATTTTCACCCAGAGAGTTATTGAGCATTGGAACAGGCTGCCCAGGGACTTGATTGGAGTCACAATCCCTGGATATTTCAAAAGATGCATAGCAGAAGTGCTGAGGGATATGGTTTATTTTAGTGATGGACCTGGCAGTGTGAAGTGAGGGGTTGGACTTGATGGTCTTAAAAGTCTTTTCCAACTACAATGATTCAGTGATTCTATAGTGGGCAATTATTCAGCCTGTGCATTTTTCCTTATAGAATTAGTTCAGTGTGATTTATTGACTTTTCCTCTACCTCTAATACTGGACAAAAATCTTTGTCCCAGGTAGAACGTGCTGTAGCCTCTATTTCTGTTGTTGCTACTGCCACGTGCTGCAGTGGTGCACAATGCTGGGACCCCTTTCAACCCTCTTCCTCCCGCCCTTTTTTTTTTAATTACTGGCTGGTGACAAATAGCTGCTGCTTTCCACTCCATTTCGCCAGGCACAGCTTCTTGCCTGTCCTCATGAGGTTTCTGACCTTTCAGTCGCTGCCTTTTGCAGCCCCCCAGGGGCCTCCAGGGAGCTGTAATGGACTCACGTTAATTGCCTGTTGAAGGACAGAAGCAGTTCCTAGCAGGATGATTGGTGATCCCCCTGTGAGTACAGCTGTCCTGGTCAGTGAAAAGATTGATCTGACACACACAAACATTTCGGCTCAGTGCTCAGTGTGTCTCACAGAGCATGCACATAATCACTGCTCTGGCTTTAGTGGTTTCCTGTCTGCCCACACTGCACTGTGGGTCTGTTTGCTGGTGCTGTGACTCAGAGGAGCGGGTGAGCGAGAGACTATTCATCCTAATCCCCTTGTGGGTTATGGTAGTTTAGATAGAAGATACCCCACAGACTGCAGGATAATCCAAAGATTTATAAAGTCGTTCTTAGGATTGGCTTTGCTTTTTTTTTCCTCCATTGCTCTCAGTGGAAGCAGACCTTCCATTCTGGCTTAAACATGTTTTAATGTGGTTTAAAATGCAAGTGATGCACTTTCTAAAGTATACATGCATGCATTCAGGGGAGAAAAAGAAACCAACTCCCACGTGTGCTGAAGTCCAAACACATCTTCAAAATTAAGAAAGCAGAGGCATTTCTCTTGCACTTCCTTCTTCTGTTCCTTAGCAGCTGGGTAAACCATTACGTTCTCATTAGAGTTGAATATGGGTCAGTTTGAAGAGCTCTCTACAAATATTGTTTTTACCCACTTTTTCTTTGTATATATTTAACCTGTGTTGGGCTTCAAGCTCCAGATCTGAAAGGAAACTCAGCCAATGTCAGCAAACGTGCATAGCTGGGGTCAAAACTTTGCAATATCATCAGCCTCTTGTGTTTTTTTTCTGTGTGAAAATCTGGATCAGGTCAAATCTACATGTTCCTTGGCACATGTTCAACAAAAGATCTTTTCAACCTGTCCCACATTTTATCATTTGTAACAGAAGTTCTGCACAGATCTGATCACCACACTTGCTTCTCAACTGCTGCTTTAAAAGATTCTTTCCATAGTTGCTTCATCCTCTCCGATCCGTGGTTCACTTTGACCTGAAATGAGATGGCTCTGAATTAGATCCTTGTATCCAACCACCTGTGAATGTTGATTCATGATCTGGTACAGGATCTCAGTTTTTCAAATAGTTCCTGTGCTTGTTAAGGCTTGGGCTGAAACTTCAGGTCTTGATGTTTCACGTCACTGAGACACGATGCCAAAATAGAAAGGTCTTACCATGTGCTAGCTCTTTGTTTTAATAGGTGTTAAAAAAATCTCACCCAGAAATAAACTGTTTCTCAGAATCAGACTAAAATTTGTGTGGGACACAATGTAGCGACAATATACCTCTTGCATTTTGGTAAGCGTCCTGCTTTCCTGCAGTACATACTGTGGAAGAACGTTAGAGAGCAGCATTGAGAACTCTAGAGGCGAAGAAAAATGATAAGGATGAGGCCATTTGCCATACTTTGGGGTCCTACAGACATCCATCCACAGGCCAGAGAAATATTATTTCTGCAGGAAGTAGCTGTATTGCAGGTGTCAATCAAAGCTGTGTATTTCTGTTCAGAACATTCTGCTCCAGGAATACATTATTTACAAGTGGAGGAAACTCAGAGAACATCCACCTCTGGCAATTGCTGGGTACTCTTCGTGTAATAAAGAGAAGCTTTGCCTTGAGTTTCCTGTCCTTGTTACTATAGCCATACTTTTCAGCTGTTATTTTAGTCCTGCATTTCATGTTTAATGTTGTTACGTGTGCAATCTCAGGCTAGGTTCAGATTTTAGTAGATGGAAGTGTTGGGCCCTTGTAAGGTAACCTGTGAGACAATTAAATGTTTTTAGACTGAGAAGTAATTTATCTTTTTCTAATTTAGTCCCAAACCCTTCCCAGCAGGGCCAGCAAGATGTTGAAGGGAGTGGAGCATCTCCCTTATGATGAAAGGCTGAGAAGCTTGGAGAAGAGAAGACTGAGGAGTGACCTCATTCATGGTTACAATCCCATCAAGGGTGGGTGTGAGGAGGCTGGAGCCAGGCTGTGCTCAGTGATGGCCAATGATAGGATAAGGAGGGCATCGAGGACAAGCTGGAACAGAAGAGGTTCCAAAGAGGTGAGGGAGCACTGGCAGGGGCTGCCCAGATGGGCTGTGGAGGCTCCTTCTCTGGAGACATTCCAACCCAGCTGGATGAGTTCCTGTGTGCCCTGCTCTAGGTGCTGCTGCTCTGGCAGGGAGGTTGCACTGGATGAGCTTTCAAGATCCCTTCCAACCCTTGAGATATTTTGTGATTTTGTGATTCTATAATGCTTGAAACAAGCAGAAGAAATAATATGGGAAGTATCTCTGTTTTCAAGCTGTGTGGCAGTGTCCAGTAATTAAAGATAAAATGACTGGAAACTGGCCAAGAATCTAAACAAAAGCATCTTAAGAGGCTTAGAATAGCTTCAGTATAATTGAATTTTAGAGAGATTCCAGTGCAGGAATGAAGCCTCCTTGTCTCTCATATTTATCATTGGGGATGGCTTAAAAAAAATAAGAGACCAAAATAAAAATGCAGACCCTGTTGCCATTTTTACTAGAGAGTTGGTGCTGAGATGAGGAAGCTGTGTTACTGTAAGACCAAGTCATCAGAGAGGCATTAAGTGTAGAAAGCTCACAGACATCCAGCGAACTAAAATAAGTAAATAGCACCCAAATATAACATAAAAGATGTGACTAGATAAGACATTTAATATCTTGGAGGGTTGAATTTCTGTTGCCTTAAAAAAAAAAAAGTGTCTTCTATTGCCAGCCTTTATGAGAACTTCAAAATTATACTTTAAAAAATAACATTCCAAGTAAAATGAACATTTCTATCTGTACTCTGAATGCAATGGGAAAAACCAGCATTTCATCCAGCCCTTTTCATCATACAGGATTCTACAGTGATGGTCAGAAAATAATGTAACACCTTTCATATCCAGAAAACACATGAGAAGAGGTAACTGTTCTCTGGTAGGGCAAGGTGTATAGGAGGTGTCAAATGGAATTGAGGTTTGGTTGTGAGAGTACATTGGAGCATAAGCTGAAAACCAGGCAGGAATGTGTTGAGCCTTTGGATGACAGCATTTGTCTAGACTGCTTATGTAGTGAAACAAGTAGAGAACTGAAAGGTGGTTGTTGGAAGAGGAGATTGTGGTGCTCCTGGTCTGCACGGACCTTTCATTGCTGCCAGTAGCACAGAGGTCTTGCTTTGGAAAAAGTATTTTCCAAAAAGTGTGTTTGTTGGTGTGTAAGTCCCTCTGGTTCCCAGGGTTTTGAGGCAGATGCATGGGAAAAGTACATCCCCTGTGATGCCCAGCTGCATGAGCTACCTCCTCACCTCAGCCTCTGCTTCTGCTGCAGCCTCCTCCTTTCTCGCTTTCCTTTTTTTTTTTTCTACTTATGGTACTTTTCATTCCAGAAGCTTCTCTCCCTTGAACATGCAATTTGAATAACTAGCCAGCAATGTAAAATTCATTAACAAACTTTTAAACAACTGCAGAGGCTTGTAGACCTTGGCTGTTTGGCTTTTAAAGATATTTTACATGTCTACATACAGTAGAGTTACAACACCACTAGTCTGTTTTCTTTCAAGGGAATTCTTGCTTTCTGACGTAGATATTATCAGTGCTTTTAGTTCTGTCAGTAACTGTAGGCCTAAAGTATAAACACAGAAACCAAACATGGCAGGCATAATAACATTTAGGGGTTCATTTTTAGCTTGGTGTAGGAGAATTAATTTGACTTCAAGCCCCATGGTTCTCATAAACTTTAATGGGAATTGCCAAAGTGATCCTCCTCTCCACCATGCTGAAAGCATACACCTCTAACTGCCTCATTTATACCTAATAAACAAGCGATTGTATGGTAATACTAAATGACTCTTGGAGTGTAGGAAATATGTGAGGCATATGTACCAAACTGAAAAAAAACTCTCATGAGAAATGTTACCTGGCAGCTGTGATCAAGCAAAGATTCATTTCATTTGATTAGGCTAACGTATGAGGAATTGAATTCATAAGGACTTGAAGCGAGGTTTGTTCAGCTCTCTGGAAAGAGTCACAAAGGCTGGAGTGGGCCCTGGATCAAATTCCAAAGTCTGAGATTACAGGGCAACCTCAGAGAGCACCAGCAATTAGGAGAATTGGTTGTTCAGTCACTCTCTGTCTCGTGGTAGCTGGTTGTGGTTGGTGCTGCTGAACAGTTTGGTGTAAGAGTGAAGTGGTGAACTGGCAATGTTTACAGTCAGTTTGAACTGTGTTACCTCAGCCATGTCTCATTCAGTGACTGGCAAAATGACATCTTCCTGTGCCTGTTTCAGTTTTCATGCCCAGGACTTGGTCCAAGAGGTCTGGAAATAAGTTTGTGATTGATATTGCCAGGGAATTTGAGAGGGATGGACATGGGAGGTCAGTAGCCATGGAAAGAAATTGTCTCTCATCACTTACAAGTTCTCTACTTACCTGCTTTGAGTGACACCAGGTATTTTTTCACTCTTGAAATTACTGCCCTGAAAGCATAATTCTGCAGATGGTGCAGCATCAGAGATAATTGGCTGGCATTGCTAAGTCAATCAAAATAACTACTGAGAGGTGTAGGTAGTGCACTGATGTTTTTCACTGGAAAACAAACACGTTTGTTATTGCATATCAAATACTACACATGTTGAGTAGAAGAATTGACAAGAAAATCTACCTCTATGATTACAAAAAACAGAGTAATGTTTTGCCTGTTTAGTGGAAAAAACCCAGAAGTCCTGACCCAGCCATTCTCTGGAGGTTGGCTGCAGATCGGTATCAAAATTTAGCAGCTTGCATCCATTTCCAGTTCCTTTTTAACACACGAATGTGATTTTGCTCCTTGGCCAGCTGCAGCTCCAAGCACTGAAATTAAACTTCACATGTTTTACAAAATGAATGGAAGGCCAGACAAGAGAATCTTGTTTCCAGGGATCACACAGCCCCTTTTCGGGATTACACAAACTCTCACTCTATTAGAATTTGGCAACAATGCTTGAACTGCACAAACATGATGTCTCGTTTGTTTGCCAACTGGTGGAAGACATTGGGAGCTGGCTTCTCCGTGCACAGCCTGCTCTGGAGCCTGTTGGAGTCAACCGCCAGACGTCCGCTGCCTTCCTCGCAGCGCAGTCTCCCCCGTCTGGGTTTGTGCTGTAGGACCAGCTCACTTCCCACCACCAAGTCCTATGCAGTCTTGGTCAGTGCCAGTTGAGTCAAAGCTGGACCACATTTTTCATGTCTGGTAACAAACTCTTTGCTGGAAATAATTTAGCTGCCCATATGTGCCACGGTCTCTTTGCAGATGACAGGCTAACAAACGCGGCAGCTTATTATGTTGTCGTTTTAAGTCGTTCTGTGAAGTGCTTATAAGAACATATTTCAGCCTTTGTGGTATTCACGAACTATTCAGAATCTGCATTGTTCTGAATATTTCTTATTCATGACCTGTCACATAATATCCTTTCTAGTATGTAAGCAGATGACACTTAGATACACTTCACAGATGTTGACCACTATCTTGGAAGATATTGCTGAAAATCTATAGAAGTGATGCTTTTCTACAGCCCCCTTGGGAACTTATTCCTGTTAATAGTGCCAGGAAAAACTTCAGACTTTTTTAGGAACATCGTTGATGCAGATTTATGTTCAAATCATCGAATGGCTTCATTTGCAGCATTTGCTTGAAACTGAGAGTCGGAGGGATATTCTTTTCCAGTAATTATGTTTAGATGGTGGTGGTGACTACATAATGTTTTATCCAGAAATGCAAGATGATTTATAGCTTGCTCCACAAGTCTGTCATCCTCAGTCATGCACTGTGTAAGTGCATATGTGCAAGACTGATGTGTTTTGTTCACAGAATCATAGAATCATATAATGGTAGGGGTTGGAAGGGACTTCCAAAGCTCATCCAGTCCAACCCTTCTGCAGAAGCAGCTCCCACCTAGATCGGGTCACATAGAAACGTGTCCAGGCAGGTCTTGAAGCCCTCCAATGAAGGAGACTCCACAATCCCTCTGGCCAACCTGTTCCAGTGCTCCATTACCTCACAATGAAATAGTTTTTTCTTATATTTAAGTGGAACTTTTTGTGTTCCAGCTTCATCCCATCACTCCTTGTCCTGTCACTGGATACAACAGAAAAAAGTGCTGCTCCAGCCTCCTGACACCCACCATTTTGATATTTGTAAATGTTAATAAGATCCCCCCTCAGTCTCCTCTTTTCAAGTGCTTGTTAATTTTCAAATGAAACTTGTGTAGTGGCTGATTAACAAATATTTGAAAGTAGCAAGTTCAAAGGTTGGTAACCAATAATTTAATGAAAAATGTCTCCCTTTCCGTTAGAGCGTGGCTGTTATTACTTGTTATTGAGTCCACTTACTTAGTGTGCAAGAGGCTGTATAAACTGTTGAAACTGTGAGGATGCCTGCCCATTTTTCACTCCTTGGTTTAATGGATTCATGGAAAAGGTAGTTTGTGTAAATAGTTTCCCAGCATTGCTCTGAAATTACAAAGTTCTTCATCTGTCTTGAGCAAGAAAACTGCCAAGGATTCATCAGTACTGCCAGTCCATTTCAGACCATAAGTGCCAAGCTTTTACACTAAATACTTGAGATATTTTCCTAATGGTAGAAATAGAGTGGACAAAAGTAAGCATAGTTGATCTGTAGCTACTGTTGATAAATTACTGCAGCCCTCACGGAAAAACTGATTACTGCCTGTTACAAAAACTGTTTTGTAAAAGTATATTCAGTCAGATCTTGCATTTTGTAACTATAGTGGCAAGTATCTTCCTCTCCTTTCCCAGCCAGTTCCTGCCCTTCTTGCTTCCCCAAAAGTACTAGTCTCTGACTTCTGAGCTTCTTCTCAAACTGTCAGACTGAAGGGTACATTCTGAATAACACCAATCATTTCTGATGGAAAGTGATGTACAATAAGAGCTGTATAACACAGTACAGGTGCAGCTGTTTGGGTTTTTGGTTGACATTCCAAACACCACCAGCCCCTCTTGGCAGCACCATGTAGATTGCTCAGAAGCCAAATGGTGAGCCTGAAAGAAGATGTCTCCCACGGTTTGCAAAGCACCCAGGGCACCTATTGATTCCTTACAGAAAATCCCAGCTCTCGTTGTCCCTGTGAGTGGGAAGGGCTCAGTGGAAGGCTCCAGCTTGAGTTGCATTTTAATAGCAGATGGTTGTCCAATTACCATTCTGCTCGCATCCTTTTTCTGGTCTGCTTTGTGACATTGCCCTTTAGTGGACAGTAGGGTCATGGCTTGTCAGTGCACTTGGTTTTCAGGATTGCTGTTGGTCTGAGGGGTTTTGTTTGTTTTGTTCTGTTTTCCTCCTCATGCAAGAAGGCCGTGATATTTCTGTATCTGGCAGCATGTCTGCGTGAGACAAGGCAGAGTGAACAAGGCTTGATGTGTGAATGACAGATCCCTGGGTGACGCCGCTGGGAAGCTCTTGATCTGACTGGTTTGAAGTTGAAAGCTCACTAGGTCACACTGAAAATGGTTGCCACTGGGCATTTCTTTCATCCTTGTTTGTTTATTTTTTCCTTCCCTTTCCTGAAGTTTTTACACTCAGAAAGGGGTTTTGTTCCTCGTGCTCCTCCTTGCTGGTGGATGGGATTATAGCCATTTACTACACTCAGTTGCTGCTGTGTCATGCTTTTTGTTGTTGCACTTTGGTGGGCAGAGGAAGGAAAGGGGAGCCTCATGCCTTTGAACTTGGCACCTGTGCCAGGGACTAACCACGTACAAAATGACCATTTTAAGTAAGCACCAGGTGTTTTTAAAGACATGGTCTGTTTATTATGTAGCAACCTGCTGTTCAAAGGTTCTGGCACTTGCCAGACAGATCAAAACAGAGGAGCCAGGTGGTGATTCTGTGACATTTTTTCTCACCATATCTGCAGCATGTCCTTAACTAAACAGGCATAAAGAACAAGGCATAAATTAAACTGAAAAGACATGGCGGCATTAGAAGAACCTCTTGTAAACGCCCGTTTGGCAAAGCTAAAATAGCCGCTCTGACAAGAGCCAGGAGAGGATTTCCTCCCCTATGAACATTGCCAACAATTTGTCACCTAGCATGGAGGCTGTCGTTGTGGTAGCACACAGAGAGTCAAAAAGCAAAGCCTCATGTTGTGCACCTTGCAAAAGAGCCAGAAAGTCATCTTGCAAAAAGAGAGGATCAGGGAGCCAAAACAACTGCAGTGGACTCTCAAGTAGGCTAATAAAAGTCCAGGCACAGGCAGTGTATTCAGGGGCTCACAGCAATTTAGAGAGGTTATTAATGATGTAGTGCAGGTAGACGTATTGCGTGGTCCATCTGCATCCATATGGCCCTGGGTACCCAGTGCAGTTGTAGCTGCCCGTTAATTAGGCCTGCCATAATACCACATCGTTTCTGCCAAAGTTCCTGAGCTTTGTCTGACAGCTTCTCTTCAGGGATTAAAAGAGCCCAAATTCAGCTTTAGGTCACCTGACCTAATGAGTCACTAACTACAGCGATTTTCTCATTTTTACAGTGCAGTACTTGAGAGATGAATATGAACAAATAACCTCAGACTAGTGCAAGGGGGCCTCTGGCATTTAGATAGAAAAGCTGTACAGTGGGCTTTATTAAATCACTGATCTACCAGGTTACTCAAGGCAGAGAAAGTAGGTCTCACTTTAAACTCTCATGTATTGTACCTTGCAATAATTGGTCGTACACGCGAAGTACAAATGTAAGACCTTTGGTGAATCAAGAAGAAAGTGCTGACCCTTGCAGGTTTGTGCTCTGCATACTACATTGAAATGAGGAATCATGACATCTGATGTGTTTCCTACTCACTGCATGTGATCATTGTCCGGGCGGGGTCTGTAATAGTGATGTTCTGCTGTATTTCTGCCTCTCTACCTTGGAAAAACAAGGTTTTGGAAGCAATGTCTGGTGGGCCATCACAACTGAAGGTAGAACTGATGTCAGCATAGTATGTGTGGGAAACAAAACTCGGAGAGGAGACACCTTGAAAGTGCAGAAGTCTTCCTCTTTGCTGTGAAAACTTTGGAAGTTAATCAAGAGGTTTCCTTGCATGCTTGCACATCCAAAGTGGAGACTCAACACTGGTGAAGCAAAAAGTCCTTCTCGATAATACATGTTCAGCTTCAGAACAGAAGGGGGTTGGCCACAGTGCAATGGGATGTAGTCATTGCTAATTTAGGAAAGTATTGGAGTCTGTCATTTCTAAGTTTTCAGTATCTAATTAAGCAGTTACTTAACACATCTTTCTGAACTGAAAGGAACTGGAACAAATTGTCAGTGAGGAGAATCCAGGGTCATTTCTGGAGGTGAAGATTTGGCCCAGTGGTCTTGGGCTTACTTAACTCTAGGGACACTTTCAACATCCTAGAGTCAATCCCTTCCTAAGCAGACCATCACACACTGATGAGAGGGGAAGGGAGCAAAAAGCAACAGTTGTAAATCACAAGTTTATAATTGATGTAACAAGGCACCGTGATGATTAGCTGGAGTTAATGAAAAAACCAAACCTGTCTACGTTTCTACTCGGTATATCCACCTGTCCCCCTTTGTTAAAAAAATAAAAAGCCAATCCAAAATGGTATCCTTATCTTTAGTGGATGCACTTCACATCACTGAAAACAGCTTCAGCTTAGTTAAATAACATGCAGCCTGGAGATTAAAGCTGTCTCCTTTTCAGCTGGATCGACAAACATAGCCGTCGGTACAGAGATCACTTAGAGCTCAATATTCCTTTCAGGAGGAACTTGATGTATCTTTCTTTTTTTTTTTGTGCCTGTTATTACATTCCACTAGGTTTTATTTATTTAAATCACAGCCTCCTTCTGCTGACATAGCAAGGCATAACCAGAGATGTTTAGTAAAACTTAGATGAGCCCCTAAGTGGGCCACTTGTTCTATAAATCTTTAAATATTTTATGTTACTCCTTTAGAAGTTGCTTTTGCCAGACTAACCCAATCTGCTTTGAAATGACTAGGGCATAAAATAACAGCTGTCTTAAAATGCTTCAGTGATACAGTTATTTGGTAGATTTTTAGGGAAGATCAGACCTTGTGGCCTCTAATGAAAGATGGCCTTTAAACTTGGACGAGTTTTCCTCTGAAAGGAGCTGTTGGTTTCGGCCCCCTGGACATGGCCAGGATCCTGCTGCTCTCCCGGGACAGGGCCTGGAGCAGCCTTCTAGTACTTTGAAGTCGATGGCAAAACTCCCATTGAATTACTGTGGAACTGAGATTTAACCTGAAGAAACAGTCTCTTTGTTGTCCTTTATCACCAAATACAGATGTTCTCCCTGAATTGTGGCTTGATTGGCCAGTCTTGGAAGAGACTGATGATTGTGTCAAGCAGCATGATCCCTGGAAGGAGAAAAAGGGGCTTATGTCGTATGAGAGACTAGAATTTTAGGAAGACAAATTGGATTAGACTATTACCACTGCAACTCCAGAGAGCATCATGTGTGGCCTGTTCTTGGACACGCTGCCTGGCTGTACACATCCTTTCGTTATGATAAATGTAACACCACCTTCTTGCAAATACAAGTGTTATTGCATTAATAGAAACTGTTCCACCACAATTAAAGCCATGTTCATTAAGGAAACCACAGAACTGCTGGGAAGGCAGAGGATGCTTATCTCCTCTTCCCCTTCACCATTAGCTAGTGTGATACACAGTCATGCATCCACGGAGCTGTGTCTGAGTGGCCACCCAGCCACCTCATTTTCTGGTGTAAACACCAGTGACATGAGGCTAAATCTGAAGGATGAAGGGAAGGAGATGATATTTGGTAATTCTGCGGAAGCAAAGTCAAAATGATGCTGCTCTCTGGCCATTTTCTAGTTTCCTCAGTAGCTTTGAAGCAGGTGGACATGTTTCAGCTAAATTTGATGGAAAATAAGGTCTCGTTGAATATTACAACGATCACAAAAACAAACTTCTGTGTAAGGAATCCTACCAGACACACACGAGCATTTTTTTAGACATGACTAACTCAAGGGCCATAGTGGGAGAGAGGGGACTACACACCGATAACATTTTGAGCTTCATTTGGATCTCACAACTTTGTCAGCTTCTCCACACAGATCCATAACACCAAGTTTCATTAATTCCAGTGCTCAGAGAATGACTTTTGAAAAACGCCTCTGAATAAGACAAGACAGAAGCTGTCCCATTTCCAACAAGGAGAGTGAGCAGAGAGTAGAGCTGAATGACTGAGCCCTGGGATTAAGCTGTCCTTTGGCATTACAAGGTGTTTGGGATCAATTGGATTCAAAGATATTCCTGTTCCTGCCCTTCCCAGCCTCTCTGTTCATCATGTGACCCTTTTTATGCCAGCATGCAAACATGTTTATGGGACTGCACTGGAAACCAGGTCATAGTAAACTGCAGTTTTATCAGCTTTTCTTCTTGTGGTTTGGTATTTTTGTGTAAGCTGGGTCACTGTGGCAGCAATTGGAAGCACCAGGAAAACAAAGAAAGGGCCCTTGATCCGTTTTCATCAATTTACTGCAAATTTAGTTGTGTTGATTTTTACAGGTGAATGAGAGTGAATACAAAGAGCCCAGAACTTCAGTAAGAAATGGACTCCACAGCAATGTGTCAGCACCACGCATTAAGTCCCTCTTGGTTATGCCTCAAAAATGTTGTATCATCTTTTAGTCTTTTTGTTCCCCCTGCTCCTACTCATCGACTGCCCTCTGTTACTCACAAATCTTCTTTTCTGTCTAGAAAATACTTAAAATACTTGTGCCAGGTGTAATTCCACAAGCTATTACATCAGGAAGCTGTGGTTACTGCTCGGCTGGAACAGTAATGCCTTCTAAAGAAAAATAGTTCCTGCCTGTAATTGAGCGTGTGCTGTTTGCAGAGTAAAGCCGTGCCTTTGTTGCTGTTAAACCTAGGAGATGGGATAGATTACCTTGTGTAACGCTGGTGCTGATGACAAGCTTAAAAGGAGATGTTGACGACTGGTTTTAAATGAGTGTGAGTGCTGTTTGCTCCTCTGTGAAGGCACAGTTCAGTCAGCTTGGGCACTGTAGCCAGTTCTTTCTCTGAACTCTGTTCACTTGCTTCCCAGGACATGGGTCTGCAATTTGGGAAGCAGCTGGTATCACGTCCATGGTCTGATCATGGGACGTATTGACAACACAGAATGGTAAGGATGGAACCATACATCGATTGTGGGTTTCAGTAAAAACATTATGAAGGACAACTCTGTCTGCTCCTTGAGTATTTATTAGGCTTTTACCTCTGAAATTGCCTTGGAAACAGAAAGAAATGCCCAGCAGCTCTCAGTGAAGATGTGTATTCACAATTGTGATGCTGGAGGGCAACTCAGCTTCCCTAGATACTGACAACTCCATTTGAGTACCTCAGCTGAGCAAAAGTAATAAACAGGAGAGAAGTTCTTTGAGAAGTTATGGGCTGCTCTTCAGTTGCTCCTGTTGTATGTACCCCTAGATGCTGTTTTGAACTGCCCAGCTAAGAGCAACACAACCTCTTTATAGAAAGCAAAAAAAGTCCTCATACCTCTTCACTTATTCATCCCTTGGAGCCCTCCTTCTCTGATCCTTCATCCAGTGCCCTGTAGTGCTCTCCTAGTATCAGTTTATTTTGTCCTGAGTGCTACAACATGATCCATTCTGGAAGCACTTCTTACAAACAGTAAAATACTTTTTTTCCCTGAAGCCAACCTCTTGCTTCCCGTTTGCACCATAAAATACCAAGCAGAGCAAAGGCAAATTCCATGCAAATCAACTGGCTGTGGCTGCTCTTTGCTTCTTCCTTTGTTTTTCCTTTGTCTGATTCTGTTAAAAACTTCAAAGTGCTGCACAAGAGTCCAAGGCTCAGATGACTGTTTAATCATACTTCATCGTGGGATCCTGGCATGTATTTCTTTAAGAGACTGAATCGATTTTATGCTAAGTGATTTCTTTGAGCAGATTTTCTCTTTTATTTTTTTTATTGTCCCCTTTGCCTAAAGTAAATTAGTGTGATAGCTGGAGCAACCAGGGAATGAAAAGTCAAGTCCTCAAGTCACATTAGCACGCTTGTTGAGGCCTTTAAACAGTCACCATCAAAGTACTCCGTACTAACAGTAAAAAAGCTAATCACAGGTGGTAGTGGGCATGGAATGGGGGCACTGTGCTCAGTCCTTGGCATAATGGGGGGATTCCTGGGATTTCTAGGACTCCTTTGTGTGGCTACTCATGTGCCTGCTGAGCTGAAAGGACTATTTTGCTCAATTTGTCTAAAAGCTGCTGGCTTATGTGATAGCTGCAGGGGTTTAGTCATTCAGCTTGTTTTAACCCTTCCCATGCAGACAGATTTTGGTACAATTCCAGAGACTACTCCACACAGGGAAATTTCCTCAGTTTAAGGGAGGGGAGTGCATTACCAGTCTAGAGTGTGCAAAGACCACCAGGCTTGAGGAAGAGGATCAGTGACTTCAGCTGTGCCTCTTTACAGATGCTCAGCTTGAGACACTGTTTTTTCCCTACTTGGCTGCTATGGGAAATCATAACTTTGTGAAGTACCTCGAGCACTGAAGCTGGGGGTTTTCAGCCACTAGTGAGATACCATTTTGGAAGCCAGGAGTAAAGCCTGGTTAAGGCTTTCAATTTGGGGCAGGGTCCCCAGGTATAACAAACTATTCTTACAGTCTCTTTCACTGCAAAAGAAAGATCTTGGTGATTTCCAAAGGACCATTTAAAACATGGAAACCTTATTTATTGTGTGAAGGCTGCACAATCTAGAAATATTCTCCTTAGTCAGGAAAAGTAGTTAAAAGAATGCATAAAAAAAGAAGAAAATCTCTTACCTAACAGACCCTGACAAGAGGGAAATGGATTTTAATATCAGAAATCCTTTATTTTGAAATGGAAATAAATATTAATTACCTAAATGCAGAAAAAGCTGACTACCAGAATACCTGTATTTACATTTCTAACAGTATTGAGGGTGGAAGCTGAGAGCAGTTCTGTTTCCTACCAACAAACGTAATGCTAATAGCTGGCTATTAGTTAATGTTGCTATTGAGATACAGCACAAAGGTTTTAAGCTGATGGTTCATGTCCATACCTGTAAGTCTCAGAACTCAGGATACACAGAGGAACTGCAGGTTTAATCCTGCATGTTGTATGTGGCACCTTTTAACAGTTATCAACAGTCTCCACAATGTTAAAGCAGACTCTAGTCCAGAGCTTTCCAGCTTCAGGTAAGGCAAAACCTATAAAGAAACTGCACCCAAGACTTTCCACTGTAGCGATCCAGTGGCTAAATCTTACAGTCAGGTTGCTGTCATGTTTTGAATGACAATGTATTGCTTCAACAGCTGAAGAAGCAATTTCAAATGAGAGTGATGATATTGGCTTAACCAGTTCAGGTGTAACTGGGGCCTCAAGTTCTTATTTGACACAAGAAATAACTTTCTGAGATAACATGCAGGTGTTCTTGTTTCCTCACAGCCATTGCTTTGCTATTGACAGTCTTCTGTTAGAAAGATTCGCCTTTCTTCTTTTCTCCTCCTTTCCCCCCTTCCCCCCTCTTTTTTCACCATTTTTATACCACTTCTTTCCCTTTTTTCACTCCTTGTTTCTCTTTTCCCCCTTTTTCCTATTTTCCCTCCTGTCATCTTTTGTTTGCCCTGTTTAGTTACATTTGGGGAACAGCCCTTGGTCTGCATTTGTGGGGCACTGCACACAGTAAGGCCTCAATCACAGTCTGATAAAACCAAGCTATGCCAGTAAATTAAACACCTGACATCAGCAGTGTGGTCCAGAGAAAACAGAATACAAATGTCTCCACAGCTTTCTTAATTCCAGTTGTCCTCGAGTTGTCAAGGTGGGAGACCAGAGTCAAAGCCACTAAAGCTTATCACAAAGAAGTTCACGATGTTGATACCAAGTTGTGCTGCAAGTGGTTATGACTAGGAGGATGTAGAAGTTTGTAAGAGAAATGGAATGAGCTATTTCTGTCTCTCTCATACACAAAGCAATCATTTAAATGTGTTTGCTGACATCCCAAGCAATTCTTTGGCTCTCATTAATCTTTTTGTCTCTGTCTCCTTCTGCCTCTATGACCATTAAATTAATGTAACCATCACTGAAATAGAGATGGAAATCCCTAATTTCTGGTTTAGATAACAGCAGGATTTTCTGTCCACTCCACCCCAAATAATTGCAATGGCTGCAATGGAAAAATTCCATTGTGATCTTGAACCTGTGTCACCTGCAGAGCACCATGGTCACTTTACTGTGCTTGGATTACAAGGAGTAAATTGGGGAATATTTCAGTGTGTATAACCTAAGGTTTGTCCAAATTGCCTAGGGAAGCGCCTAGTTCTTGCTAATGTTGATCCATCCTTTAGCAGTGCTCTACTGATGAATTTTAGGATTTTTCTCCTCTCTGCACTGTTTTAGAGTGACAACGCTGGTTCAAATCTCTTGGCATTGTTGCATTCTGTTTGCAAGGGGCTGGAGGTGAAGATCCCAGGTGAAACTGTCCTCAGCTGATAAAATGGCAAAGCTTCATTGATACCTGCAAAGCCAAGAGATCTTCATCAGTGAACTTGATAGCTGGAAAGTTAAAGTCAGGACCATTTCAAAACAATTTCTCAACACATTTGCTTCCTCAGTGGATGGTATCAGTGTCCACCTATTTTGGACACCCATAAAGCTACTTTGTAGGTAAAATCCTTTTCCTTTCTCCTGTTGCTTGTGCAATTTGATCTTGCATCTTATAGATGTTACCTATTGAAGGCGATGCGTGCTGCTTCATTCACCAACTCCAGCCTTTGAAGAGTTAAGCTCTGCAATCACTCAGAACGTGGACTTCTGCTTTTCCTCAAGTCTCTATTCATCTCCAGGAACTGAATTTTTCATGCAGTAATTAAAATTTGTAGGTCAAACCTCCCATGGCACCGTTTTCTGCTAATATGGGAGAGCAACGGTTGGATTCGCTTACGCTGCTCTTCACCACACTGAGATTTAAAGGATGAAGGGTGACATTTTCTCCCATTTTGTAAATTAATGCCATTGATCTGCCTAACAAGAACAAAGTTAGGCTTCAAAATACCAAATGATAAAGAGATTAAGACTTTAAATGGCTTTCCAAAGGCAACCTCTATTGTGAGATTCCAAGCCGAGTATTGAACTTTCAATTAGAATTTCTAATGGGCTATTGACTTAAATGGATAAAATGTTGCAAGTGATAGCTTTCAAGATGACAAAAATTGCTTAGTGCATTCTGGAATATTACTTTATGGAACAAATACTGTTCTGGAGGCTGAGTAGTAATAACCCAGGCCCTGGGCAATATTGTTGTGTGTCTCTGTGCAGCAGTTTTTCAAAATTGAACTAATGCATTTTGAATCATTTTCTGTTTTCCCGCTTTGTAAATCTTTGGTAGCGAGGTACTTTAACTTTCATGAAAGAATCTTAAATCTCTGGTGATGTAGCCATGATTGCACTCTTTATGAAATACAATCCATCTACTCAAACGCTGTATTTTCATGCGTTCTTTCATCTAGGGCACAAACAACGTGCCCACCTCACGTAGTTTTTCCTGACTGCACTCCAGAATGTGTCTATTCTGCACTGCATGTACTACAAATAACATCTGAAACTCTCCCAAATCATCCTGGCGCTTTGCAGTGAATTGACTTGAAGTCTTGTTATGAAACACGAGTTCTAGTACATTTTTCAAAGAATATTTTTTTTCAGAGACTAGCCAGCCCTTTCCAGGATAAAGGGTTAATATTATGCTTATGTTACAGTGCATTAAAAACTCTAATTAAAACAGCATTACATTCCCATCTGCCAATCTCCAGTAATCTTCTTTAATTGCAGTAATTAAACTATATTTACATGTTCAGAATACTTGTAATTTAGCAAATTGCACTCTCTGCTCTACATTTAATCAAACAACCAGTTCCAGTATATTTAGTGTGGAAAGAAGTAATTTCAATGTTTTGATTACTATAGCAGATTTGACAGAGTAAGTGCCCCTCTAGTAGAGGCTTTGAAAGGGAAGGCAAACATGAAATATAGTCCTGTTCTGATTGTCATGTGAATGCCTAATTACATGTTAGAGGATTAACTATTAAAGGGTAACTGTTTTGCTTGATTTTTTTTTAGGCACAGCTGACATAACATAATAAAGGTTGCCCTTTTTGGGCTGTTTGGTAGAATACACAAGCTTTTTATTCTTATTAATAGTCTTAAAAACAAGTATTAAATCCAGTGAGTTAGTAAGATCTTAAAGCCCCACATCTTTACTTTAAAGGCATAGGTAAATTGTTCTGAAGGTTATGTTCATGGTGCAGGGTTGACAACTGTTTTCACAGATTCCTCCCTTCCCCAAACCTTTATCATCTCCTCTTTGTGGGGAGAGGAGGGTTGTTATTCTTAGAATGACAGTTTCCATGTAGATCTGTCAAATGCTTGTTTATATTTTGTATATAAAGTGTCCTCAGATAGGCAACTCCTCCATGCAATATTAATGCTGTAACTGTGCCCTGGGAATGAGTGGCACTGAAGTGATCTCTTCCTCGTCCAAAGACACACGTGATGATGACGCGCAAGTGGGTGAGTGAGTGGATTGATAGCTTCTTCACAAAAGGAAGCTTCTTTCTTGCTGCACACTTCTTCCTATGATCTGTGGCCTGCAGTGAACTTTAAAAGGTGATTCCGCTACCTGCCACCCAGCCCTTCCCAGAGAAACTGTATAAAGCAGAAAAATATCCTTCTGATGTGCCAGTATCAGGAAGGCTTGGCTTCAGGCCCAAGCTGCCAGGGGAGCCCGTGGTAGGCTTATAGCACTGCATCTGCAAGGAGCCTGGCACCTCCACGTCTCAGAGGCCCTCATCCAAGATCAGGCTGATGCATGTGGGAGAGAAGTTCCCAGATAACTTTGGGGCATTTTATTGCAAGTTCTGATGACAAGTTATGGTCATTTACAAACATGACATATCATGACATTAACATCAGTAGGGAGTAAACATCATCTCCAGTAGTTTTGAGCATAGGCTGTCGAGGATAGCGGTCCCTGCAGGCTGGATGGATAATAGCCTTTTGTAACTTTAAGTCTTTGCTGACAGACTAGAGTGAGTACTGGCAGAGGTAACAGAAATGCTACAAGTGAGCAACTTACACTCCTAAACAGCTGCTCTTGGCATAGCCAGCGTGTCCAGTAAATTGGCTGCGTATACAAGGATGCAATCAGGAAGGTTCTCTTCAGTAGTCTGCCTACCAATATATTGCTTTTGTTCCAAAGGCAGTCATGATAGCCGTTCAAAATCCCTAGCTCCAACTAATTTTTCTTATCAAAGTCCCCTTCTACCAATGTCCCCCTTCCCTGTGACCTCAGGCACACTTGACTGTAACTGATACTTTCATTTCTTACATTGTTCTGACTTCATTTGAAAAAAAGAAACTCGCCCTTTTTGCTCCTGTGGAGGAAAATCGGGTCTTTTGCAGGCATTTCCACTGGGTCTAGGTCACTGCCTTTACTCCTAGATGTATTTCAGGTTGCCAGCAATGAAAGCTTCAAATTGAACCCTTTCATTCCAGTCTGTCTCTCTGAATAATCCTACTGTATTGCTTTGCTCTCTGTTTCAGTCCAAAACCCCTATTTTCAGATTTCTAGAAGATTTCGAATCTTCTGATATAGAATTCAAAGTATGTATGTTTTAATGGAGCCACTTAATGAAGGGGAACATTTGCTGTATTGTTCTGTTTGTGTGTTTAGATGTATTTATAATCTTATTTCTCATTTTGTAGAGTAATAATAGGACTTTTGAGCTGTGGTTTAAAAAAAATCAAGATTATAAAGCTTGAAGGTTTTGTAAAAAAAAAAAAATGGTCCTACTACAGAAGAAGTAAAGAAATTAGCTTAATTCTACCAATTTCTGATTATTTACTTCTGATTTACATGAGTGTGGCTGAAGTAAGAAAGAGCAATGGTGTTCAATTCCTGTGTAGCCTCTATCATGAAGCTCAAACAGATCAGAGCCCTGCGATGTTTGGGATTTCTCGTTACACTCCATGGCGTGGCACAGTTAGGATTTCAGGATGGGTGTTCTTAAGCCTATTAAAAATCAGAATCATGCTGGTCATAGCTTTAAATAGATTTAGTTTAGTGGCTTTAAGGGGAAAATGAGGATGAGGGGATGAATAAAATGAAAATCCAATGCAGCAACACATCTGATTTTTCAAAGGGTTTTGAAAAAAAAAAAAAAAAAACAAAAAAAACCAAGTGGGAAGTTCTGGCATTTCAATTTGCACTAATTTCACACATCATCTTACAGAGCACAGGGTTTGGTCCCCTGCCAGGCTGTCTGAAAACCCTCTTTTGAAAAGCAGAGTTTATGTGCTGAATGGGTGCTGCATCACATAGATATTTCCTAATATCTTTCATTAAACTTCCAAATGGACACTAAGTATGTAAATACAGCAAAACTCAAAGGCTGGCTTTGAATTTGTATTTCCTAGGAAAGCTTTTAACATTACTAGTCTAACAATATTGTGCTATGTCTGGCTTCCCATTTTCAAGGAGTGACTTAATGAGTTTATTGTATAATGAAGGACTCTGATTTATTAGCTTTTCATTACGCTCATTCCATCAGCTCCCTGCTAAATATTATAACCCTTGGCAGAGATGTTAGTCTTTATCAGGTGGTATCATTGCTTTTTAATAAACTCTCCTCCCACATTGCTAATATTACATGTGAAATCCCTTATCCTGCATTATTCCCAAGGGGAGGAAAAAGTATATTTATTGGAAAGGCTGCACTGAAGCACTGCATGGAATTCATTAGCAGTTTTGTGTTACCCGTTTCCACCAACTCAGATTAAGTGGGCAGAACTGGAGGCTGCAGGTAGGTCCTTTGGCTTGCTCCCCTCAACTGGCAGAGAATTTAGCTCGTCCTATTGATGCTTTAATTACATAGAGAAGCCGTCAGAGCGCAGCTGTTTTAAAACTGCAGCACTTGCAGGTATTAACAAATATTTCTTTAACAGATATTTAATGATCAACTCTATTACAAGAATTAACATGGTGATGGTACGCACAGAGAGGGGGGAAGGAGGGTAAAGTAATATTTTACAACCTGAAAAATTAAGCACTGAGATAGTTTAAGGCCCAGCCCTCATTAGCTGAATGGTAGATTTTTCTAATTAGTTCTTTCTAGTGTAATTAGCATGGATGAGTCTAATCATCTCATGTGAAACCAAATCTAATGCTTGGGAAGGAATGTCCTTGGCCTCTCTTTCAGACTGATTCCAAGGATTTTGTGTGTTTCTGCTGAGATATTCCTTAAAGAAACAGAAACCTGCCTTCCTAGTGAAAGTGGGATGGTGGGAATGAGAAGACTTGGACCTCATCTTGCATTTCCATGCAAGCATAGAGGAAATACTGCCATGAATAACATGCAGTCCTCATGGAACAAGTGAGTCTGATGTGAGCTGTAGCTGTAAGAACTGTAATTCAAATTTTGGACCCGTGTGAGAAGTGAGGTTTTGAACACTGAACTTCAGATACCAGGTTTTCTGAGCTCCATGTTTCCCTGTAGGGATATCTTTTCAGAAATGAACACAGGAAGGGAGATGGAAAATAGAATGTCATTTGCTTCTTGGGTAGCTCATCTTGCTGGGAAGCACTAACAATCAGAATTGCACTCATTTTGCTGTAAACAGTCTCAAGCAAGGTAAAACAATACTGAGTCTTGTTGAAAATAATTTTGATTATGTATTGCTATGAACCTTCACTTTAGGATTAAACTCATTAAAAATGTTGACTTCGCCAATTTTTTTCTCCTTTTTTTTGAGTAATATAGGTGTAAAGGACAGGCAGGAAGATTAGTTGGCCCCTTTTTGCCTAATGTGGTTGTACTGATTGGTCCTTACCAGAAATAATGATTTCATTTTACAATCTGAAAATGTTTGGAAGATTGAAGGAGGAAGCACAAGAATGTGGTTCATAGCATAGTGAAGTGCATCCATCTCTTCCTAAACTGTACTGATGCAGCGCACAAAGGCAGTTTCAAGCACAGGATCTCAAGGGCAGGACAATGAGTGCCAAAGCATCCAATCGTGGTTTAACTGGGAGCTGCTCCATAGGTCTCAAGTCACTTCTTCCCAGTGTGCAGGAACATATTTAACTAAGTCCCTCATTGCAGTAATTATGATCAAATCTCAACCAGTGTCATGTTGGACCCACCAGTTCTCTGTCTGCAATGAAGCTATTGTTTTGGCAGTGAAGGAAGCATTTTGGTGACATGTGGGTAAGCAGAGCTCAGTGCTCCTCTGAACTGTAAACTGGCCTGTCCACTGGTAACTGTGAATTCCCTCATATATTTTCTGTATGTCTTTTCATGACAAGATGTCTCAGTTTAAGAGCCCTCGTTTCTTAAGTACTTGAAAGTCTCTATCTGGAAAATCAGAAGGTAAATACAATGATTAAAGATATCTCTTTCAAAAAATTCTTTATTCAAACCCTGTCTGTGGGGGTTTGCTTCTGCCAGTGGGTTTACTGAAAATATTGTAGCCTGCTATTGCATTAGCTGCTAATGAGCTCAAGTAGTTTGTTCTGGGGGTGAAAGGCAGAGCAGTATTGCTGGTGTGCTGTGACAGGGATGGCTTCCCCTGAGCCCTGGGAAGGGGGATACAGCCTTGAGCCTTTTTTTTCTCCAACAACAGTTGAATGCAGGTAAGCAGAGAAGGAGAAAAAATGCAGGTGAATACCTCTCACTCATTCAGTGGCCTCAGGGTGTATCTGTGTGATGTGCTTCTCAGCTGAGAAAAGAAATAGGTACACAATATACAGCAATTCCTAACCATTTTCAGGAAAACAGAAATACTGTCCTGTTTCTGAGTTTAGTCTTCAGTGGACTCCTCATTGGACATGGGTGAACTTGTGTGGAGCTTCTTAGTGGTCAGTAACGAGGAGGGGGCTGCAGTGCTGCCCCATAAACAGTTCTCGAAGCATCCCCCAGCTCTGAGGGGCAACTACCCCCGCCCTGCCTGAGCCCATCCACCGCCTCTGCCATCACTATTTAGGGAGGTAAACCTGGAGCAGAAGAGGAGATGGAGGGGTGGTATAAAATGGAGGCAGCCACGTGGACCCCAGTCAGAGAAGAAAGAGGAAAGAAGGAGAAGTGCCTGACTGAAGACGCCTCTCAGCCTGTGGCGAGAATGCAGCTGTGCCCTTGCATCCATGGAGGGCAGTGGCAGGACTGAGAATCCCCAGCAGCTCTGGGTGAGTGTGTCCGGGCGGGCAGGGTCTGTGTGTGAGGCGGCCATGGCACAGGCTGCGCCGCAGAGCCCACGGGCCGCACACACACACGGGAGGGGAGAGGAGCTGCAGCCCTGGGATGAACACACACGGAGCGGCCCGTGCGGGACTGTCTGGCGTGTGAGGAACCCGCTGGAGCAGGGCAATGGCCAGGAGCTGCCTGCCCTGAGGCGAGACCAGCGGCAGGAGCCATCGCTGAGGGGCTGCCCCCAGCCGCCATTCCTGCTCTCGGCACCCGCATCAGGTGCCTGAGTCTGGGGAGAGGTTTAGGGACCGTGGTCTGAAAGGGCTGGGTGTGCCACTCGCTGGGGTTTGCTGTTTGTTCAGTTTTTGGTTGGTGGTGGGTTACAATAAGTTTTTCTTCAAGTGGAGTAGTCCTCCCTATTTTGCCCAGGACGATGAGTGGCAATTGAACTCTCCCTGTCCTTAGCAGACTCCACAGTCCTTTGGTACTTATGGCTGATCGTGGTCCTTTGTTCTTGAATGGGCCTAAAGCAGGACAGCTTTTCATCTGAGAAAAGAAAGTGAAGTACACAACATACAGCAATTCCTAACCACTGTCAGGAAAACAGAAATACTGACTTGTTTCTAAGCTGAGTCCTCAGTAGACTCCTCACTGGATATCCCTTGTACCAGGAGGACTAGATACATCCCGAAGCTACCAGGCTTTGTAGATCTTTTATGTTTTCAGGGCAGGGGATTTAAGACTATCCTTTTAGGAGAAGGCATATCACTCCACAAAATTAATTGAAATTGCACTAAAAAAAACCCAAAAGAAGGCTTAGGGGCTGACATTCTAGAGCCGGGGAGAAAGGTAGACATGATATATGACTTTATGAAAACTGATGTGTTTTACAGGTTTTCAGATGAAGAGTTTGGTTTTAGTTCATTGCTGTTAAAGCTGAGGAGTGATGGTGTATGATTGCTGCACTCATAACCCAGTGTGGCACTGGACGTCTCTGAGCACTCAGAAGTGATGTGACCTAGCTCTGAGGGGAGATAAACCAGGCTGCTTTATCTGAGTGGCTGGTGGCTATTGAAAGCAGCAAACATCACAGAGATGGAGCCATGGGAGACCTGTGGGGTTTATGGCATGGCAGCAGAGTAGTGGGAGAAAATAGAATTGTAGTTAGTGATAGTTTTATATGGAAAAGAGGAAATGAGATGTAAACAGTATTAGTGTAATACAATTTTCATGTGAGATTAAAAAGAAAGCCAGGATTTGAGAGATTTGGAAATTGCTGTTACAGGATAAGTGATATTTGAAAGGTCCCTACTTGATTTGATTAAACTTAAGTTCAAATGTCATTAGAGAGATGCATTATTTACAAGTTTTTCAGAGCTTTTGTTTATGCATCCCGTGCTGTGTTCAGATCAAATCTATGGGGTGATGGGGTTTCCTGTTTGGGAGGGGATGCCCGTGGAAAGCCTGAGTATTGCATGAAGACAGGACATGTGTGCAGCTGCTCTTCAAAGAGCACTGTGCTCCCTGGGTTTGGATGAGACATAGGATTCCTCTTATGGTAGTTCCAAAAAACAATGTGTCTGCTGTTAAAATCTCTTCTCTGGCTAGATTTCTTTGGATAGTGCTACATCTTGGCCTTTCAGTGTCAGTAAGATCTAGCATTTACTGCTACTTCTTCAGGTTTTTTGACTTTCCACTTTCTGTATCATACATTCACTATGGTGAAAGCCTTGTGGTGTGAACTATTTGATCCATGATAACGTGGTCAAATCCTATATCCTGCCTTTGGCCTGGCTTCACTGGCCTGACCAGCGCCATGATGATTTCTGCAGCACAACAAACCCTTTTTAACCAAGATTTTTGCAACTAAGGCAGTGGATTGACTAATGTTTTTAAAGCAATTTGACAGGAAGATGCTTGATAACTTTAAAAGCCTCCAGTGATTTATACATGAGTCTCTCAGTGCTAATGTTGCCTCTGGTTCACAGGTTATGCCAGTTCACTGTTTTTATTTTGCTTCCCAAGGCCTCGCTATGTGACACATGAATCATCATTAATAATAGAGAGGCTTGTTTGGTGAATCCCTTATGAGGAAGTTTACCACCCTTATGACATCATGCCAGATCTTCCCCCCGACAGGGCTGGCATTTTCTCCAAATGCACAAGTCTATTCCCATGTCCCAGCCCCAGTCATGGGAGATGTTATACCAGCATCTGGCACTAATATCTGTTGTTGACATTTTGGGAATGAGAACATGAGCTATTAGCAAAGATGTTTGCTTGTACCTAATTAATGTTCAATTGTATACCCTTTCCTTTATCAGCACTGCAGCAGCAAACCAGACTTGGCATTATCTTTCACCAGCTAGCTTTAAAACTTAATTATTTCCTGACTCGGTGTTAAAAGCCATGCAGTAAGACTTGCTACCTTAATCTAGATTTAATCAAGTTACCAAGCATCAGAGTGACTTGATGGCTCTTTAGCTAAAGTGACTGTATTTATGTATGAATAGAGTAAAATTTGGAGTGTACTTTTGTGTGTGTGTCGTGCTTTGGCAGGGCACCATGGAAATAAATGGATGGGCGAATGCCTCTGTCAAGAACAGGCTTGTAGAAACACATGCAATTTTGGTTCATTGAGTCAAACTGCAGCATTGTGCAAAAGCACTCAAAACCTTTTTCCAATATTGCAGGAAAGCACCACAGCAATGCTGATGAGGGACTTGAGTGAGTGGTTTCAACTGGGTAAGATACAGATACCGGATCACGGACATATCATGAGTGAGAGCATTTTAGCCCTCAGCTTTACCTGAGGCAAGTGATGCTTGTGGTGGGAAGGGAGAGAGGGAAAAGATCCACAGTATCAAAAAACATTATTGCTAAGAAGATTATAACGATAAATATCGTACGTCTTGGCTACTGTCTGTCTGTCAGAGGCATGATTATAGAGGGGTACACAGCACAGAATTATCTTTGGATCTTGGCAGCAGCAAAGCAAGTATCTGATACATTCCAGTATTTTCATAGAAACTTACTTTTTGTGTGTGATCTTTGCATCTGTGTTTTGAAATCTAAGACGAATTCAAAGGGTTTGAATGCACAGTGAGTTACCCTGAGGAATAATGGCTACAGAGAGTTTCTGCTTTAAAGAACCTTGTTTAAATGTAGCATGATACACCTGCTAAAATGATTTTAAGTAGACTGTGCTTGGTTTGCATTGAGATTGTGTATTTGCCTTCTCCTCTTCGCCACTCAGTACAAAGTTCAGCTGTGAGTAATATTCACTTAAATAATTCACAGAACAAAGTTATGCTGCTGACCTCATTACTAAGGTTGATGTCCTGCTGTATTCTTTTTTGGTTTTTTTACTTGCTGTTTTGATATAATCTTTGTGTGTTTTAATTTTTTGTACCATCAAAATTAGAGAGAGTCAGGAGAGGTGGCCACTGGAGGATACTTTTATAGCATTGACTTTTAAACCCTGTCAACAGCTCTGCTGGTTGTTGCTTTTACCAACAATGAAAACTCTTGGACTCATGCTTGCAACATGAAGGATATTCATGATAGATGTCCAGGTTTATTTAAACTCCAGACATCATTAAGCCTAAATCTAAAGTGTGAAGGACTAGCATGCTGTCTTACTGTACTTTTCTTTTTTAATCTGGACCATGTTTTTAGGAGAAACCATGTTTTGGGATGAGCTCAGGTCAAATTAGGCACCTTGACAAAGGATCTAAAGGCTCTAGGAGGCTGCTGGCCGAGATTGTTCCACAATCCCTGGTAGCACAGCAGTGACTACTGAGTACCCACCACTTTGGAATAACATTTCCTGGTTTAAGAAATGTTGAATCTTTTATCATAAACTATGTTGGTGGGTTGTGTTTTTTTTTGTAAAGGGGCTGTCTTTAACTCATCAAAGTATGGATATGGCGGGGAGGGGGTGAAAGGAAGGCTTAAACACATTGCATTATGTGATTTATCTTTGAAACTGTCACAGGAAAGTCTCTTATCAGAGACTTCCTCAAACATTCATTCTTCATCAGATAGTGTAAACCACACGGTAAGCAGGTCAGCAGCAACTTGTGTCTTCTTTCTTTAAAACTTCTCTGTGTCCTTTCTGTATCCACCTGAACAAATGTTGAAAAAGCAAAACCCTGGAGAGGTGGCAATATAATCATAACAAATCCTACATAGACCAGTAACCTCAAATTTCTGTTTCATCTGGGTCAATTACCTTAAAGCTTAATTTTGTACAGAAAGCATAGCAGCTGACCTAGAAGAGCTTTATCTGTGAGCCTCTGTTTATACTTCTGTTGAGCAGGGGTGACTTTGCTCACTTAGCTCCCTTGGCTCTATTGCCCTGTGGAAATATTAAGTGTTGTTGCTGTGATGACCTGAATGGAAGACAGGTTTTCTCCACCTCAGAAGTCGATGTATGGAAAAAAATACACTTGACTACAAATTCATGGACTGCATTAAATCCCACCAATGCCAAAGGCTAAAGCTACTCAGGGCAGATACAGTCACATAAATGTCTGCTAAGTGTTTAAGGCATTTCTGTTGATACTTTCTTGGTATCTGTGCTTCCTCAAAGGATCCAAGACATTTTAGCTACACATTTGCCATCCAAATCCAAGGCCAGATTTAGGTAGGTGTGGTTCATGCACTCTGAGCCAGCATCATGATCCAGGCAAATTGACATTTAGTCCCAAAGTCTAGCAGACAGACCACAAATGAACCAGGAAGGTGGTTAGAAGGAAATCACCAGTGGTGGGGTTCTTCTTGCTTTTGAGGAGATAGACATGTGAAATCATATGTAGGGCTGGGGAAGAGAAAAGTAGGCTTTAGAGGGAGGGCAAGTCTTTTGGGGTTTGGGTCATCTGGAGATATCACAGAATCTTCAGGGTTGGAGGAGACCTGGAAAGCTCATCCAGTTCACTCCCCCTTGCCAGAGCAGCATCACCCAGAGTAGGTCACACAGGAACTCGTCCAGATGGGTTTGAATGTCTTCAGAGAAGGAGCCTCCACAGCCCATCTGGGCAGCCCCTTCCAGGGCTCCCTCACCTCAACAGGGAAGAACTTTTCCCTTGTGTTTCTTTGGAACCTCTTCTGTTGCAGCTTGTCCCTGTTGCCCCTTGTCCTATCATTGGACATCATTGAGAACAGCCTGTCTCCATCCTCCTGACACCTTGGACAACTTCTCCAACAGCATTTGATGGATCAGTTTTCATTACTTAGAAGTCTATTTTTGGCTTTTTACTTTTTTCCTTTAAAAAGTGACCTGAGATTAGAACCTGCATTAAATTGAGTCACTGCAACATTTATTTTTATTATTAAAACTGGGGTACAAACATTGTCACTTCTTGCACATTCTGTGATGAATTATGTAGCACAATGCAGAAAATTTGAGACATTGGGAGGATTAGCATTAGGCAAATAAAAGAAGCTTGAAAGAACTGGTTCTGGTTTTTATCATGGTTTAACATCAGGCATATCTTCTTTCCTTGTAAGTTAGAGCTGACTGTGTAACATTATTGTCATCCACAGGGGATCTTGAGACCAGCATTACAGATTTAACATGCTCAGGGAAACCAATACCAAGCTATCAACCGATACATGACACTAATACAGGGTTCACTTTTACACTCAACTGAAAAGAGAGAGAAACAGATTGTTCCAAGTTGAGACAAGCTGTAAAATCCTTTACTAGTAGGTACTGTGCTGGCCAGCCCTTGAGACTATTCTAATTGCTTTACATCTGTACAAAGGTTCCTTGTAATCGGGCTTTCTGCCTCCATTTGTCTTCTTTTCAGCCTCTTAGTAAAGGCCTTAATTGGTCTTAGTGGGGCTCTTTCAGTTAGCACAACCATACCTTAAAGGCTGAACAAGTACCAGACATTACCTGGGGGGGAATAGAGGGAGTAGAGGAAAGACATCAATACTTCTTTACCTTTAACACTGTAATTAATGGGCTTAGAGCAAGGAACAGATTTGGAGAAATTTTAGCTCTTTGGGGGATTTAGAGGCAGATCAGACAAAACAGAGCAGGGTGGAATTCTCTAGAATTTCTTCCTGCTTCATTTCTCTGCGAACAATCATTAGCCTTGTAATTGTCTCCTGGTAAACTGCTGTATCAGGTTCCATTTTGTCCTCTTTAGAGGATCGAGTTGCCTTTAAATCAATAGTTTGAAGTACTGGGGGATGTATGTGAAAGGAAGTGCCCTCTAATTTCTGTTTCTTAGCTACTAATTATTTAATAATACATTTTATTGCCTATTAAAATGTGGCATAACTTGCTTGTCAGCAAAACTGGATGGAACATAATCATTTGAGGAGAAGGATAATTGGCACTTTTGCAGATGGCTTTTATTGCATGCCTGGTCTGTTGTTATAGAAGGAATTCCTTGCCAGGTTTCCTTGCAGTCTTTCCAGACTGGTCAGTGTTAGAAGTGAGTTGCTGCGACACTGCTCGGACTTTCAAATGTGGCATATCAAGAACTCAGAGTGGATTTGGTTTTCTGACATAAAAGCTGCTGTGGTGCATGGAGAGTTTCTTCCTTCCGCTCTTGTCGTTTTAAGAACCCTTGTGGTATTTGATACCGTGCTGCAATTTACTCTGGTTACTAGATATAGAAAAATAGGAGAATTTGTTTGGCTAACTGATTAATGGAGGTAGGTGAAACCAGGCTGGGGGGATTGTCTTGCAATTCTTTATGTTTTAATTGTTTTTTAATGATAAATCAGAAATGCATGTGTGCTTTTGGCTGCACTCTGTGGCTTATATAGTGAGTATATGCAATGGCATGCTGGGTGTTCTGCAGAATTCGCCCTGAATGTCAATAGCTTTAGAGAAATAATTGGGAGGTTGACTCACTGCCCTCCCATTTACTTTGAGACCCTTGTCATCGTCTGAATGAACAGCTAGAAGGTTTGAAGATGAAACTGCACTGGCCAGAGGACAAATGCAAGTGCTATGCTGCAGGGACCCGTTCTGCTGGTGGCTGGGGGTGATGCCTCTCAAGAGGTGTGGGCTCTCTGGGCAGTTACTAATGGTGGGTGTTGAGTAGATTGAAGAGTCTGTGATGGAGCACTGGGTGAATTTTGCATTAGGGGTCCTGCAACTTGAGTGCGAGAGGAACCAATCAGAGCTCCTCAAAGATCGTGGGTAGACAGGAGTCTCTTCCTTAGTTTTCCAACAACCAAACTTTCCAGGGTGACCTTTGAGTTATTTTCTGTTTCTTCTGAGGGAATGATCATGTTGTTTGGGAGAGATCTGGTTCATGTTTGGTTTAAATTAAATGAAGAAGAGACCAGAAGAAACTGTTTCTTATGAAATACTCCTGCAGTTAACATTCTGGTGTGTGGTTTTGGCTTTTCTCTTTTTTTCTCTCCTGGAAAGTGCATTGGTTTATAAAAAAGTGTTTCCTTTTCTGTTATTGTTTGTGATTTATGTACAGTGAACTGGCCTTCTTTGTGGGAAGGTTTTTTTAGCCTAGTGCACACGGCAGATCCTACTTCAGGGCTTCATTAACATCACAGTCTATCCCCTGCTCACTAATCCAGGTTATTCCTTGCCTCTAATGGCTTTGTTACACTTTGGAGCAGTGTTTCCATTTTCTGGAAAAGAGCTTTAGATTGAGTGTTAGCCTTATTCCTTGTAGAAATGTTAGAAATTCAGGGATGACATTCAGATTGTGCATTTCTTTGGAGTATCAGAAGTACATAATATGTGTGAACTCTGTAGCCCACATTACGTGGTCAAAAGTAGTTGAAATTAAATAGTACATGAGAGATTCAGTGTCCTCTTGGTAAATGTTTCTTGTAATCTCTCCAAATTGTCTCTTTTCATCATGGCAGTCAAAGAAGAAAATCAGAGATGCTGATATTTTTGCTCACAGCGATTACTTGTGAAGTGAGTGCTGTGCAATCAGCCCCTTATGGAAAAGAGTGCCACTCACTGTTAATGCAGGTACCTGAAACTGGTCCTTAAGGGAGATAACTCATTTACCTGCAAGCCATTTCTGCTTCGTTCGTGATGACGGTCCCGGAGTTGCCTGTTTCAGAAAGCAGTTGTTTCGGTAGGCAGCTGGCTATCAACATTGGTTCAGTGGCATCTGCAAATTGACTTCTCAAGTCTTGAATAGGAACTCAAGGCTGTGGTACAGATGAGAATGAGTGGACAGAATGGAAAAGTAGTTCTCATGAGCATTAGTGCCTCTTCATGATTGAAATCTGAACAAGTACATCCAAGAAACAGCGTCTTTGCTGGGTTTCAGCAGCATGTGCTAATGAGGCAAACAACATCTCCTGAGATCAACAGAAATCTCTTGTGATTGTGATAGACTCACTGTGCACATAGGCAAGGTGGAAAAATTGATCCAGTACACTTCAATGGGAGTTAAATGAGTGGAGCATTGTTAACTTGACAGCATTTTGAAGAATTCGGATGCGAGGGCTCTGCTTTAATGTTATGTATTGAAAATTTGTTGTCAAATCTGACTCAAAATTTCTCTGTAGTATAGGAAACCTTTAGTTTTATTGTCCCTAAGATGAGGAGCACGTGCTCTTTTTTGGTTTTTTTTTATCCTTCATCTTTAGGGATTGCATTTTCATAGATGTGCTTGGTGAGTCCTCAGAGTAGGTGGCAGATGGTCAAATTTCAGCTGTGGTAAGGGAGCAGGAAGATGTGGGGTCCAAGGGCTGTGCTGGGTTGATGACTGGAATTTCAGAGGGCTCATACTGAACATATCTTTCTTTCACTTCTCTGTCTCTCCCTACCCTATGCATGCCACTCTCTGTTCCTAACATTTTGATCTTCTTGGGCCTCTGTAATGGGGAACTTGCACAGCAGCGATGATGCTGTGGGTGTTGGCCCAGTCCCAACATTACACTGGAAAGCTGGGGCAAAGCGTCTCTCTTCTCAGGGAGAATGAAAACTGCATGTTGCCTTCCTGCAGCCCGTTCCCTTTGTGAGACAGACATGGCAGTTCATACTCCACCAGTAAGTACTTCATTCTCAGCGGTGGTTCACTGCACCTTTCTCTTTCTACTGATTACAGAAACAACTTCAATATAATCTACACTAAGCATTATTAGATGACTAAAGTTAGGAGGGGAAATCTGTTTTCTGGCAGTTAGAAATGAACTTATAGCTTTAGGAACAGCAGCAGCCCAAAGAAATCCCTGAACAGAATAAAGAAGTGGTATGTGCCTTTCATGAGACAGGCATGAACAGTAAAACCAGTGCACTACAAGAAAGTAAATTGGCTGGATGTTTTGGATGAGAAGTGTCTGCAGGGTGAAGTGCCAGCATCACAACATGCTTTGGATTCCTGGAAAGGAGATGCTTCTAAAAGTCACTGGCATAGAATGTTAAGAAAAAAGAGTGATTAAAAAGAATCTTTAATGAACATGGTGCTGTCATTAAAGTCCCGCCTGTAGACAACCTTTTTTAACAGAGTATTTCTGTTGACTTTGTTTGTGTTAGTGAGGAGGGTTATTAAGCTTTGTGATCATATCCTCTGCATCTTTGGTAAGGGTTGAGGTACCAGCTGTGCAAGCAAATCACAGGAGCAGATGTGCTACTGGCTTAGGTCTCCAGGAGGTTATAGCACTAAGAAATCTCAGGGATGGATTAGCACAGGTCAACTACCATTCATTTTAATGAATGTTCCAAATTTACAGGAGCAAGGATACGTTCCTCAGCCTTTTGAGGCAACAGGAAAGGTGGGTGCATCCCTCTTCACAGACTTGTGGAAACAGGGTCAATGTTAGGTAGCAAAGAGGAAAGGGAGGCTCGTAGGTCTTTGGCTTTGCTGCCCAATTCTTCTGGAGCGGGTTATTTTCACAGCTGTACTCATTGTATGGTACAAGTATAGTACAGTATGTAGTCACATATATATGGCTGTGAGCTTGCAGTTATTTATATAGTGTAAGTGTGTGTATATATATAGTTGTCATCTAGTTTGAGGCATGTAGACTTTCACTGCATTGTCTCCACAAGCTGACCACTTAATGTACATTAGGAAAGTTGATTGCTTTTTATCTTTTTACCACAAGACAAACACATTCCTTTAACTAGTCTTATTAAGGTGATATTTGAGGAAACAAATATAAACCTGCATGTCTTTCAAAAACAAAAGCCAAAATATGCCTAATTGAGTCAAGATGCAGTGACAAGTGGATGAGGTTTTAAAACATGCAGTATCTGTTTGAAACACGGGGTGACATACCATCGGAAACAGCACTCGTGTGCCTGAGTGACGGGTTTGTACAATGGAAGACAAGTACTTGGCAGCATCTTCAGTTTAATGTGGCTCTGAATACACTGATACTTAAGCAAACAGTTCAGTTAACTGTGGTTGCTCTTCAACTGTTGGAGCACTGTTTGTGTTATTTCCTGTTTAGTTAACTCAAAATTGTATTCCAAAATCCCAGACCAGTTAGGCAGACTATCAAAACATTTGACATTAAAGTGAATCAAAGAATGTGAAGTGGTTTTTTGCCCTAATTTTTGTTTCTAGGTCAGGCAGGTTTTTGCTGGGTTTTATAAGTTTTGAGATGTGTTTGAACTGATCAGCTGAGACTGTAGGCCTGTGCAGCAGCTATCAGAAACTGATGACTCCCTTTAGGTACATGTTGGAAACAGAAACCACATTAAACCAAGCCAAAGGAAGCAGCACTTGTTTTGCCTTTTGAAGACTTGCATTTTGCAATGAACTTGGAGGTGTATTCAGATTCTCAAGGGAATGGACAGAGATTTTAATTCCCTAACAGTGCCTGAAACAGTCAATCCGTGGAGCAAGTGGAGGTCAGATGTCAAGACAGGCAGCTGCCGAGAGACAAGGCAGAGAAATAATAGGGGGGAAGGAAAAAAAAAACACCATCAAAGTGAACTGATTCACCATGTGAAGTTAAGTGAACTACATTACAACAGACATACTGTCTGGAGGAACTAATTGCTCATGTGGTTAGGTAAGTCAGGTCTACCTAAGACCTTCTTGACTCTGGAAGCTGTTAAATAGAACAGAACTTGCTAAAAGCAAAGAACTTCAAAAACATGAGCTTTACTTTGAGAGAACTTTTTATTTTCTCCCTTGTTTCTCTCCCCCCACTCCTTAAAGGAGACAGTACTGATTTAGAACAGATTTCAACAGCTTTCTGTCAATACAGAAGACTGTTCTGTAGTCTCAAGTGATTATTTGTGGAAGCCCTGCTGATCTTTTCCTGAAAAGTCCAGAACCACAGAAATTTCTTAGTGTATTAAAAAAGATGATCTTTGTGTTGTGCAAGCTTTGAATCTTCTCCATAAAGCATTTTTTTTTGTCCTTAACACAGACATGACTCACTTCTTGTAATACAACATTTGACATTTATGTTGGTGGCAATTAAAAATGGGTGAAGCAGTTCTGGCAAAAACAGCTGTGTGTAATGAGAGGAGCATACTCTTCTTTTAGTATTCACAGTAGTGTCTGGGTAGCTTTGGAAGGAGTAGGGGATGGGATGAGATAGGTGTTGATCCATATGTGTGATTTGGCTCAGATTGGGAACGGATGTCATGGCTCATGCCCACAGAATTCCTCCTAAACAAAAAAGCTCAAGTCATGCAATCATATGGGATTTCTGAAACCATAGCACCTGTGATCACATCACTTAAACTTGTAAGTCTAAACTAAACCAGATCTAGGTGGACCTCCTGTGTGACCTGCTTGGGCAGGGGGCTGGACTAGATGATATCTAAAAGTCTCTTCTAATCCCTACCATTCAATGATTCTGTGAGACTCACTGGGCTGAATATATAAATCTAAGAATGAAACTTTGGGCATTAACATCTGACTGGAACCACTATGATATGGAAGAATTAGGACATTTCCAGTTATTCTGTGACACAGTGATGCTAAGTTCTCTCGTGAATGGCCATTTGTTGCAATTTTCTGGTCCAGAGATAAGCTAGCAAGAACGCCAGAATGAGAAAAATAAGACTAATAGAGCAAAATGGAGAGCATGAAAGGCTTAAGGAAATTATTTGGCATTAGGCAGCTGGTGTGGATTAAGTTTGATCTCTTGCCAGTTTTTTATATATAGCCTGAGTACGAAAATTCCAGTAAAGTCTGCCATGCTCATTTTTACTCTTTGATGGACATTTTGCTTCATTGAGGTCAGTAGTGTATCAGAATTGTGCCAAGTTCCTTTCAAAGAGGAGGATCCACAAAGGAGCATTTTGCTGTGATTTTGAGGGCAAAATAGCATGGTTGCTGTGAAGATTTGGAAGATAATTCCTATTCCTTACATTAATGCATGTGACAGGTTGCTCTTGAACAAAGTTTTCCAGGAAGTGGAAGGTTCTTCATTTTTAAAAAAGCTTGCAGTTTTCTTAGTAGTGGATGTTTCAGTGAGTGCTGAGAAGTTTAGAAAACAGCAACTTCAAGTATTTGAAAAGATTGAAAAACTTTTCTATTATACGTGTCTCTGAGTTAGTTTAGGCATCCTAGAAATATAAGAGTACATAGGTTTTATTTCCCTTTCAGCTCAGAGAAGTGTATCTTCCCTATTGTGGAGACTTTGAACGGTGAAATTGAGATTACAAGCAAAAAAAAACCAAACCAAATACATTTAAAACTTCTCTGGCTTCCAGTACGTGGAGGGTATGGAGATTATGGAAGCTTCATTGTACAACTGTAAGCTGTACTGAATCAAATAGCTGGGCGAATCAAGGGTATGAGAAGAAGCAAAATAAACCAGAGTTTCAATGTGCCAAACTCCATGTCTGAATAAGGAAGACAGAAGATGTGTTTTAGGTTTTTCCTAGAAAATAGAATGTGAGTTTTCCTTGCAGCACTAAACATCTCTAGACACAGGTTGAGTGGATGATTTGCTAGTTGTTCACTCTGTAAATAGTGCTTTCATTGAAGTGATCGAGTTCTCTTGACATGAAATTGAGGGACAAAATGAATACCATGAGATGGTTTTTCATAGTGCAAGTAAATATATTCTATGTGTGAGTCTTTATCTCTTCTACCAAACCTTGACAGTACATTAAAATTGTGTTAAAATTAGCTTGTCCCGAGGCACATCACTGTCAGAGAAGAATTCACATTCTGGATTTTATGTCTGTTTCTGTTACTAAGTTAGGGAATTGATATTCAGTTTAGATACCCAATCAATATTATAATTCAGCCATTAAAACTAATGTATTTTAATCATATGTTGTGACTCAGTCCCAAAGGCTAAGGGGACATAGGACAGGTAATTCTGTAAAAGCTGAAATCTTGAGGCATGTATATTATATATATATATATATATACACACACATATATATGGACCATGACCCACAAAAATGGTCCAAAATCTCTTCAACAAGAGAAAAGGAAGATAATAGATTGCTTATTTTTTTGATGACTGGATACAAAGGATCTTGTGGTCCATTGTGGGATCATTACCATTCTAATAAAGCAATAAGAACTTTGGTTCTTTTATATAATGATATCACATACACAGAAGAAATAAAGATTTTTAATGTTTTTGTTGATTTTCTGTCTGTCAAGAAGTACTGGTGAAGGTAGAGCTAGGGATGAAGAAAATCCTTGAAGCACTATGGAATGTAGGGTTTTTCTAAGTTTGGTATCCTCAGAATCAGGAAAAGAAACAGGCGGAGTAGCTTTACATCGTATTCACCAGCAGACTTTCATCAGCCAATGGTGCCACGTACTCTGAATTATTGATCTTGCCATGTAAGTAGTAAGGCTTGTGGGCACTATTGTCTAGAAATTGACCATATTGTAGGGTTGACAACATGCTAAGAGTGTTTAACATACAGATAAGATCAATTATAAGATAATACTTTCCACTCTAATGAGCTGGTGTAAGTAGGAAACTTACTCTTAAGGTACTTATTAGGCAAGACTCCTAGGACAGACCATGACAGTTTTTCTGTGGATTGACGTAGGATAAATGTCACTTCCCAGGGTCAGGTATCTGAATAGGGTGGAATGATGGGACTGGTACAATTCCCACAAGTGATACAAAGTAATGAGCTAGAAGAGAGGGAAGGAAGAACATACAGGTTTTTGCATTTGAGAAGTTTGTAACTTTTGTGATTAAGTTACTTTTCAGAAGCTCACAAGTTCTCTCTGAAGGAAAGTGCATTGAGAACTTCCATTGTTTGGATTTAAGCTCTTGAATTTCAGATTCTCTCATCTAGAGCTAAGAAGAACTGGAGATAACAGATATGATCAGCACTGTCACCCTCTGGAATGGTGATAAACTAGGGAAAGCAAGACAGATCAGTAAAAAGATCCAAATTCAGGTGTAGAGAAAAAAGTGTATTCAGGGAGCTGCCATTTTGGATGCCATATCCTAATTCCCTTCATTTTCTCAATGCCTTTCAGAAAGAAAAACTACTAAGTGAATGCTGGTAGAAATAAAGCCCTGCTTCCTGGGCCAGAAATGAAAATACCCCCAGCTGTCTGACCAGCAAAGAATTTACAGTCATGGCATGACTTGAATCAGTAAAATTGAATCCTGCTAGATGGTTCTGTTTCTGTCTCACACAGACATTCTACAAATGAGGATTTGGAAGTGTTCAAAGGTTGTTCCCTACATTTTGTTCTATTTTCCTTTGAAAAGTAGTTTTGCTACATCTTCAAAGTCATTTAATTTATAGAAAGTTATCATATACAACTTTTAAGATGTGAGAATTGGGGGATAAAAAACATATTAAGGCAATGTATTTTCATGAGTTTATATATAAAGTTTGAGTGTTTTGCTTATATTGGTTTTCTTCTTGCAATATATGAACCGAAAAATGGCTCTTGCTTTGGTTCTCATTTCCCATTTTATACAGAACATTTGGAACAAAACTGCTCTGCCATCTTTGGTTAGCACTCACAGGCATAAAGACAGCTTCTGAACAGAGCGATCTGTTCTTTCTTAAAGCTCATCTGTTGCTTTGCTTCAAGTCCTGAGCAGAGAGATGCACGTGACTGTAAACTCCAAACTCAGATTCTCCATGCTCCTCCCCACAGTTGCTGTTTGTCCCTGATGTAACTGTGGATAGAGCTCTTTGGAGATTCCGAGTTGTTTCAGCTTTCAGGACAAATCATCTAGCAACAGGAGAAGGGATGATGGGATGAAACTGGAGCACAAAAAGTTCCACTTAAACATGAGAAAAAACTATTGCACTGTGAGGATGAGGGGGCCCTGGTCCAGGCTGCCCAGGGAGGGTGTGGAGGCTCCTTCCTTGGAGGACTTCAAGACCCACCTGGACACGTTCCTGTGTGACCTGATCTAAGTGGGAGCTGCTTCTGCAGGGAGGCTGGACTGGACGATCTCTAAAGATCCCTTCCAACCCCACCGGTCTGTGATTCTATGATTCTATATGTTGTTTAAAACTCTTAGTTCAGATGTAGAATAGGATAAAAACAACATGATTCCCCAAATGGAGAATTTCAAATCTACAAATCTCCAAACAGGAGACTACAGTGTCTTTGCTGGCCACAAAATATTGGCTGGTCTGAAAAAAAAATGTCCTTTTCTCTTTCTTCATCACTCTTTCGGAAAGCAGAACAATATCACTCTAGTGGCCATCTTCCCATGGCCAGCTTTGTTTGGGATCGACTTTTCTTGGTGGACTCATTCATCTTGGATTATTACTGGGAGGAAGGGACAATAGCCTTGGCCTCCGTCTTGCTGCTTCCTATTTTGTAACCCTGCACACACACTCAAAGAGCATCCTAAATTGATGCTACTGTCTCTACTACGTGTGAACGTTTTTGGGCTGCAGGTGTTGTGTCTTTTAGGCCGTTCCACAGGAATCTGACTAATGAAGCTGTAATTTAGGATGACTTGAGAATGTCAGATCAAATTGATGTAGTGGGGTGTGTGTTGTCAATGCAGTAATAGGCTACGTTAGTTGAGTGATCACAGAAGAAGAATATTTCAGAGGTTTCACCTCTCTTAAAAAGAGGAGAGAGAGAAGCAATAGGTAACAGTGGTGATTACTTTCCTCTTACTGCATTCACTCTATTTTTACAGATAAATTATGCCACCATTGTAAGGGGAAATGAGGGAAATGGCTTGTTTGTGATGGTCCATCAATGAAGTAGCATGCGTAAGAGTGAAATGAAGATGCTTCTGGTTCCTTGTTTAAGGTTTTATCTAGGTATGCCTCAAATTTCCCTGGTTAAATATTGATTTTATGTCTATAATGCTTTCAATTTTTGAGGTTTTCCCCTGTGCTTCTGACTGGGAGTTCACAATCTGACTACATGGTACTCTTGTAATTAACCCATGAAGATTAAAATTAGTGTCATTATCACTATAAAAGCTAATTGGTGCTTGGCTTAGTCCAGCAGTAAGCAATTTAGGCAGATGTCCAGTCGTGCTACATTGATGCACACGCTGTGTAATCCTGAATGTCTTTGTTGGAAGGGTTTTATTTTTCTGTTGCAACTGAATGTACCGTATCCTTATTTTTGTGATAAAATTAGTGGCTTTAAGAAACATAATCTGTCTGCTAATAACTTGGAATCTGAGTTGCTGTCATGTATTTGGAAAATATCAATAACTGATGTCTGCAGAAGGGGAAGGCCTCTTTTGCCCCCACTGTACAAAGCTAATGTAAACCTGTTAAGCAGCTAGCACACCGAGTGCCTGTACAGCACCGTGAGACCCAGGGGATTAATCTGCTGGATATAGACTGGTTTGTCCTCTGAGAAACACGGCAGTAAAAGGGAGAAAAAAAAAAGAGAAGAAAAAAGAAAGCAAAAGCGTGTGCTGATGAAAGTAGCTGTCAAATTAGCAGGTCTAGAAGTTGTGTGTATTGTTATGAGCTGCTCAAGTTCACACCAGAGCGACCCAACCCCATCCGTCTTTCTCAGTTTACATTTTAATTGGCTTGTAGTTAAGTTTTTTAAACACTGTGAGACTGCTGACATACACTGTAATATCATGTGAATAATTTATAGGAGCTATTTGAGCTTTTTTTTTTTTTTTTTTTTGAGAATAGAATAAAAGAAGACAGAGAATTGGAGGGGAGAGAGTGAAGGAGAGGAGCAACAACAGTCCAGCAGCATGTTGCTTTGCTGGGTGTTAAATGTTTTAGCTAGTGCATCTGACTGCATTTGGGATTTCACAGAGGTTTGTACAGTGCAATCTTATTAATAACTGTTCTGTCAGGAGAGCACCCAATTAAATTGAATTGGGTTTATGGTTCCCTTTACGTTTCTTAAAATGTGTGGATATAAAGCCTCTGCAGTGTTAGGACCTGCTAACAAGGATTGTGGGGGTTGGGGTTCAGTTCCTTCGCATTTTTCTCTCTCTTATTTAAGGCTTGGCTGTTTGCAAATTCAGAACATGGCCCTTCAGCCCCTCCAGCAGGGTTTTACGTTCCTCTTCGGGAGTTCAAGGGGCAGACAGGCTCCCAAAAAGAACTCCTAGCCTGTTTGGAGACTCAGCACTAGAAACAGGGTGTACTGGTCATTTAATTAAGACTTAGGGGAGCATCCTATTGCACTCTTAGGGAGCTCAAGGTTTACTGGGGCATTTAGAGTGCAACAGGAATACATTCTGGTAAGGTTTTTTTTTATATACGCTGCCAAGAGCTGCTATTTAAAGAAAAAAAATATTCTGTCAGATAGCTTCTGCTTCAGTGACCGAACTTATAGAGAGCACAGTCAGTTGTTGATATCTTGGGAGTACAGGGGAAAGAAACAAAAGTTCAGACCTTGTTCCCTCCCTGCTCCTCCCCACTGCTTACAGGGCAGGGTTTATTGCTGGGGCTATCAGAAGTTGCTTATTTCACCATCCCCTGCCTCCTGTGTCATGCACACGTGGGTTGCAGTGCTCTGTCTGGCTACTGAAGGTGAAGTTTACATTCTGACCATCTTCTGCTGCAGATTGATTGCAAGAAATACACAGTTTAACTTTCCCTGTGGGTAGATGTGCTGAGCAGACCATGGTGCAGGACTATGTTTATTTAGTTGGAAACTTGGTGTCAGAAGTTTGCTCTTGATGTTTGACTTCGTTCTGCTTGGGTTTAGTCTCTGGGATCATTTTAGCTGTTCAAATGTGACTTCTGTGCACAATTTTGAACATAGCTGGTGATTCAGAGAGTTGTTGTGTATATATTTCAGTTATTGATACTATAGTTCCAACAGATTTAAACTGTTGAGATATTGTTGAAATGGATTTTGACCCAGGGGTGTAAAAAGCACTTTTAAAAACACATTTAAAATGTGCAGCCATTGTCCTTACATGAAATCTATAGAGACCTGCACTTTGGTAGCTCTTTGCTTCTGACAACTGTGAAATCTTGGAGAGCAAGGCATGTACATGGAATTCTGTTCATTTTCACGCAGGACTTTAATGTACTCCCTTCCACTAGTAACTTGCTTTAGCATTTGCACAACACGTTACTCTCATGTTCTGCTTGTTTGGAAAGTCTTTTGTCCACTCTGCAAGATAAAAAAATAAGCTCCTACAGTGTTGTGGCTATGAAGATGAAAGATTTGGAGGATCTTTGCATGTCCATGACACCTGGAAAGCATGCGTTGTTTTAAAAGCAAAGGCAACAATGCTCAGCCAGAGTTGCACAAGGCAGTGCTCAGGGAAGACAGATGCACAAGTTCAATGACCACGATGCTGCTGCCTGCAAATCGGAGGGAAGAGATCCAAGTAACAAAAGCCTAAATCCATAGAGATGTACCATTTCAGGTCTGTGAGCTTTACCTTGATAAGAATGCCCAAAGCCTTAACCCTTCCTTCTTAACACGTCCTGCGGTGCCTCGTTTTTACAGCATATGCTGTGTGACATCCACATTAATCTGAGAGCCCTGCAGTACCAAAGCACAGCAGGACAAGTTAAGGACAGGCTGTTGGCCTTAGCTTTCATTTTTCTGCTTTTGTTGCTGTGTGTCATGGATAAAGGTGACCTGCCAGGTAGGAGGGGAGGAAGAAAGCAGTCTGCTTGTGTCTCGTTTGCTTCATTAGGTTGTACAAAACGTTTTGAAAGGTTGTTTGTTTAGTTTGTGGCTTTTTTCTTTTTTGTCTTCTTTCAGAAATATCAGATAGACTTCTCTGGTTTTCCTAGGAGACACAGAAGAAAACTGGAGAGCTCTTGGGATTAGAAGTCAAAAGCTCAGGAAGTTGAAATGGGAAGGGGATTTTACTTCTAACATTTTAAACCTTTTTGTTCTTTGTTTCTGGTTGTTAGCACCAGCTCAGCACCACTCCTGCCTAATGCCTTTCACATTCTGGTTACTTGGTTAAGATGTGAAGATCTCTCATTTCCACTCTCTGACCCTCCAGAGAACTCCAGCAGATACAGATTTTAAACAAACACCCATCCTCAGACACCACAGATACCTACAAAGTCTTTTTTACACCCACCCGAAAAAAGAGACATCTCTGTTTTTATTGTTTGTTGCCTGCATTTTGTGCTTCTTGAGGGGACTCCCCTTAAACTGCACTTGTCTTATTTTCCCTAATAGAAAAATCAAAAACCCAACATCTACTTCAGAGAGAACGTGCAATTATGTTTCTCTCATATATATTGGATGCAGCAGAATGGTCTGACTGAGAAATTTTAGAACATGCAAAAAGTACTTCTTCCAATTATTTTTCTACTTGAAGAGCTAGTTTTGTACTGTTTATTTTCATTGTAATTATTGTTTCATTAGTGGGATTCAAATCCTGTAGTTTAGTACGGATAAAAGAATAGGAAGAGGAATTAATAATTGATCTTAATCATCTCTTTGGAGCTGCTGAACTCTCCTCCAATTAATTTGAGTCATTGCAAGAGCTCTTGTAGAATGAAGAGGGCAAGCCTATGTATTAATAATCTGTAGAGCTTTGGCATATATGATAGTGCCATGGGGACTCTCACTTTATATCCCTGCACATGTTCCTCTTAAGAGCAGCAGCTTCAAGAAATCTGGTTAAATGAACTGAGAGGCCTTTTAGTGTCTGTCTATCTGGAGAGGTCACTGCAGACACTCTTCCATCCCTGAAAACTGAAAAGCTCTGTCATTTTTCTTAACTGTAGCTAGGTTGTGATTGTAAATAATCAGATCCTCTGGAGTTGTTTTATAAGGTTATCTAAACATACAAATTTTGTGGGAGCTGTACAAGCAGATGAAGAGTTGAAGAGTTGAATGCATTCTGCATTCAAGATACTTGAACTGTGAACTTTATAAAGCTTTGACTACATCTTTAGCTATGCCTAGTATGATGACACTATCAGTAATTTCTGTTCTGAGATGCACAGGTGGGTTGGAGTATTTAAGATGAAAAAACAATTAATAGCTGATCTGGGTCCCTTTGTGTATCTAGACTTGCTTCTTGTTTGACGTCAAGAGGTGTGAGTGTTTGTGGCACAGTTTCACGATCTCATGACTTTCGACATAGCCTGGAGTTGTGCTCCTGGACAATTCACACGGTTTCTACTTGTTCCTCTTCATACTGTTCCTCAACACAAAATCTTCTTTGTGAAATGAAATGGCATCAAACTGCCTGGTTTTAGAGCAGAGATGGCTGTATGTGGGTGTGTGTGGGTTTGTGTATTTGAGCATGCCCTGTGCGTGAGAAGCATCAGTGATGTGTGTGGTGGGGGTGCAGACCTTGGTCCTTGCTCTGCCTGATCACAGCAGAGCATCCAGAAATTTCTCAAGTGACAAAGGGATTTGAATCAAAGCAAAGTTATGTTCTTGGAATCAAGTTTGTGTGGGTAAAGCGTGACTGCTGCCCAAGCAACCTGGAGATTATCCATTCTGGAACTGAAATTGGATAACTGATGGTGAGATTGTCCCATGTCCATGCCAGGACAAAATCAAGATCAGCTGTCACTACTGACAGTCTTCCAAGCCAGTCAAACCATTAAAGGAAAATCAAAATGCTGTCTGTTGGGGTGGTTTTGGTTTTTTTTTTTCTCTCTCTGGAGCTTCTCAATACTTTTCTCAACTATTTTATGATTCTACTGTGAAAAACGTTTACTTTGCCAAAATTTGCTGCTGTTTCAAATATGAAGTTAACCAAAATCACTGTAACCATGTTCATAGACAGTCTCTGCAGTGAATGCAATTTCACTGTGGGCTTTGGCCCTTGGGCATATAGTAACCACATGAATGAACAAATCTCAGTGGTAAGTGCACATTTTCTTTGCCTTACAAAGTCTTTTGTCAGGCAGAAGCACTGCTGTCATAGTCTTCCTCATGCTTCCTGCTTTGTTCTGTCTTGTCTGGTTTTTAACCATCCTCACGTTACTCATTCCATTATGGTGTCAATAGATAAGCACCAAATCTGAACGCATTGTCTCATGGTGGAGTGTAGGTACAGAAGTATTCTCAAGCTATCTCTTTTTTCCCCACTGCCTTTTCTATTCATGGTTCTGCTGTGAAATGTATCGCAAGTGTTTTCTTGGAGAGAAGCATGATAAGGGAACCACTCGAGTTATTCTGGCGGAACAGAGCAGCCGCTCTCGAGACGCGGCTGTGAACACCAGCCGTGCTAATTCATTTCAAGAGAAAGCGTATGGTGGAGCCTCTCAGGGCTGGGCCCTTCCTTTGAGACGGACACCTTCCCACTCCATTCCATCTTTGTCTTTCTGTCTCCTCCAAGAACGCCTCTTTAAGAGCTGCTGTTGATGTGTGGTATCAGGAGGTAAACACACAAAGATTTTAAAGCCCATCTCCCAGTCACTGTGCTCCTACAGTAATTCTGTGCTGCTTGTGACGGCTGCAATGGATTTTCTGTCTTTGCTGTGGGAGTATCAGCACAGTTTTAATTACTGTCAGTTACTTTCAGTTCTGGGCTGATCATTTATAACAGGAGTTTGAAGTGACTAATACTAGGTGCATTTCTGTATTAATACCATTTTCTTTCTCTGGCCTTTTCAACAGAAGTGTCAAATCCTGTTTTACCCAGCTGTTGGCCAAGTTTGGATGGTCTGGGACTTAGGACAAGCGCACATGTGTTTAGATGCCTTTCCCAAATATCATCCAAGTCTCTCAGGCCTGACAGATGGTTTGGCAGGGCTAATTACTCTTCCTGTTTTTGTCATAGATTAGCAGTGTCCATAAGTCTTCAACATGTGAGGGCTGCTCAGGAACTGATGGGGAGTAAGCTCATCTTATTTTATGGCTCACTAAACACGGGACTCCAAAGGAGAAATGGCTAGAATTGCTTTTGTTCATATAATTTAAAAACCCCAAACTTTGCAGTCAGAGGATAGTCTATCCAGCTCAGCATGAAGACAGGTTGTTCAAGGAGAGCTTTTACAGTCCTTATCCATGAGGCATTGACTTCCTAGGTCATGTACTCTGCCTTTGTTATGGCTCATGCTTGAAGATTTCTCAGGGTTGCTTCCCTGTGTTAATTGATGTCAGGCATTAATGAGTTGTTTTTGAAAGTCTCTCCTTACATGAACAATGAAAATATCCACATTTGTATTAAGTAGGACATTTATATATGTACTCTTCAACTGTGAAGTACCAGAAACAAAAGAACCACCCAGGCTGTGTAAAGCTTCTTGCTGCTAAGGTAATAAAATGCCATCTGCATTGGTCATAAGAAATTGGAATAAGCAGGCTGTTACCATGTATCTTTGATGTGTTCCCTTATGCACATGTTCATTTCTCTCTGCTGTCACAAAGTTTTTAGATGTTCTGCATAGATGTGTAAGCAAATGAATAAAAATGGAAACAGAACATTTACATGTTTGAATATCAAAACCCAGAAACGTTTAAAACTTCCCATGGTGTTGCGTTCTTGATTTATGTGTCCCACTAAATAAATCATATCAGGAGGAATAGCTGTAGGAGTGAAAAGGCTCTGTTGTCCGTATTTCATGGCTATCCTTTCATGAAACTTATTCCCTTCTTTCACATGAAGAAATATCCATAATTGTTTATTAGTTTGGATTAATTTTATAATATAGCTTAATGTAGCCATCAATTAGTGAACATTCAAAGGAGTCTATTTAATAGAAAATTTGGCACGGCAAAAGTACAGCACACATGCTGTGTGCATGAATCTCAGTAATTGTTTTGTTGTATTGTGATATGCAAAGTGCACTTTTGACGTAGCAAAGCTCTTGCTCCAAGTGAAACTAGTGTGAAGGAACAAGTAATTTAACACTAAGGCTACTGCACAGTGGTTAAAAAAAACCCGCAAGTTCTACTGTTCTTTGAAAGTGTTGTTTTCAATGAAACAGGAGCGTTGCATGTATTTAGTCTAGAACTATTAATTATGCTATGTAATGTGACCTGCAGAGAGCTTGCTCACCAGATGGGATGGAGCTCATCCTTCTCCATTTGTTACGGAGAGTTGGGAACTACTTTGCTTCTCTGAGATACCACTGCACAGGCCATAGGTGCAGGCAGTGATAACGCATGACTGAGCAAGACGCTCATCTGCACTCAACCTGCCGGTATTTTCAGAAACACCATCGAAAACACCTCCCCTCCACAAAAAAAAAACCCAAACAAGGATGTGTCCTGGTTCCTTGCTCTGCTAATTCCTGTCTGTGATGAGAAAACTACAGGTGGTACGGCGTGCTCACGTCGATCAATTCAGGAAGAAATCAGGGTCACTGTGTGAGCTCTGGTGGCAGGCAGCGAGCAACCTCCTGTGTATTAGCCTGAGCTGTGGTCTCTACCAACATTCAGGAGAGCCTCCTGCTGTACTTACAAATAAATAAATAAGGATATTTCCATCTTCCCTCTATTCTTGGCTTGCAACAGGAGCTCATGAATCAACCGTCAACAAGCCAAATTCTCAGCCAATTTTGGTAATGATGGATGCAGTTAAGGGGCTGTGATTCTTTCCCTTCTTTCTTGTCCTTCTTTCTTCCTTATTTTATTCCTCTGTGTGTGTGTGTGTGTGTGTGTGTGCGCGCAAATGTGTAAGTGGGAGGGAGTTTTTTGTCACAGCAAGCAAAAGCAGGGGGTGTCTGTTCTGTGGCACATCCCACCCCCACACGCAGAGCACATGAGTGAGTATCTCACTGCCCTGCCATGTGCTGGGTGGGAGGAAGTTTTTCCTATCCGAGCAGCACACAGCTCTGCCTGAGGGATTGAGAACATATTGCTCGGCAGGTGGGGCCCGCTCAGACACATTTAGTGTTATTTCAGCATTGACAGCAAACATACATCACACGGGCCCATAATGCCAACGTGTTCCATAGTAACCTGATCTAAAGGCCTGCAACCTAGAAGCAGAACGTTCAGCTGTAATACAATATTTTGACCCAATAACTGCTCTGTGGGGAGTCAGGGCAGTGCCTTGCTGTGTTTGGAGAGACTGGGCTTTCTCTGTGTGGGTCTCCTTGAAAGCTCCTTTGAGTGTGAGCCCTGATGATGTTTTCCCTTCCAACACACCGACTTTTTCCCCTCTTCACAAGGCATGGCAAATCAGACCTAGTCGTGAAAACCCCTAAGTTTTGAGGGTCCTCAGGAAATGCATGCTTGTGGAGTTTCAGTTATTTTATCTGCTTGTTTATTAGTAGTTTGTGTGGTTTGTCTGCTAGCTGGTGAGGTACGTATAACCCTCTACAGGGAATACTGTGCTCTAGTTGTACTAAGTCTTAATATCAAAATGGAGAGAGGCATAATTGCTGGTTACTGTGTTCAAAAGGTTTTCTTTTGGTCAGCGATGTGCTTATGGTGCTGTCAACTTTGTTTCAGCTGAGATAAACTAGTTTTTTCCCCATGCTAATTACCATCATTGTAGGTACTGATTTGTTTCATTTTAAAAACTCATCTCAGTAGCAGGTTTAGTGAGAGCCCACCATGTGGCTTGTTCTTTATTATCCAGCTTCTTAATCAAGCTCTCAAGTAGAAGTGGAGTTGGTAGGAAAACTATACAGAAGTAGTACATGCCATATTTTGCAAAGCTTCCTTCAAACAAACTTCTTTTTACATACGGAGATCTCTAACAGTAAAGGTTGCAAAGCAAAAGAACCTGCTCAGGTTCTGATAGGTGCTCTGCATCCTCCATTCTGACTGTATTTAATTGGGTGCATAAGTGTGAACTAATATCCTACTTTGAAAGGACGAGAAGCTGGGGGAAAGTGAAAAAGAGTTATCTGGAGGCTCACTAGGACGTACAGCCACCCAGTCTTTTCCAGGCAGCACAGCTGTACAAGAGTGACTTTTAGTCTGGGCAAAACAAAGAGTCAATATAGGGCTGGAGAAATCCAGGCGTGGAAGGTCCTTAAAAGAGGTAGGAACAAGTGAATGATGGATATTCTATCCAAGGATCAGATTCTCTTTCTTCATGACAGACATTAAAAATCTGACCTCCCTGAGTCTGGGATTTTTTTCCTTCTAAGACTACAGTAACTGGTGTAAAAGAACTGCACACCTTATAACCAGAGACTTTCCAAGATGTGCTGCATTCCGCAGTTCACCGATTTCTTTTATCTACAGATGTAGGCAGCACTCATCGGTGTAGGCAGTGCTTTTATGTACAACACACAATGCAAACCAACGGTGACTATTTGATAATTCATTGTGTACTGCTGTAGGTGCCACCAGATTGGCAGTAAGGTGGAGCACCTCAGGAAATTGAAATGCTCGATGACAATGGAAAACTTTGAATTTTTCCAGAGGCAATTATTCTGTGACGGGATTTGCATGGGTAAATCCCTCATGAGGAAAGATTGAGAAATGTCTCTGCTTTCTGTTTTGGTGCTTTGAATTGGCAACTAAGTGAGATTTAAATAATGGGAAAAGCTCCAGATGCTTCAGCTAACATGTGGAGAGCTTCCTGTGGTTGTTTCAAGGGTCTGTTTGATTTCATTGACGTAAGTAAGCAGAGTAGATGAAGCCTTGGTAACTCCTCGAGATGGATGAAACACGTCAGGACATGGGCAGACAGACTTTTTTGTCATCCTCAAGTCTAATTTTAAGCTTGTGGTTACCTCAGGAGACTGATATTTCCTCAAGTCTGTACCACAGTTCATTTGTGTACATGTGCATTTGTGTTGCAGAAGCAATTGATTTTGTGAGCAATTGCTTTACAGAGCCAAAAGACACAATATGCCAGGGTCAGAGCTGGCTCAGTGCCGTTCCTGCCTGAGCACAGCTACTACAGATGCCTTGTTTTGTTCTCCTGTTATTACACTTTTCAGATGTTCACCCCTGAAAAGAAACAGAGTAAGTCACACTGAGTTTACACTCTGACGAAGAGGCAGGTTCCCCTCCACCCCATCTGATTTCAAGTGGAAGGTGTCATAGGAAGCAGCCCTACACTTTGCTGAGGTTTCTCCAGCCAGGAGCTGGAAGGGCTCAGCAGCAAGCCTGATTAAGCTGACCTATAAATCCAGCTTCTTTCCCATCGGCTGTGCCCCGTTGGCAGTGCTGGTGCAGTGCTGCGGGTGCACCTGGTACATTGAGCGGAGCCGCAGGTGGCTGCCGCAACAGGCGCCTGGCCCGTTTGGCAGCGCACGATGGCTAGTGCTTTATTAGCTCACTTTTCACCTGTTAAAACTCCTAGCAAAATACCAGCCTGGCATTTCCACGCCTCTGCACAATCAGGCTCTGCATGTTTGAGTGCTTTGAAAAGCTTGTCAGGCCTGTCTGCAGCTGTACTGGTAAACTGCTAGTTTGTTTGTTTCTTTGTTTCTGCAGATTCATAGGCTCTGTGAGGAACTGTCATTTTGCTTGCAGAATGATACTAATTTAAAAATAGAAAGTCTGCTAAAGTATTAATGAGACCAGATGTGGCTGTTAACATTTTTTTGCTTTACCTGTCATGTACAATAGCGATGAATGTTATTTTCCCAACTGCTGCGCTGAGAGGGGAATAAAACTATGAAAGAATCAAGATTTCTTCCTTTGCAATGTTGTCATAAACAAGACTTCTTTGGGCAGAGATGGTGAGTTTTTTTGTCTTGAAAGAACATCATTTTATCAGTGCTGCACAACCATATTGCACCTCATTTTCATCACATTGCTAAAACAAGCTGTGCTACAAGCACGGAGAATAATGAAGTCTGACTGCTTTAGGTTTCTTCCCTCTGCCCCTGCCCACATTACCTACTTCTGGCTCCACTGTATATTCCTTCTCTGGCCGAGCAAAGGACTCATCCTGTGTTTTGCTATTAGCTGATGGTTGGTCAGCTGTCTCTTAAAAGAACTGATATAGCTGTCTTTCCTGTACTGGAGTTACTGATTTGCATAAAACTTCTCCCAACTTGATGTTTTTTAGATCTCTATCAAATTTAATTGAAAGGGAGCAAGGGATTTGAAAATTGCCAGGGCTGGGTGGACTGACAGCCTGTTTGCATAAAACTTGTTTTCATAGAAAGCCAGGCAAAAAAATTAAATGAAATTACACGTCTCAGTAGCGTGATTTGTGCCACACAGATATAAGATAACAAAGGCAATTCATCCCTGAAGGACTGGTGGAAAAATTACCATTTCAGCTTAACAGTATTTCACAGATGCTTCATAGGCTGCCTGAGTGACTACACAAGGCACAAGACCAGGGATAATCAAGCTTTTTGCCCTCTTATGCTCCTGTGTGGCACCTACCAGTTTTGTCAATGCCGTGTGATATTATTCATAGAGGAAAATCAGATAAAATAGTATGTCTGTAGCTTTTGCATCCAAACGAAGAGTGGGGAAAACTCCCCATGTGTGTACTACAGGTATGATTCTGTCCCTGATTTCCTTGAAGTAGGATCATATAACAGTTCTGAAGTGTAAAAACACCGTGTTCAATTTTATCTGCCTAAGTAATCATTTGTTCTGCTCACAGGAGCAATTTATAACTCCATGGCAAACATCAGGAATGAACTTTGAGCTCTTCTTCCTGAAGAGCAGGGGCTTGGTGGGACAGCAGATGCTTTCACATTTTTTTCAGCAGATGGACTCCCTTAAGCTTTTGTCAATGGAATTTTGGACCCCGACAGAGTAAAAGAAACCAAATCCATTTTTGCAGACCCTCATACAGGGATACATGAATCCTTTGGGTTCACAGACTGGGGACTGAAAAGCACTGAGCTAAAGAAAACATTCTGTTGGCAGTTAGCAGTATAGGAAATATGACTTAGGTTGGGCAATTCTCATCCTTCTAATCCATCTGTGGGGAGGGGAGCACTGGCACATGTGCGCACACACACCCCCTTTATGGAGGTTAATTTAAAAACGCTGGTTCTTAGGCTTAATTGAGATTTCTTGGAGGCCTGGGTTTGCACATTTGAAGGATTGTTACCAGGAAATCGTGGTTTACAGTGTTTATCTAGTGAGTTATGAAAATACCAGATAATAAGACTAATGACTCAACACAGCATTTTCCAAATTGTGAAGTAATCTTTGGATTTCCCAAGATTATTATTATATTAGTTGCACTTTTTAGTCTGTCAGAAAAGAAATAAATAAAAGGCCTGTATTTTCCCATTAACATTCGGGGAACATCTGTTGCGTATTGTAAATAACATACTTATAAAGCAAACTGATAATAACTACTCAGACTATTTCCCTGTTCTGGCTGTAGCGTTCAGTGCCGTACAATATGTTATATACTACACTCTTTATTTGGCACGGAGTAAAATGAGATGCTTCTAATAGTATCAGTAAATTAGATGTAAAGTAATCCAAATAGTTTGCAAAAAAAAAAGTCTAAAAATGTACACTTCAGCTTTTGCTAACGAAGAAGAATAATGATAGACCAGAGACAGAAATTGATCCAGCTCTGTGTTTGGAGGAGCATACAACTCAGGGATTATGTTGTGGTTGAAATGGTTAAAACAGGGAGAGACGAAAGAGTTTTAAAAAGTGCTTTTCCTCTGAATCTCTCAAGTGCATACCAACTCTAGCATAAACTATTTCTGAATGCTGATCAGGCTAATAGGAAAATAGCCCCATAGAGCTCTCCGTTGAAACTCTGTCCCTAAAATGCTGCACTTTGTCCTTCTGAAGTTTCTAGCTCAGTTTTATAAGATTGAAGGTGTAGATAAGGTTTTGGGTTTTTTCCTCCTGGAAGACTCTAGTCCACAATTAACTTGGAAGTCTCTCGAAGCTGAACTTCTGCTAATGTTACCTTCTTTGACTGCTGAATAAACATGATCTTACTGCAGTAATACAAGTAGCATGGTGAATACAGAACAGCTGCATGATTTTCACAATTATGTCGATCTAAAATTGTTATACTTATTACAAGAATAAGGCCCATGCTGTTGGCAGTTCTCAGCAAGATGGTGTGCTTGATGTACATTGAAACGAGCCATCTTCTAGAGCCAAGAATCGATTGATTCTTTGACTGATCAGCAGGTGCACACTCTGAGTAGAAGCCTCTACTCGTGATAGTCTCCACTCCTCTGAAGTCACCTAAGGCAGACAAAATTGTGTCTATAAACACGTGTGAGTACAGCCAATCTCTTTTCCTTCCCCATGAAGAGGAGGGGGAATGCTTATAAAAATACAGCTTTTTCTAATTGTATAATACAATCACTTGAGTTTCTGGGTGTGTCTCTCATCTTTTGCTTGTGTATAGCTTGCTTTGCTTCTGCTTCATCCTTTGTGTATTGAGTTATTTCTCTTTTCTCAGCTATGCCATTTGGCATTGCAAATTCCCTGTTTATGCTTGCTGGTACGTAAAGGCCTGAACTTTACTTGATTTCACCTTGACATATCCTTAGTAAAGAAAAGCAGAAGGGAGAAGAGTGGCAGTTGGCTAGAAAAGCTTTGTCTTCTAAAGCAGCAGTATTGTGAATGCCATCTGTTATAGTTATCCATAATATCATTTGAATCAGAACCAAAGTAGTTAAAATGCCTTGGTGCACACATACCTCACAGAGTTGCTAGGACATGATTAAGTGCATGCACAGAACACTTACATTTCCAGAAGTCAGATGACAATGTTTCTAAACATTCTATTGAAGATTTTCATAGAAGTCCCACTTTTTCTAACCTCAGTAGTTCCAGATTCAGAATACCTTCAGTTAGTTGAATCTCTTCTGCTTAATGGACCATGGCTGAATTCCCAGCTAATCTGAATTCTTGATACCATGTTCCATGTCACCAACGCCTACCTTGGCATGACAAAATCAAAAATAAACTAATTAGTGTGAGCATTTGAATCTCTCCTCCCTTTTTCATGTACAGTGACTTCAGAGGAAGTCGAAGGTAGGAAATCAGACTCTGGAAATGTCTGTTTTTCTGAGTACTTCCACAGTCATCTTCAAACTAAAACTGAGAAGAGCCTTAGCTCTGTGTACACAGATAAATCAGTCCTCCAAATTCCATGTCCACACAGTGCTTGCTGTAGTCTTTCATCGCAAGATCACTTGTTAAGTCATTTAGATTTGATGTCTGACTCCTATAAATGTGCACAGTCCCTGCTATCATTCCATTTTGTATTTAGCCTTGTTACAGTCAGTGGGCTTACAAGACAGCAGTTATGTTGGAGTTGTCCCCTTGCCTTTTTGTCAGGAAGAGTTTGTATCAGCATGTGAACACTAAGGAGTTGTGAGCAGTTTGCAAGGTCGTTTTGAATTGTGCATCCCTAAAAATGTTGTGTTGAAGACGTGGTGTAAATTTAATGTAGATCTCTAATGGAGGATGTTTGTGGGATTTCAGAACTGGGCAAATCACGGGTTGAAAACGGTGTTGTGATGTAATAAGAACAGTAAATGGTCCTTAGATGGGCAAGCACAAACTCATCCACGCAGACACATGTCAGTGAAACGATCTGCGTGGAAGTTCTGAGATGGAGTTTGGGGGTAGGCATTTGTGTACTGTTTAAACAAGGTTCTGAAAACTGACCTCTGTGTGTGTTGCTGAGTAAATGCAGTGGGGTAATACAGATGCCCGTTTGTCAAAAGAGCGAGCGTGTAAATACACTGTAGTCACTTAATGACATCTCAATTTGGCCACAGTGTTATGAGATAATATTTAATAGACCACAGAGTCAATGCACCCATTTCCTCAATCTACTGGAAGGTGAGATCAACTTTATAATGGTGCTATAAGAAGCGAATGTAGTTCTGTGCTGGGCTGCTGATAGGGCAAATCTCTGTGTGTTTTCTCAAGGTCCTTGTCTTTTGCCCACTTACTTAAAACTGTGCTGATGAGTGGGTAAGATTAATGCCTAGCTTTAAAAAGAGCCCATATATATTTTTTTTCTATCCACAGTAAATTATAAACCTGTTCAACCAACATGAATACATTTTACTTAAAAAAAATATGCTGAAAATGGCGTTGCATGCCATAAAAATATACATCATGTGCCAAGACAAGCAATTGATGCTCTCCTCTGAAATACAGTAAACACCTCCTCCCTGCCCTTCCTTTGGCTGTCGATCAGATTTCAGAATCATGAAATTTTACAGTATTACTGGTTAGAAGGGCTCCCCGCTGGGAGCAGATGCCATCTCTGTCTTCATAGACTCAGAGAAAGTCCTGACATGTTTCATGGCGTTCATACGTGGAAGTCTGTGAAATGGAAAGGAAAACAGCTTTTTCTGTCAACCTGTCACTGATATAAGCTCTTACATTTCATCAGAATGACTAAACTTTAAAGCTGTTTCTTCAGTGCTGAGTATATTTGAGAACTCCCAAGTGTTATCAGATTTATAGAGTCCCAGCATATGATAGAAGACCAAAGCATTTTGTGGCATGATATTAAAAATTCATTCAGATACTCGATAAAGCGTGGATGACAAAAGTCTGAAATGGAATAAGGTAGAGTGAATTTCTCCATGGTTTATTGACCTTGATTCCTCTACACAAAATAAATAGACAGAATGGACTAAAATCTCTTCTTTATGAAGGCGAAATCCTGGCAGTCAAAGACCAGCTCATAAAAATGCTCTCTGTGGCACATACCTTGGCAATGTTAGGAGTTGGAGGCAATGGGAATTTATTGCTGGTGCCGCAATATATGTGTCTGTGTATCAGAGGAGGAGAAAGCACGAGCTGCTTTTACGAGGTTACTGATGTTCTGTGGAGAACAGAGGAAGAAAACACTTAGTTTCGTCATCTTGTGTTCTTTCCCTGAAGGTATAATAAGATTAAAACACTTCCCTTTGCATACACATTTTTTTTATTTGTTTAAAAAAAGAAAGATAAAAAGCAAGTTGTTCGGAATGGCTGACGTCTCTCCCTGCTGGAAAAACGCTGGGGCTCCACACTGTTCAGAGAGCTTTTCCTGCCTCGCTGCAGTCGGAGAGCAGAATGCCTCATTGGTTTCAGATATTAAACTTTTGTGCTGAAAGCCCAGTTGGAGCTGGTGTGACAAATGGATTTTACCTGCTGCCGAAAAACACAACCCCCACCTCTCTACACCTCCCATCTTGCATAACCTAGCCCCAAGAGCACTGAAACAGAAAGCTGCCCTTAGGCACCATCTGTTTCTGCCAGCTTCTACTTTGGGGCCTGCCTTTACATCTGTTAAGTAGAGGCAGCTTACTTGATGAGTTGTTTTGAAGAAATATCTGGCCTCCCCGCCATGTTCATTAACTATTGCAGATCTGTTACAGAGAGGCTCTGTGATGCAGTTTAACTGTAGTTAACTAAATTCATTGAAGTCCTGGTCTTAGGGTATTTTTGCATCCCGCAGGGACAGAGAGCAACACTGTTTCAGCAACACTGTTTTCTGTTCCCTCTGAAAAGAAAAATCTTATATGTTTGCCTTGTGAAGCACCATTTAAAGCAGTGATGAAATCTAAAGGGGATTTAAAGTGGCTAGTGAGCGACAGATAATGTTACTCATCCTTGTAAAACACAACTAAGCTGCATGCACAGCACATGCAAAACCAAACGTATTAATCATGTATCCCTCCCAATAAACAATTGGGTTTTTCTCCAAGCACCTCCTAAGTACTCCAAAGCTACTTACTCGTTAAACTGGTGTTCTACTCATGGATAAACCCAGCTTTCTGGAGCCATTGGAATTTTATCATGGGCAGTGATCAAGAACAAAAAGAAGCAAACCAAAAATCCATTTAAAATACTTCAGAAAAATGGATTCAATGTGTTTGTGTTTGGATTTGTTTGAATTAGAAAACAGTTTAATAGGCATTCAGAGCAAAGCGGGTATCACACAGTTTGTGTTATACAGCCTTCTGTCTAGAAAGGAAAGATAAAGTTGAGGGGAAAGGGGGAACAGTCTTGTTTTACAGATGAAGGATATAGGCATAGAAAGAAAGGGAAGGGGGGTTTTTGCCCAAATTTGCTCAAGAAGAATGCATTGGGAATTAAACCCATGATTTTAATAATCTTATGATCTTAAGCCCTAAGAGTGGGATCGTCAATGCTCTGCTGGTTGGACAGTTTACCGAGTTCTCCATGTGAAGAGTCACTTCAGAAGCAAAAATCTGACCATAATATAAATGGAATTTTATTGTATATGTTACATTTTCATCTAAAATGGTGCCCTGAAGCTACCATTACGCATTCTAATGTACACTATACAGAGATGTCCCTGTTGGTTTTAAGGATGAGGATAATTTATATATTAAATGCCGGCACCTCTGAATCACGTGTCGTAAAATAAATACGATTAGTTCCGTGAGCAAAAAACTTATCAAAGCCTGGTTTCCCATAGAGAGTTAATTGAAACCTCTGATTGATGCTTTTTCTTTGGAGTTCTCATAACATTCCTCTTCTGTGTGTGTTTCCTGGTCTGATGGAGGTGTGATCACACACTGCAGCCTTTCTTTCAGGCTTATCGGGTCTCTGTACCAACTGGCCACCTTTTTCAGAAAACTTAGAGAAGCTTAATTATCTTGGCAATCTCTCATCAAATGTGGGTGAAATGAGCTTAAAAATTTTGAGAAGCTGGAACAGAGAGGGGAACTTTATGAACCGATCACAGAAGCTTTGTTTATTGGGAGAGCTCACTGCAAGGAAGTCTTTGTGAATGTTTTTGTGTACAGTATAATAATGCCAGCAGACAGAGATTAGATATCAGGGAGCTCAACTTGACACATCGACTCAAAAGATGACACTTATAGTCTTTATTCAAATTGCCTAAGCAGAGCAAATAAAAAGGTTCTGATTCTTGAACCTGCACAAGTAGTTATGTTGTGTTGGTATAGTTGGTAATGTGCTCCTTCCCACCTGGCTCCACTCCTAAATGGGTAATCATGTAGTGAGAAAAGGTAATGTGTGTTCTCTGAGTTAAAGTCATGCGTAATATATATATTTAGATATGTCTAAGGATGCTGTCCCTGTCTGCTCTGGCTTCCTAAGCATAGAGCTCCAGTGACATCAGGAATATTCTGCAATTTTCTTGTCTAAACATGCCACTTGGAAAACACATGATGTGCATAAGAATTAGCAATTCTCACAATCTAAAGAGAATTATCTGTTTGTCTCTAGGCGATTCACAAAAATATGCCCATAGCAATTGGAGGCATTATAAATCCATCCAGGTTGGTTCTGACCATGTTGCAGAAGTAATTTCGACTGGCACATCAGATGAAAGAACAGATTTGAAAACAGTAGCGTGCATGGCCCTGAAGGTTTTATCTTGGCTAATATTCCAGGCACCTTATGGCACTACTTTGGATTTCTGTGAAGACTCCAAATAAAGTGTCTGTAGCCTGATGAAAGATTTAACACATTTTTTTCCTGAACAAGCTTTATAAATGTTACACTAAAGATAAAGAATGTACTTGCTGATGGGAAGCAGCTTATTTTTCGGTGTTCTCTTCACTGAAAGCACCCTCTACACGTGGTGCTTCTCTGTTTCCAGTGTGGAGTTTGTGCAGCAGTGGAGGTTCTGCAACACTGACACTGGAGGGTACAAATCTGGGATTTCATTTATATTCATTTCTCAATAATGCCAATGGATCCTTGATTTACCTTTAGCAAAATATCTTTGTGGTTCCAAATAGAAATAACCAGAACAAATATGTCCACCCAAAGGCCTGCCTGGTGAGTCATTAGCAGATGTAGGTAGATGGTGTTTAGCAGCACAACTTGTATGAGATAAGAGAGCAAAGGTTGTTGCAAGAGTCAGCTTTAGATGGCCTCAGAGGAGGAACGGTGAAAAATAAGATCCTTTCTCACTGTTTTACCTGCTCTCCTTGTTTGTATTTTGTCTCACTTTCCATTTGCTTCTACTAAATACCAAGGAAAGATTGAGGCATCTAATTTGGCCGTCTCAAGGGTAAGCATATTCAAGACTACCTTTTATCTGTGGATAGCAGTCTAGACTGTCTCCAGTCAAGGGACAGAGATCATCATCTCTAGATGGTGATGCTGAAAGCTTAAAGGCTGCTGTCTGGCTTAACTTAGATGATGACTTCCTTCTCAGTCCCCATGTATTTTAGGAACACTTTCTCCTTCCAAGGCAACACTGTAGGGCAGAAGGAGACTGACAAACACCTAGGGGCAAAGATGGGCTCTTTGCTACCTCTCCTTTGAAGCTGGTAAATGTTGCCTTTATTATCTCCTCCTAGTCTTGTACTTTGCTGACCTTTTTTTTCTGAACAGATCTGCTAGCTTCTCTGGCCTTTCAGAGCTCATGTACCTCAGGAAGCTGTCTAATTTTCCAGCTGAACAGGGTCCTAAATGTTACAGAGCACTCACGTTTCTTTGCAGTTTTATTTCTGTGGGTTAGAAATCATAATGAAGGGCCACGTGTGTTCTGCCCGAGTAGTCACTGAACAAATGCAGAGCAAGGCATTCAGGATAAGGCCAGTACATTTTGCTGGAAGATCTGCTTCAGTTGGTATATTACAATCCTTATCAAGGATTGAAAGTGTCATTTGCCCCTTTATTTAGCTTTATTTAGCTCTCCATTGGGGAGAACTTGCAGAAGAAACATAGATATTAATTTCACTTAGAAAATAGAGAAGTAAAGCTTGACAAGGCAGGTATTTTTATGATCCTGAAAAAAAACTAGTCTTGCATACCCTGCCCCACACCCTTTATTCTGCCAAGATGTCATAGAGCAGTGGCCATGTACAATCACAGTTGTTCTCCTTGGTAAACACCAAACACTCAGCAATGAAGAGAGCTCTGTTCTCCAAAACGGAATGGAGACAAAAAGGATGGCTTTGGGGAACAGAGGGGAATATATATTGCATACTTTCATATCTTAAATGTAATCAAATTATTCTTTAAGTTTTGTGACTAAAAGCTAAAGTGCATCAGTGTTTGGTGACTTTAATTAAATGTTCTGTCATTGCTCAGATTACAGCTTTTGCCCTCTGATCTTTGTACCATAAATAATGAAGACCAATGCTGCTATTAGGGAGAGCCCTAAGCCCCATTTGAAAGACCCTTAAAGATCTGTTGGGGAAGGCTGAGATTGTCCTGTGCCTTTTCCTGCGTTTGACTGGTGACTGGCAGCTGGCCATGTCTGGACAGATGCTTGGTTTCAGGTGCTACTTTGTGTTGCAGGGAGTCCAAAGAGAGAGCTGGTGGTGCTGCTGCCCATGTTTGCAGTTGGTCTGTGTGGCCGTAAAGGACCCACATCCCATGTGCCCCCAGTGCATCAGGCTGTGCACATGTGTTTTGTCTAATAAAGACTGTCCCGTGTTTTACAGGAATACCAGAATGATCTGACTTATTGCCAGTGGCTAAGGGCTCCCTGTGAGCACAGTTCCCCAGATGTTCTGTAGTTTCATTGTGACCCACAGGCAGCAAATAACTTTGTGTTGGTGTTTAGGAGGAGAGTTTGGTTTCATGAACAAATGATGATGCTGGGGTTTCTGAGTTGCACACCTAACAAAGAGTGCAAAATAGCATATCAGCAATACTAATTAACTCTGAACTTGCAAACAACTTTAGTCACAGCAACTGAAATCACAACCCATTAACATGGTCCTGGTGGGTACGCACACTAACATGCTTTGTAGAGAAAGATCTTACTTTTAAAGTGCAGCTAATGGTGGTTGGGACCACTGGAGTCATCACACAGATACAAATATACTTATCCCTTATTTAAAAAGCAAAGATAAAATTAAATGTGCTGAGCAAAATCTGTCTCATTTATGTAGAATAATAATATTTTTTGTATAATGTTCATATTAAAAATGCCAAAAGAGGATTTAAGTTTAAAGCTCTCAAGTTAAACAACAAAAATGGTCTAGTAAGGCAATTCAAATAAACTAATTGACCCTGTTTGTCTTAGAGCTTATCAGCCAGATTTTAATTTCCAGGCTTTTTTCCAGCCTAATAACTTGGATATGAAGTTTTACCCTAGAACACATGTACAACTTTGCCTTTTATGTTTCATATTCAATCTGTGCAATACAGCTGTATGACAGGACACCATGGGCGCTCTCTATGGTATTTGCAAACCCTTATCATTATTGCCAGGGCTATAAAATGATCAGTTTTAAGTTCCATTATACGACAGTCATGAAAACATTACATTTGATGGCAATGTAATTGTATAAGAAAGAAAGGAACCACCAAAGTCTGCCTCCTCTCAGGGGCTGTAAAAATAGCTTTCATTCTGAACAAACGCATTGGATACTCGAGCCTTTATAATTTTATCATGCCTTTGTATGGCCGTGTGTGAGGTGTAATAAATGAACAACTAAAAATCCACTTCCACATACTAATAAGGGGAGTATTACAGGGATTTCAGAAGAAGTCGGAAGCTGATATGTGGATTACATGTGCTCGATTCTCCACTCTGGCACCTGCTGCCATGGCTGCGGGAAGGGAGAAATACCACACCAGAAATCTTGGCAGGCTTTGCTTGGTGACTGCATTTTACCCTCACCTTTACTGGCAAGGGAAGAAGCAAGGTTGAAGTTAACAGCTTCAGTACTTACCTCCTGCTTGAATCATTGAAGTGTTCAGGCTGCCGGAAGTGTTTAGTCTAGTGAGATATTTTAGAACTTTTAACTCAAGGGTGACAATAGACATCGCTGACTGCTGAGTGTTTTGGGAATCTGCCACTTGCTTAGGTGACTTTCTATGAATCAAACCCTTCAGATATTTGGCCGCACAAAGCAATGGACTCTTGTGAGTTTGGCCCTGCCACTCTTGAAATTCCCACCTTAGGAGTCCAGTTCTGATGCTGCCTACAAACAATAATTTTATACAATGAGATTCAATTGAGGGATAGTATTTGCATGCTATTTGAGAGAGAATTGTTCAGATTTGTAAATAACTGTAGTGTTGGGTTTGTTTATTTTGGGAAGAGCTTTGCAGGGGGTAGATGGTGCTGGTTTTGTTAGCTTGCATGGTCTGACATTTGAGAGGTCCTGGATTTTTTTTTGCTTTTGGTTCGAGTTGCCTGCTCTGAAAGCTTTCCTGTACAGATTTTCCGTAAAAAGACTTATTTCAAATGTGACTGGGGAAAGGACTTGAAAATTCATCCTTTTGACGCTCATCCAGCGTGCTGATCTGCAGATCTGCATGTGAGCGTTCAGTCAGATGAACAAAGGGGACCCTCCCACTTGTTCTGTTCCTCTCCAAGCATGAATGACAAGCTTGGCTGGCCTGAGAGTAATCAATGACTCAGTTTCCTTTGACCTGCTAAATGACAAAGGAGAAGGGACTTCTCCACCTCCCATCGCACTGACTGAACCTTCCCATGATTAAAATGGGGGCTGTGCAAGTTCAGTTATTTTGGGATGCTGCTCGGTGCAGCATTACAGCTGACAAAGAAGGCGTTTTGACAACCGGCTCCATTCCCAACCCTACGAGCTGCAGAAAAGCTCCGGCTTCCTCCACCCACGCATGCAAAATTGTTATTGAGCCCACAAGGTAAACTAAAGATATAGTTAAAAGTACCAAGTGGCTGGAATACCCAGGGATGTGAGAATGAGCAGAGCTCACACAGTGATGATTTGAAACAAGCCTTGTGGCTTTTTAATAATGTGCCAAAGCAGTCTCAGTGGTGGGCCAGCAGGCACCATATTCTATCTTCTGTGAAAGAACTGGGCCCAGCAGGCCCCGGCTAATGCAGACAGCCCCTTCACTCTGCTGGAGGAGACAGACTCTGAGATGGCAATCAAGGCTTGATTTGCCAACACATTTCCAATGATTAAAATGTAATTAGCACAACTGAGTGCCTCCTCCCCAGCTAATTTTAATACATGCTGTGACAGGCAGGCAGCCGGCTGTGCCTCGGCCCAGCAGCAGATGGAAGCAGAGGCAGCGGGAGAGGAAAACCATTTTGCGATGTGACTGTTCGCATCACAAAACCATCAGGGCGCTCGGCTCTTAGAAGGCCCTTGATGGCAGCACATCAAATTGGCGCTGTCATATCTGACCGTGGCAATGGCAGCCATCCTTCATGCTGTCCCAGAAGCACAGCAAGGCAATTTGCAGCCTTAACCCTTTGAGGTCTTGGGGGGTAGATGAGGCTTCGGGAATGAAGATGCCCACATACGGGGTGTTCAAGAGTGATGTCCTTGGTAGTTAAGGGAGCATTGTTTGCACTCTCATTTGGCTACGCTTGCTCATTTGTCCAAGTACGAGGTATTTGCCCAAAAGCATTGCAATAATCACTTATTTCTCCCCATTGTGCAAATAATAATAAAAAAAAAATCTGCAGCTCAGAAATGCCCTATACAGCCAGTTCTGAGGAGGAGGAAAGACATCTCTTGTATGTCTGCATGTGGCAGACATGAATGAGTTATACCGAGGCCAGCCCACATGGAAGGGGAAGCAAGCCAGTCCTCTGCTTTTAGAGCGAGGTGATTTCCCCTCACTTCACCATCATTTGTTTTATTTGAAGTGGTTCATTGTCTTTGATGCTGGTAAATGCATAGAGTCCTGTGCAGTTCATGTCTTTCCAGCTGGGAATTATGCTTAGATTGTGTGGAGATAAGCATGTATTCCCATAGGGAAGTTTTAGTTCAGCGTTGCTGGAGCATGGATCCAGATTCCATAGACAAAAGATGGGAGTTGTCTTCTGTTCCTTTATTGCTGTGCCATTGTAAAATTCTGCCTTGTGCTACTGTTACTGTGCCATGGATTGTGTCTGCTGTTTTCCAGCACTTCTTCCATGACGAAAAGGTCAAAGTTTAGGGAAGGCAGGCTTTGTGGCTAAAGCATCCTGCCAGGACAAGAGATGGATATCTCCTGATTGCAACCTCTAGTGAGTCAGCGTCCTCATCTGCCTTCATTTTAGCAATAAAACCCCCTCGTTCAGCAGGAACACTGAGAACCTAAATTAAACAAGGTTTGTACGTATTGACAAGAAGTGATTGAAGGTGCTGTAAGTGTGTGGGGTGGGAAGAAAACATGGGCTCTTGAGCTCTCCTCTCTTGGGTCGGGAAGGGAGGAGGAGAGTCCTTGATACATCTGATGCATGTATTAAAGTATTCCTCAATTCAGAGTGTATCTGCTAACATCTCTCCCTTGCATGTTAATAATTATTTTTAGGAGCTCTGAGGGAAGATGTAAGGCTGCCTTCTGTAATGCTTTATGAGAAACTGCTGTCTCTCTCCCTCCCACTTTCTCTGAAGGACCCCATTGGTGTACATTTTAGATTTGGTATTGAATTTCCTGTAGATCTCTCCTGCATCTTTTTATGATAGCTGCCACGCAGGAGAGCTGTGCTGAATTTTCCTCCAAGATTAAATTGGTTGTTCAGATTCTTCTCATAGTCTTTTTATTTTCCCCCCTCCCAACAGTCCTTCGCATCCATACCAATGGCTTTGCATCATTCTCTTTCTTTCCCTGTGTTTGTAAATCACACTGTCCCCTTGTAGCAGACTTTTTTATTGATTCCTCAAAAAAAAGGTAGTCAACCTTAAATAGAGAAGCTGAAATGGGTCTTAAAGAAGTACTATTCCTGCAGCATCATAAAAATGAGTCCTATGAACAAGAGTAAAACTCAACATACGCAACATCATCGACACTAATCTCACTGTAAAAGCCATCAGGACCTGCTGTTCCTGGGAGAGGAGAAACCCTCCTGGCTTGGGAATAAGTTCAGTGGTCATCCACAGCCCTTCCAAATTGTCCCAGCACGGAAGGGGATGTACGCACTCAACAGAGTTGGCCTGAATATCTGGATAATTGGAGGTCCAAAGCATTAATAAGCTATCTGTGGAAGTAAAGACTGGAAAGATGTGGCTGTTTAGGGATTTATAAATTCACATAATTTAAGGCAATGAGGGCATGACCTGCTGTGACCTCCTTTATAGCACAGGCCATATGATCTCTACTAATTAATTGTACTGCCTAGAGTACAAGAACTCTGACTGAACAAGTGCACAACATTTAGGCAAGGTTTTAATTGTTCAATACATTTTTTTTCCTCAGTGAGGGAAAGTCTGCCCTGTTTTTAAGTGAGTAATAAGAAATTATTCCTCAGTTTTAAAATATGCACCCATCTAGACTTATCTGGTTTTACCCATTGCATCTTGTTATTCACTTGCTTTTTAGACTGAAGATAAAGCCTACAGAGGTTTTTGTGGAGAGAGCGTGTTTGAAATCTCAGAACCTTCCTATTACTAAATTTTCAAAAGAGATGAGAATCCAACTTCCAATCATTTGGCATTTACAGTCTCTGAAATAGAGGGAGCAGCTACCTCTCTAAAATGTCCCTTGTGCTATTCTGGGGCTCTGTATTCACAGAGAACATCTCTGGAGAAAGCAATGAATTTTGTACTCTACCTAATCTCTCTCAAGACTGTAGAGTACAGGCTGAGCAGTTTAAAATTCCATTACAGATGCTGTACAATAGGCAAGTGGTTTGCTGGGCTGATGCAGACAGAAATCCAGTGTGGGGTTTTGCCTGAGGGATAGCAATGACCACAAAGATCAGAGATGTGAAGCTTCTGCTCCTTCTATGCCTTTCATGGCTCCCCATGTTCCTAGGGAGACTAGTTTTGCAATATACATTCCCTGTATTTTAGCATGTCCCTTCTTTCTTGACAAAAAGTTTAATAGGAAGCCCTGTGTTTTACATTCAGGATGTCTCCTGGCACTTACATGGGAGTTCCACTTTGGAAGAGATAATTTTGAACAGTGTGAGGTCTCAGTACCATTGCAGCTGCAGAAGGAACATACAGGCAGCCTCAGTGACACTCAGCGCTGTGTTAGCTGCAGCCCTGCTTAAACACGGTTGTTGCTGGCAGAGCTCTTGCATTTTCCACGACTTGCCTGGGCAAGGATAATTTTTCTGAACACTGTGCTAAAAGGCAGTTATTCAAAGCAATACCTTACCTTGGCTGTGCCAGGTAATTTGCCACTGCTGATAACAGTCATGGAGTCTGTGATATCATTTATGATACAGGAGTTTTTATCACCTTACTCTGGTGGCAGCTTAATGCAGCAGTGAAAAAAACACATTTTTCTTATATCCCTGCCAGGAGCGTGTTGACGGTAAACTGAGGGCCTGGTTTTCCACAATGAACATCTATGTAATGATACTGACTCCCAAAACAGAGAGTTGGGTCCTATTTAAAGCTCCCATCTTTCTGCTGGATGCAAAACCACATCGTTGAACACTGTGAGTCCCAGTTTTTGTATAGTACGGCGCTGCAGAAGGCAACATCAGAGAAAGAGTTTTTTCTCCAAATAGAGGAGACACGGTTGGGTTTGGGAATGATTACATGAGGTTGTCAGGAAGAGAGATCTGGAGGAACCCAACTTAGAGTCAGTTAGGAGTAACTCATACCCTTGGGACATGCAGAGGTACCGCTTCTGCCACTGCTTCTTAGTGAAGGGGGAAGCCTCAGCAGTGGATCCCTTTTGGATGGTGTCCTCCCAACTATCAATAATCTTCCTTTTTCCCAGCATCTAATTAGAGAAAAGAAGTATTCTGAAAAAAAACCCCAAACATTCCTTTCCTAATACAAGATTACAGATTGCAAATTCTAGCATCACGTATGTCAAAAAGGAAATCAGAGCCAGGCAGGCCAAAGTGTGCCATTGTCTTTACAATTTATATCTACTCGCTGTAGATTCAGAATAATTTCTCCCTTCCCTCAGGTCTAGCACAGACAATTTATACATTGTACAGAAATGATAAAGGCAGCAATAAATAATTATAATAATATATAATAACTGTATGAGTGATGAATTATAGAACAGAGAGTGGAAAAGGGAATGAAACCACAGCATAGAAGCCAGTTTACAGGGCTGAGTGCACAGTCTGAGTTATTTTTCTGGCATTATGACAATGAGGAACATTTATGGGAGGTTGCAACAGCATACTACACAAATCATTTTGTTTCAGGTTATATTTATAGGGCTTAGTTAAGAGTTTTTTAGTATCCATTAAAATCCAATGTTCAGAGGTTTATGGCTCAGCTGTTAAGGCCTTATCCGTAGGGATCAATTGTTTTGGGTTGTTTGGGGAATTGTTATTAGTATTGTTATTTATAGAATTCAATTTAAATTGTTTAGCCTAATGTAAAGAGAGCTCAAAAGCTGAAGAGTTCTTGTTTGAGAGAGATAAGAAGAGATGTTTTGAGGTGTTTTTTTTTTTTCCAGGCACCATTTCTACAACTATTTTGTCTTAAAACTCAATAGAATCTCTCTTCATGTGTGTTTCAGTAGCCATTTTGTACACAAGAGTTAGTGCAGCCTGTGCAAGAGAACAACCTCTGTGCAATGTTGTCAGAATTGTATTGCTGCTTCTTTGTGTGCGTTTCTGGGATTTAAAATAATGTTCAACTGAAATGATATAATTTGCTGTAGGTCATGCTGTTCAGGTGGTGGAAGAGGAGATCTGTATTGAAAACAGGCTTGTTGTGTCTAGGGCTTGATCTAAGTCTTAAGCCTTATTTCATCTTTTTGTTCCATTTCTGCATTTATTTACTAAGACCAAAATTCTCTAAGAAAAATGCCCTATTATCCTGCACACTTCATAAACACACACAGTGAAATGTAACCAGCTCCTAAGGAGCATTCCATCTAATAGCCCAAAGTAGAAGGTTGACAGAAGAAGAGACTAAGTGACTTGCCTGAGGTGATACCAATAGCCAGCCACAGAAGTGGTTCTTCTGAGTCGAAAGCTATCTGTCCTCCATCATGTTGCTTTTCAACCTACAATGAAGTACTTTTGGTGAGAGGTGAGTCATATCCAAAGAGTTTTACTGGATCACTACTAGTTAGGTAGATACAGAGGGTTAAGAACCTGACACACAAAGTCAGATATCTGATAGTTGCATTTCATAAACAGACGTGGAAGAATTTGAGCCAAATGAACTCTGTGTGTGTGTGTGTGTGTGTGTGTGTGTGTGCGTCTTCAGAAGGAATATTTTACATTCTTAAAATGCAGCTATCTGTGGAATTAATACAGTGACTGTTGTTATTTAAATACTTTTCCATCACATCAGGTGTCCTTTGTGGCAATATTTCTTAGCTGTTTCTTGTTGAACTCTAAATATTCATTATATTAATTCTATTTAAATCCTATGCTGTTACCTGAGACAAAATGTCAACATTTTTATGACAAACTTCTGTATCCATTGCATCCAGTGGAGTCCCCAAGGAACCCTTTTGCTGTGGCTGACTCAATCTCTGATTGAAAACTTGATTGACACCAATAAAAGCTTAGTAGTTCTCATTTCCCCATTTAAAATGATCCAAACAGCTCAATAGCCATCCCAGATCTATAGAGCGTTTTTAGCCTTTACATAATTCATCATCTCCGTTATTGTGTTTTTTTAACTTCTAATTTTGGAATGTTGGAACTTTTCCACCAGGTCAATAGAACATTCAGTCATTCTCTTTTTGCCCTTTTCCTCTCATGTTTCAATCACACGGGACCCCAGATTCCTTTTGAGGCCCTGTAGAAGCATCTTTTCATCCTCTTTGCTTCCTGCCACAACACTTTTTGTGGATCGTTCTTTTTTGCTTTCTCCTTGGCTGTATGAACCGTGAACTCTGGATCTTCCAAGTTACATGCAGAAGAAAACAAGTTGTTGCCTCTGACCTATTGATTCTGTTTTCAAGGTTAACTCATCTCTTGCTTATTTTTTGTCTCTTATAATTTCTGTTTCTAGCAGTGATGAAGGAAGAATCTCTCAGACCCCAGACTGTGAATGTAAATCTGGCAGTTAAAAAAAAACTTTAAGAGGAGTTCTCTATGAGATACCGAGGTCAAAATTTGGCCATCTGGCAGTTAGGAATAGACATGTGTGAAGGCACTCCAGGCACCTGCTGAAGGCAGATCTGCAATAGCTATGTCTTCAAAAGGTTTGCTTGCTGCTTCTCAGCCTTTGCATGGTTTTCATTTGTAGCTTTTCTTATCGAGCACAATTTCCAAATGAGGATGGTTGCTTCACTTTAAGGACGTACAAATGACTTGCCCTCACCTGTCAAGCATGATCCTTGTATTTTACCAGGCCCATTATGAACGCAATCTTTCTGTCGAAAATTTGCATACCTCCTTTCTTGAAAAGTAATGACAGCAATTTCTTTCCCTCCGCTCACTTTCTGAGTGTCTCATTTAACAGCACCTGTGAAACCGACAGGCGCAGAGATGAGAAGTGAAAGAGAGCAGTTGATTAAATCATCATCAAGTCGGGCCTCAGAAAGTCAATTCTGCTTCCCGTCTGCAATGATATCCTTTTATCTTAAAGTAATGAGCTATGGCACTTTTGCATCGGGTAATGCGATAAGTTCTATTAGCATGTTCCATTTGCTTCACAAGCAAGGGCAAGTCATTTCAGCGAGCTCATATCACTGCAATCAAAGCAATTGGCTTCACAGGCAGAGAAGAAAGAGGAAAGGCTCAGGGTGATTTTTATGGATCACAACACAGTGGAAAAAAATAGATTCTTGTATTATTTTAACCCGTAACATGCTTTGCTTCTTGTCCATCAGGAAATGTTGATTTCATTAGCCTGTAGGTACCTGGAAGACTCAAATTCCAAACTGAGCTCATGAGCCAAGACCAGGAATTCTGCTAAATGGGAATCTTGTCTTAACCACATACACTGGCTAATGGACTGTTAGGCACTGACTTCATTAAATGCTAATTCGTTTAAGGCTTTGCTATTGACTTAACCCACCAGCATAAATGCACATTTTTTAATTGTTATTTACTATTATTTCTTTTTCAAACCCTGACAATGCAGTCATCAGTTGAGAGGATGCTAAAAATGCATACAGCCAGAAAGGCAGGTGAGGAGGCAGCAAATTTACATTCAAAGTCCCAGACACGAAGGCACGGTAGTCATTGTTTCATATAGAGTATTGAGGAAGTGAGGTAGGGAGTTCATCCTTCTATTGCAAAAGGGAATGGTTTCCTAAAATTGAGATTTGTCTGTTTATGTGTGCTGCCTGTTGCCCAGTCAGTCTAGTGGAGTCTGGATGTCTGACTTGCAGCAAGCATTCTCTGAAGATGCTGCGCTGAAGAAGCAGTGTTAGCTTTCTAATGGTACACCTGGAAAGCACATTTAGTCTTCCACTGGCATTGGTGGGAGCATTGTGCTGTTCTTTGGGAATGGCTGGATTGGGCCCTAAGCACTTGTGGGATCATTTAGCAATGACACCGTAAAGAAGCCACTGAGGAGTGATAACGGGGGGAAAGAAGTTGTACTTTCCCAAGAACTGCAATAATTTACAGTCTCAGCTCAGTTTCCAGAGAGCAAGGGAAAATGTGTTTCTTAAGGGACTGCGTTCTCTTCATCCTCCTCTGAAGCTGTGCCTGAGGATGTTCGTGCTGTGTTTCCCTTGGGTGAAAGCGAGCCCCAGGCAGACAGGCAGGACAGAGAGAGGGCTGGAGCTGTGACCCTGGCAGCCCTCAGGCAGGCTGTGTGCTCCCGGGGCCCTGCTGCCTCCTCAGGTTCTTCCCCAAAGAAGCCTCCCAGGTTACCCCACTCACACATAGCTATGAGCCTTCCCCTTCAAGTGATGTCCCTGGCGATGCAGGAATCAATGCAACAGAATCAAACCTCAAAGCAGGACTCATGTTTACTGTCTTTCTGGAGAGCAATCCCCTTTTGCTTTACAGGTAAGCTCCCTGTGGTCTACCAGGTGTCTGTATAACACCCACCGGTTGCCTAGGATATAGACACATCCTGTATATAATATAAGGTGGATCATCTTTATTATGGATAGTAATGTCAGATGGTGTTTTTGCTCCAGTGTTCAACATATTCTTTCTTACCAAACCATTGTTTTGTTGATGGTAAAGGTAGAAGGAGCCACTAATTGTGTCATTTTGTTATACGAAACAGTCATAAAAGTCCTGGAGTGAGGAATTAAGAGAGTTCTAGCCAAAAGTGGTTCTAAGTTCTGAATATTTTTCCCGTAAAGGGCCAAGATAACTTTCAATGTCCAAGACTGATACATTTCATCTGAAGTGAAGTAGTTTGGATAAAATGGAATTCAGATTAAAGGTCAACATTGCAATCTTTTGTCCAGACTAAGGTAATTTGTGTAAAATGGGACTTTTCTGTGAATAATCCGTAATTTTAGCTTTTGAGAAAGCAGACCCTAAACTTCTCAGCCCATCTCCGTTTCAGAGTCATTCCTTACAGTGAATCGCTGTGGATAATGGTGAAGAATTGCTAAGCAGGCTGTGATGTTAACCAATTTGTGAGATGCTATATATAAGATCCCTTGGCAAGGAGCTCCATGCTGAATGCTACTTGCAGGCAAAGTCAGGGACAGGAAAGAAAAAAGTTAAATCCTTGCTCTTAGTTTCTTTGTGACCCTGCCTGGCTCCATTTCATCAATTAGAAAATTGCCCATTTATTCCCAGTCTGTATCTTCTTTCATCTAGGTGATGTTTTTTTCTCCTTTTTTTCCTTGGAAGCAGAGGTCTAATTGTATAGCTAAAATATCATCTTTGCCCTTTCCTGGGCTGTCAGTTTGTCATTGGTGGATAGGTGGACAAGAATATTGTAAATGTCAGTGTGAACATGGCTGAGGTCTGGGTTTCCCCTCATTTTCTTCAGATTTCTTTTCAGCAGACAGATGAGTAGAATCACTTTGTTCGGCGCTGGCGTTTCAGCAGCACGGACTCCTTTGGTGGCAATGATAAATGGAACCAAGATATGAAATAGCTGTTCCAGCAAAGTCCATTGAGCAGAATAGAGAACAATACCCTCCTCAATGTCATTGTACATGATACATTCAATGATTGCCACTTTTTGCACAAGAATGTGTTCAATCAGCAAGGTACATAGAAATCCATAGTGTTGCCTGAGCCTGAATGAGCTGGTGAGGTGGCACAGACCTTTACTCAGCTTGATTTGGACCAGACTCTCTCAAGCTATTAAAATGGGCTCAAATTACATCTGTAACCTCACAGGGTGTCTGATTTTTGAAATGTGGCATTGGGATCAGTCTCATCCTGCGGGTGCTGTGGGAGACGTGCTGTGCATTTTAACTCACGCTCTTTGCAGCTGGAGCAGGGGATTCAGGAGGTACAACTAATCTTTAGCCCAGTCCTCAGTTTTCCTTTTCTTCTGCAAAACACAGCAGCAGTTAAACCTCAAATGGGAATTGGAATGTTCTTTTTCCACTTCCCACTTCAGTTAGATGTGTGCACACTCTGTGTCATGGGGAATGCATCTTCTGCTTTCAACAACCCAGACTGACAGCAGTGATTGTGAAGGTTTAAGCTGAGGCAGGAAGAAGAGGGCTTTTTTGTTGTTGGGATGAAGATCTTACGAGTGTGTATGTTTCATCCTCACCTGGGATTGATTTTAGAAATAACTCTTTGAATTTTGACCGCAGCACACTTATGGAAATGCAAGTTTGTGGGTTACTGATTCTCATTAGCACTTCCTGAGAGTGAAGGTGAAGAAATAATACAAAAGGAAGCTTGAACACTTGGGGGGGGGGGG